>OX422223.1:381590477-382057977 GCA_949130495.1 Sambucus nigra | reverse complement strand
GTGCTCGTCACGCATGTGATACCCAGGAAGGAGAAATCCCCGTTGTGGTTGAGCGAACAATGTGGCACGATGTATATCAGTGGGTGTGTCAATTCGGATTTAACCTTACCCAAGACATGTAGTGACATTGTTTGAATTGAATTGTATTGTTTTTAAGTTGGTGCATTTGAATTGTTTTTAAGTAAGTACATTTTATTTATATTTGGATTATATCGTGATGCATATTGTCTCTATTTTGAATGTATATTTGCACTATCTCTATTTAATTTGGATATATAATGTTTGAACAGGTACAACGTTACTATAACATGTACATATATACTGTTGGGCAGTTGCAGTGGCCATACTGCCTAGCAGATTTTTTTTCAATTTTGCCCAGAATTATCACGGTCATTGACCGTGATAAGTCCTTGACAAATAAGTTGTCACGGACTTGTCACGGTCATTAATAGTGATAATTTTTTATTAAATGTGACGGTCTTGTCACGGTTATAAATCGTGACAAAACATGTCACGGTTAGGGAACGTGACATGACTGTGACAATTGTAACGAGATTGTCATGGTCCATGACCGTGACAAAAAAAGTTATCTCGCCCAGAATTGGCACGGTCATTGACCTTGACAAGTTGAACTTGTCAAGGTCAATGACCGTGACAATTCGGCAGATTTGGTGTAGTGATTATATGTATTTTGTAAACACCCCATTTCGTTACCCCCTAACTCTCCTAAGGTCCCTAGCACCTCCCTTCATCACTATAAGCCCAGGTCACGTCCCGAGTACTGACCTAGGGGCCATCGGGCACTCCCCGACTCAGTTTGACCAAAAAGTCGAACTCTTCATCTCGACCGAGACTGAATGAATCTTCAAAGGGCACTAAATACCCTTTCCAACGGTCCATCCCGTGCGCGATTCTGACTTACCATGCGGACGAACGATCTGTTTGCGTCCGAAACTTGACCCAGAGGCCACAGGGCACTCCTGGGCTCTTTTTGACCTACGTCAACTCTTCATCTCGACCAAGACTGAATGAATCTTCCAAGGGAACTGAACCCCCTTTCCAACGGTCTGCCCTGTGCGCGATTCCGACATTCCATACGGACGAACGATCCGTTTGACTCCGAGAGGTCACCGAATGCTTCTCGGGCCCGATTGACCAAATTTAACTCCCCAAACCGGGTCAAACTCTTTGGAGTGTCGAAGTACATCTCCCAGCCTTTCTAACGGGCCGTCCCATTCATGATATGGACTTACCATGCGGACGAACGATCCGTTTGCGTCTGAGCGATTCCCCGTCCAATGGACCAATAAATGCTTCGAGCCATATTTGACCCAAAGTCAACTCCCAAAACCTGGGAGAGTTCCAAAGTACTTTCAAAGGTCTCTGAATTACCTTTCCAACGGTATGCCCCGTACATGATTCTGACCAACGGTTTGCCCTCGGCGACCGATTTTCTGAAAAAGCCTGAAGCGCACTACCAAATGGCAGGTTACAGACCCAGGAAAAGGCTATGCCGATCGGCAGTTACCTGAGCCTATAAAAGGAGACCTTCCCCTCATTTTCAAGAGAGCCCAGATCTGATAAAAACCTCTCTCAACGAACCCCAGGAACCTCTCTCGAAGGCAGCGTGATTTTAACTTACAAATCCCTCTTTTACTTCCAGTTTCCATCAACCTTTTCATCAAACTTGATGAATTAGCCACTCTCCATCATCATCCAAGTGCAAGGGATTATCCCCAACACTCAAAATCAAGCTCAAGATCTTCAAGAAGGTCCAACTTTCTCAAACTCTCTCTTAAATCCTCTCAAATTCTCAATAACTTGTTTTCATTACTTAGCACTCTTATTGTCTCATCCCACACATCCTAATATACTTTTTATTTAGTATTATTGCACATATCTTATTTTCATATAAATAAAAAAATCCAAAAGATAAGAAAAAAAGGGTTTTCTCATAAATTCCAAATAGGGATTCTCATACTTTTCTCACAACTAAAACATTTTTTCTACACACACACACCCATACACACCCACAAATGAGAGATCCCCCATTTGGATTTATGGGATAAACCCCACCCCTCGTTTTGTATGCGAACTACGTGGACTTTGATGCCTTTATAGGCTACGTAGGCATCTCGGGGTAAGACTCGATTCCTTTTCTCACTTTTTCTCTTATTTTCCCATTCTCTCTAAAGCTAATTTTATTATATTCTATATACTTGTAACGTATTACTCCATATGCGTTATCGTTCCATTATAACGATCAACGTAGGGGTAATCGCGTAAATCTTATTTTTCTAAAAAACTATTCTTATATCTTCCTACGGGTGACTCGCTTTATCTTTTCCATGATACAAGTCGAGGATTCCTACCTCCATTCTATATATACACATGCACACATATCACGGGGGGAAATATAAAGGAAAATAGCAAATATCCATGAGAGACCGAAAGGGAGGAATGGGTGCCTAACACCTTCCTATTTCGTAACTAAGCCTCCGAACCCTTCTCGAATCATTTTGGTTTCGCACGCACCAGTATGTCTTTGGATGCCATCCTTCGGGGTGGCTTCCCCTTTTTTTCTTTTGTCCGTTTTGAGTAAAATAGACTGGCGACTCTAAATCTCTCTACATTTTTACACCACACTCAAACGACGCCGAGCGAAGAGCTCCCGAGAGGGATGCGCGAGACCCGAGGATCCTTCCTCCAAGCGCCCGCCCGCCTTGGCGAGGATCGAGGATGGACACAGTGGAGACTCTACTGGGGATTTTGTGTTTTTGTTTGAAGGCTTGACTCTATTTACATGGATGCTATATTTGTTTATGTTTCCCCCTATATCTGCATGTTCCCCTTTTCCATGTGTATCCCATGCTTGTGCTTATGTTCACACACTTGTAGAAAATTCTCCATGTACACTTCACACTACGTGCACCTAGGATCACATATATTCCCATGTTGCACGCATCACCTATCCATACTTGGTGTACCTTGGGTACTCGTACTTTGCTCCTTGTTTGGCATAATCAAGAAAGACATTATCATCATAAGATACTAATAAGAGAATCATGCGTGATGCACACGACATCACCAAAGAGCATTGTTATTGACCAAATTTTACCCAGTAACTGGAGGGTCACTTCGTGATGGGCACTGGTCGGGCAGGTCGCAGTTAGCCTAAGCGATATGACTCTCACCTTCCATTAGCCAAGTACCTTTGACGTATATCGAACGGTTCCCCCGCATCGTACCGCTTGACCGAAGTCGTGACGGGAGGTATATCACAGGGAATTCATTCACGTACGCAGAATATATCGAATTCTCTCTCACACGTACCGTCCCCATGAGGTATATGGTGAGGCAATTCACGTACACTCGGGTATATCAAATGGCTTGTCCACACGTACCGATTTCCCGCAAGAGCAAGACGTATATCGTGGAAATCACACCAAAGGGGGGAACCCATGCCGATTCACCCAACCAACTTCATACCCACATATAGATGTCAAACCTAGGATACACACTTTAGATTGCCGGTTTCAACCCGAAACTCAATCGAAATTTTAGATCGGCCTGCCGTCCAATTTTCGCGCATTTTAAAACGGGACCCTGTCCGTGAGCCTGGTTACAAGTCCAAACCGTAGCTTTGCATATATTGAAAACCCCACTTTTCCAGGCTCGGGTCCTGTCCGGCATTGCATTTAAGAGAATTAAATACAAGTGAGAACATAATAATCATAATAATCATGCTGAGTTCCATCTCCAAAAACTTTTTTCCTTTCTTTATCAAAAATCAAAAAACATTTTTCCTTCTTTATCAAAAATCGAAAAACATTTCTCCTTTCTTTACCAAAAATCAAAAAAAAAGTTTCTTCCCTTTTTCTCAAAAATAAATTCCATTCTACGCCTTCTCAGATCAATTGCAAGCCCTTGGCTTGGCTCCCTATTGGCTTCGGTCTTCAGTCAAATCACCCCAGAGTCTTGTCCATTCATCTACTACTTCTTTCGAGTTCGGAATCCATCCACTTTTCATGGAGAATACAGATCAAGTACCAGTCATACAGCCATATCTGATGACAGTCCTAGCTCAGCTCGTGTCCAAGATTGACAACCTCCAAATCGAGGTTTGAGAGATGCAACGAAACCAAGTTCCTATTCCTCAAGAGCCCAAGGACCTATTCTCTTGTGCTATGGGTCCACCCGAGCCTATCTGGGTTCTCGAAGAATATCAGCACGCTCCATGTGCCCCTCCTACTAATGGACTGCCGCCTGCCCAGCTTCCAATGCCAAACATTGTCCAGCCTATGGCCAACCTGCCTGTGGTCGTTGATCCAAAAGAGGAGGAGTTGAAAAAAGTCAAAGAGGATCTCAAGATGCTCACCAAGAAGTTTGACCAAGTCAGGATCTTTGGGAATTACATGAACTACACCCACATGTCTCCTTATCCTAAAGCGAGGTTGCCCGAGAAGTTCAAAATGCTAAATATCGAGAAGTTTGCAGGGAGTGGACCCCCGATTGTTCATCTTCGCAGTTATCAGCATTCCATGACTCTACTAGGGGCTTCTGAAGAAGTGATGCCCCAATTGTTTCGGAAAACTTTGAAGGATAGTGCCCTCAGATGGTTTTTATCCCTGGAGGAATCCAGAATTCGTAGCTGGGAGGATGTAGCCCGAGAATTCCTGTCGCAGTATAAGTATAACGAAGAGCTTGAGGTCACCCACCGTGATTTAGAGGTGCTCAAACAGAACCCTGGGGAATGAGTCAGTAACTTCATAACCCGGTGGAGGGCGCAAGAAGCTACCATGACCAATCGGCCATCCGAGGAGGAACATGTCAACATAGTAAAGAAGAACTTCTTACCCCATGTCTGAGCGACGATGGGAGGACAATACTATCCCCACTTCCGATCTCTCAGAGAGGCTAGAGTGAAAATTGAGGAAAGCCTCGTTAAAACAGAGTTTGAACCAAAGAAGGTGTCCGAACAGTTCACCCCTAGAAAGTATGACAAGCCTGCTAGTGCTACAGTCTCAACCATCAACAACATCTCTCAACCAACCACATCATGGGCACCAGAAAGCCGCCCTGCCCCCATCCGAAGGGAATACACTGAGCTCCATGCTCCCATTTCTAAAGTTTACCAAGCCCTGTTAAGCCGAAACCTCATCAAACCCTTGGATCCCCGTCCATTGCTAAATCCACTCCCAAGAAACTTCAAGGCCGATGCTCATTGCGCCTTCCACCAAACTGCTGGCCATATCACCGACCAATTCTTTCACCTTCGAAACATAATCCAAGATCTCATTGATCGGGGTACCATCGCCCCACCAGCCAATCCTAAGCCAAACACTACTCACAATCCACTTCCGAATCATACCAATGCCATCTTCTTAGAAGAAAACCCAGATTTTGATCCCTCAACTCAAATCACACCCATATACTCTCGTAAACCTCTTCAAATTTGCCCATATTTCCTCCTGCACCCTACTAGACTCGCTGATCAGACACTGTCCCTCCTTACCAGAGCATGCATCGCTGTTCGTACCCGTTCTGAAAATGGGAATATGGAATTATCATAAGTGTTAAACCAACTCCTAGAGTTCGGGCTGAAATTGCCCTCACAGATGGTCATCGATTGCCAGAAGTTCAGTACACTGTTCTTGGAAGCACGAAAATGGGCCCGATATTCAGACAGATGGGTGGTACCAATTGACGAAGTCAGCCTAGATAATGTTGTCCAAACTATGGCAGGATTATTCAGGAAAACAAACAACATTTTCATTATCACCGGGTTGCTTGACGCTTTGAAGCTACAAGGGAGTTTAGTCCCTTTAATCACACATATCCCCATAGAATGGGAGGACCTGTATGAAGAATCCGTTAAATTTATGAAATGCATTGACTTTACATGGAAAGAAAAAATTGCTTCCACCGGATGGGGGGAAGAATTTGAAGATTCGAACAAAGAACAAGTTCCAGAAAGAACTGGCCCAGTAGCCGACAAATGTGGGATGATATCATTTTAAGAACTCCTCGGAGAAATAAACAGGGTGGCGGAATAACCTGAGATTGATGAGGAAACGAGATTCATCTTCTTCCCTTCTTCAGTGAATCACATGACCAGATTAGGGAGACATTACCAGGTTCCAAGCTTACTACTAGCCAATAACAAAGGTAAGGGCATTGCAAATCTTCCTATGCCAGAGATGACCATTGAGGAGAGAAATATCCTTGATCAACTGAAGAAAACTCAAGCTAATATCACTCTATGGGGACTTTTCTTGTCTTCCCAGCTATACAAAAATGCTTTAATCAAACACTCACTGGGCCCATAGTTCCTCCTTCTACCACATCAGAAGAAGCGATAAATCTGGTCGGGTCCTTAACCTCTACCCAAATGTTATCATTCTTTGAAGAAGAAATCCCTAGAATCGGGCCAAATCACAATCATTCACTCAACATCTCCGTCGAAGTTATGGGGAAGGTCGTTCCACTCTCTTTTCGATAACGGATCCGCCTTAAATATTTGCCCTCTGGGAACCTTCAAGTGTTTAGGCCGGAAAGAAAGCGACCTCGCTCCAACTTCCGCCGTTGTACGTGCCTACGATAATACCCTTCGTGAGGTGATGGGATCCATAAAACTTGTAATAGGGGTTGGCCCTATAAACCCTGTCGTTGGATTCCAAGTCATAGACATCCCAGCTTGTTTCAACCTGTTGCTTGGATGACCGTGGCTCCACAATATCAAGGGTGTGTCTTCCTTACTCCATTAAAAATTGAAGTTCTTCGCCGATGGGCGAGTCATCACCATTTTGGGTGATGACGAAAATGCCGAGGGTGCAAGCACCAGCAACCCAATCCTTGAGATACAACACGGGTCAAATGATATGCTCTTATCAGGATTCTGAGTTGAGAAACTTTTACTCTCGGCAGGGGACGGTTTCAAAGAAAAGGTTTGTCCAGAATATGACCCTCATGGCAATGTCAATGTGATTCAGATGTTTAGAAACATGCACTTCATACCCGGACTGGGACTAGGACAAAGGCAGCAAGGGATACTCGAGCCCATCAAACTGAAGAAAGATTTCCCTCCTTGTGGCTTGGGGTATCAACCATCAGAACAAGAACTCAGAATGATCCACCAGTCTCGACCAAAGAGAAGATTAGACTACATCCCGACTATCTTAGTAGACTCCTTGAATGGAAGATTCATCAAAGAGGGCGAGGACTTCCCCTTTTATGATTTTCACCATGGTATGACAACACAGACAAGAAGATGAAGCCTGGAATGGAGATCTTTTTCCAAGACATCTACCCATGGGCCGAAAGCTTCCAACACCGCATACAACCGCTCATCAAAGATACCGAAGAGACTGAGGAAAGTGATTTTGAAGATTCCTTCAACTTACAGATACTGGGGCTGGCGCTCTGCATGGTTCATTCAGGCACTACATCAATGGATCCATCCCATCTGATTAAAGCTACTAATATACCTCTCCTTAACTGGCATGCTGCGCCAGTTCTACCTCTTGAAATCCCTCCTAACCCTAATGTTTACCCTATTTCTTCTTCTGTTGTCTATCCTTGTTCAAATGTAATCGAGACCTCTTTTGATGAGGTTCTCAATGCTATTTTTCATATCAATGAAATAAATGAAGATTTTGAGTATCTAGCTGTGCCTTACATTAATTATTTAGATTCTAATCGAACTTTTGATGATGATGATTTTGCAAATGAATAATTCTTAACTGATCTAAATAAGGTTAGTAATAAACAACATAATCGCGTTCAAGTTAATGAAGAAGGGACTGTTGTTATTAATCTCAGTTCTAGTAGCCAACTGTGCTAGATTAGGATAGGGGCCACCCTTGACGAGCATGAGCGTGCACAACTCGAAGAATTTCTGAAGGAGTTCATAGATGTCTTCGCATGGTCCTATGATGATATACCCGATATTGATCCTGAAATAGCTCAGCATGAGACCCCCCCTCTCCCAGATTACAAGCCGGTAAAATAAAAATTGAGAAAGCTCTGCACCGAATGGTCGCTCAGGGTCAAAGAAGAGGTGGTCAAATAGTTGAATGTGGGTTTCATTCGAGTGATCGAATATCCCACATGGCTAGCCAACATTGTACCTGGGTCAAAAGCAGGAGGGAAGGTTCGAATGTGTGTAGACTATCGAGATTTAAACAAAGCTTCTCCAAAGGATGATTATCCGCTACCCAATATCGACATGATCGTGGATAACACAGCCAATCATGCTCTTAAGTCATTCGTCAATGGGTTTTCCAGATACAACCAAATCAAGATGCACCCCGACCACAAAGAAAAAACTGCATTCATCACCCCATGGGGAACCTTTTGCTACACCGTTATGCCATTCGGTCTCAAGAATGCCGGGGCTACCTACCAAAGGGTTTCCACAATCATCCTGCACGATCTGATTCAAAAAGAGGTTGAGGTTTATGTCGATGATATGATTATCAAGTCCAAAACTACAGAAGGTCATGTTCCCTCTCTTCGAAAGTTCTTCGAATGACTGCGACAGTATCAGATGTTACTTAATCCACAGAAGTGTGTCTTCGGCGTTATAAAGGGAAAACTCTTTTGACTCATAGTCAGCGAAAAAGGGATAGAAGCAGATTCTACAAAGATGAAGGCCATACTTGAGATGCCACCACCCCGAACAGAGAAAGAAGTCCGAGGTTTCCTTAGGAAATTGTAATAAATCATTCGGTTTATCAGCCAGCTAACCTCCATCCGTGATCCGATCTTCAAGCTCCTTCGAAAGGATTCAACCAAGGTTTGGAATGAGGCCTGCCAAGAAGCTTTTGACCAAATCAAACAATATCTGACCCAACCTCCAGTGCTCATGCCACCACAACCTGGTCTCCCTTTACTCCGATACCTGACCATAACCGACACTGCAGTTGGGGCTTTTCTAGCCCAATACCTTGAGGACTCCCGCAAAGAAAGAGCCATCTATTACGCCAGTCGCAAATTGGATGGGTTCGAGTTCAACTACACCGCTTTGGAAAAGGTGTGTGTCTCACTTGTCTCGGTCACCCAAAAGTTGCGACACTACATGCTCGCCTTCCCCATCAAACTTGTATCCCGAATGGACCCCATCAAATACCTTCTTGAGAAACCCGCCTTATCCAGTCGAATGGCCCAATGGTTGATGATCCTAACCGAGTTCGATATCGTGTACGTCACACAGAAAGTTGTTAAAGGAAGAGCCATCTCTGACTACCTCGTCGATTACCCTGTAGAAGAAGCAGATGTCCGAATCTCTGAATTCCCAGATGAAAATATCCTCCATACCACTCAAGACCGCCTTCGATGGAAAATGTTCTTTGATGGAGCTGCCAACAAAAAGGGATATGGCATTGGAATACTTCTGATTGCTCCAGATAACTTCAACACTCCCATCGCCATCAAATTGGATTTCCCTTGCACCAACAACATGACGGGATACGAGGCATGCACAGTGGGCCTTAAAGTTTCTCTCAAGAAAGGTGTTCAATACTTTGACGTCTATGGGGATTTTGCCCTTATCATCGGTCAAGTGCTCAGAAAGTGGACGAAAAACTCCAACCCTTTCATGCCCAATTAGAAGAGTTAACCTCCCGATTTCGAGATATTACCTTCCATTACCTACCCTGAGCAAAGAATAACCTAGCCAATGCTCTCGCTACCTTGGCCTCTATGGTTGACATGACCAAAGGAATAATAATGATCCCCTTCCTAGTTCAAAAGCAAGACAAACCGACCCATTGCTACCATATTGAGCTTGTCTCCACCAAAGGTCCCGAACTAGCCGATTGCTGGTACTATGATATCTGGTGCCTCCTCCAGCACGTAGGTATCCCTAGGGTTCCAACAAGAAAGAACGAACAACCCTTCGAAGACTGGCCGCCCAGTATATCATCTGTTATAAAGCCCTACTCAAGAGTAACTACGATGGAACTCATCTACACTGCGTCGCTGGGGCTGAGATTGAGAAGATAATGCAAAAAATCCACAGCGGGGAATGCGAACCCCACATGAAAAGTCACATGCTTGCCAAGAAGATCATCCGACAGGGCTACTACTGGACCACCATGATCTAGGACTGCGCCGCCTATGTTCGGAGATGCCTCAAATGCTAACAATTCTCCAATCTTCAACACATGCCTCCGCGAGAATTATACAACATGAACTCTCCCTGGCCGTTCTCCACCTGGGGTATCGACATCATAGGGAAGGTTACGCCAAAGTCTTTCGAACGGACATGAGTTCATCCTAGTCACCATCGATTACTTCACCAAATGGGTCGAAGCTGAGTCATACGCAGTACTGAATGCCAAGAAAGTGGTCAAATTCTTCAAGAAAAATATCATCTGTCGATATGGGGTCCTGCACGAGCTAGTGTCAGATAACGGATTGCACTTCAAAGAAGAATTCATAGAAGTAGTCAACGAGTATGGGATCTAGAGACGCAAATCTTCTCTCTACCTATCTCAGACCAATGGTGCAGTGGAAGACGCTAACAAGAACCTCAAAGCTATCATTAGCAAGATGACCAAAAGTTGTAGGGATTGGGCCGATCGGATCTCGTATGCCCTTTGGGATTATCGACCCTCAATCCGAACCTCTACTGGGGATACCCTTACTCCCTGGTCTACGACATGGAAGCAGTCCTATCGGTGGAGCTGGAAATACCCTCGCTACGGGTCATGCTCGAAAGCAAAGTTAGCATGGAAGACTGGTGTCGAAGCCGTCTTGATGAGCTAGCCCTCCTAGATGAAAGAAGATTAAAAGCACTTTACCAGATACAGGGGTACCATCGCCGAATAGAGCGATCATTCAACAAGTAAGTCAAGGACCGCGGTGTCCGAGAGGGGGATTTAGCCCTCAAAGAGATAATAAAACCCATCTGGGACCCCAGAGGGAAATTCAAGCCCAACTGGAGCGGCCCCTACATTGTGAAGAAAATATTATCCGGCGGTGTCGCCATGCTCACAGACCTAGATGGGGAAGAGATGACTCGTCCAGTCAATCTGGACCGTCTCAAGAAATTGTACCCCTAGTCCAAAATCTCGGTGCGCTACGACTTTTCTCATCCCCCTTCTATTCTAAAAAAAAAAAAAAAAACTCTTCACTTCCCTCTACCCAGAACTACGTGGGCCTAATCCTCTGCAAAAAAAAAACTATTTTCAAACAAAAAAAACATTTTTAAAAACCCCAGAGGTACGTAGGCAGCTCATACACCTCACATGAGTGCGGCCCTTACTTTTTCATAAAATACTATTATTTTCTTACCTCCGAGAACGGCGGTTCATTCTAAAAATACTTGAACAAAAGGATTATGTATGACTTAGCGATCAGTATAGATAATTCAAAATACAAAATTCATCAAAAGGCACAACAGGATGATCAGAAATTTATTCATTTCATCAATAAGAAATTACAGTACAGATTACATAAGAAAAGGAACGGATAACTCCCTCCCCCTACTACCATAAAAGCCAAATAAAACCCCCAAATCTATCACACAAATAAACTCCCCAAGAGTCCTACCCACATCTACTAGAGGAGCCTGCACCCTTATCATATGCATCCTGAGGTCCCCAAGTTTCCCCTGCCTGAATAGAGTGCCGTAAACACTCCATGGACCGATGAGCCTTAACCATCTTCGAAAAGACCACAACACCCCCTTCCATGGTGTTGGATAAAACAAACCATCTTTGCCTAGTCTCCACTTACAACATCTTGATAACTACTTTCCTCCATAACCACTTCATATAATCTTTGGGGACATGCCAAACTTTCCCGATAGACTGGGAGGGACGGGTCGACGGATGCCGATTTTCCCACAGAGATCCAAGCAACAGACGCAGGCGCTCAGTCAAATCTTCTATCGGAAAGAAATTTAGTGTCCGAGGTGGCACGACCTGTGCCCAGCCAAATTGGCGCCGAAGCCGCCAAGGGAAATAAAAAGAGGTATACCTCAGACCAACCAGCCGCACATATGAATACTCTCCTAGCTCCAGAACAGACTGCAACTATTCCCACCAAGGCACTGACCAATACAGACCACAAGCCCCATGCTCCACAAGCCAATGCTCCCAGTTCTCAACATATAAACCAACACGGATGAAATAACGCGAAAAGAAGTTGGGCACGGCCGACAAGGGATATTCTGGAGGAGTCGACAAGCGGAATCTTTCAGACAACCACATGAATATCATGACAGGGATACCCCTCAAAAAGTCAGAACGACCTTGTCTCGAGGCATTCAGGGTCTCTGCCAGTATCACCGCCGCGGGATTGTGAAGATAAGACATTCACGAAGTAATGGCTACAAGTTGTGGGTCCACCTGCAGTTTTCCAGTCACCAGCAAAAATTTTGAAACTAGACCCATAACAACGGCTCCAGCATAGCCAGAATCACCTACTTCCCGCAAATACACAGACTGCAGCACCGCCGGGAGGGATTTAAATCCCTGGGAGAACGGGAAAATTCGGGCAAAGCGGGAAAAACACTGGAATTTACACCCAGTATGGCAAAAAATTCCTCGTAGGTAGGACAGACTTCATCCAAACCAAAGCGAAATACGTGATCTTCGGGGTACCAGAATTATACCGCCGCCATCAACACGTTCCACTCAAGAGGCCGATTGAGCCACAAGGAGACTCGACGCATGTTGAAAGCATCGTAGTCGACATTATAGGACCACATTGCTTCCAAGGCTTCGAGGTAGTTGACAAACTCAAAGCTACCAGGGAGAGCCATCTTGCAAGGCTAGGAGATAGTGGGCAAGTAAGTGAAAATGCAAAGGTGTGATGAAAACACTCCACCCTTACCCCTTTTTATACTTAAAAAACCTCACAAGGGACATAATCCCTGCAGAAATTGGAGGGAATCCTACCCCACACGGTACCAAAGGCTGAAGAGGGTACCATTCAAAACTTTGAATTGACTGGACTGAACTGTCAATAAGCAGGTCAGGGTGCTTGCCGATCGGAAATCCCCCATTTTTAGAAATTTCTCTCTTTCCTCTTTTGTTAAATAAAAAAAAACACTCAATAAAAATAAATTGACATTCTCAACAGAATTTCAAAATCCCTTTTTCTCCTTATAAAATATCCCCTTTTTAATAAAAAACTTTCCTTACAAAAAAATAAAAAAAAAATCCAAAAATATATTTTTTACGGTCTTAGCAGCAAAGTAAAAAGCGCATGTGCATGCATTCATTCATCATTAATAAAAAATAATAAAAAACTCCATTGCATTGCATATATCTATTTTCTGTGTTACATCATTTTGCATAAAAAAAGAAAAAAAAAAGCAAAAAAACAACGGGACTCAGCCCGAACCCACATTCTCTCTCTCTCTCAAGAGCTTCCACCCCTATGACGTGCTCTCTTCCCCCTACGGTGAGACGACGCATCACCACTACTCGTGCCACAGTCCTCTCGGGACGAAGCAGATGGAACCAAGTAAGAAGGGACAGGAATCGCGTCCCGAATATGTGCAGTCGCCAAAGATATCCAGTCTCTGATGTCCCTTAGCCAAGTGGTCGACACCAGGACTTACTGCAAGGAAAGGTAAAATCAGTATCAAAATAGAGAAGACCAAAACAGAAAAGAAAGAAAGAGAGGAACAGAAAAATATACCGCATGTCGGAGGACCTCCTCTGTCAAACCCAACTCCTCCGGATCCATTGCATGAGGACGGTGAAATATAGGCACCACCCCTCCATCATCCCGTCGAATGTTATATGAAGGAGTGTGCAACCGCATAAAAGGGACCTCCGAGGTCACCGCCGTCGCGAATGCCGACGGACCACCGCCACTGTGGGAAGATCCCATCACCCAGCTCGAACCCACCGGAGGGAAAGGTAGTGCATTATATATGATGGGCGCCATCAACTAGCTCATCACAAAGTCTATATAGTCATACAGCGTGGTCGTATCAGTGTATAGCAAGTAGGACTCGCCAATCATCGCCGCAATCCTCTCATCCTCTGATAGAAGTCGCTCCCGCCTCATAGACGTAGGAGGCTGCGCAGGTGACACCACCACCTCCTCCTCAGCAATCTGACAAACCACCCTCTCCCAGAGATACCAGGAATGGCCGAACTCATGCGCCAGCAGCCGCCTCATCCGCGCGTTTACCCCGGTCACCCCGGTATCCTGAATGGTTGTCCCCCAGGGATAAAAGGTCACCTGAAATCTCTAAGCGAGCATAAATCAATACAAGATCAGAAGGTGCAAAAACCAAGACTGAAGTGGAAAGAGTCTTACCCTACCACTGGTCAGGTCATTCAAGACCTGACGCACCGCCTCCAGGGAGAGAGATACCTTCGACTGCCGATTGGCCTTACGCCATCGATACAATCGATAAAAGTCCCCAATAGTGTCGTCCTTCAAAGCGATCAGCGGGGTGTTGCACCCAATCACCTCGTAGAACCACGTCTGAATTCACAAACAAAAATATTACGCATAAGGCAAAATGCGAATGCATGAAAGGAAAATGCGAATGCATGAAAGAAAAATGAGAGTGCATGAAAATAAATGCGCAAACTGAAGCATACCTTAAGAAGGTACGTGGCACCAGTAAAGGTCTGCCGACAGCACCGACTGAATGCATCTAGAGAGGAATAAAGGGTCGCCAAGGTCAGACTCCCCCAATCATAGAAAGGGATGTTAGAAAACATCCTCAAGTACGGCAGAAATCATAAATGGACGACGTCGCCGCTCGACGCCACCATGAAACCTCCCAATACCAGCAAAATAAATAACCGGGCCATCTTCCTCACTTGCAGCCCATCCTCCGCATCAATCACCCTGCTCAGTAGAACATCCTTCAGCAGGGATAGTCGGATAGAATCCCCAGAAACTATCCTCCCTACATCACCAAGTGCCGCACGCACTACCTCCTGTCTCACCCATAAAGAGCGATCTACCTCTATCTGCTCTCCATCATATTCCATCCCCAACAGCTGCTGCACATCTGTAGGAGTCACAGTCATCTCCCTGAAGCCGAAATTGAAGGTGTGGGTAGTATCCCACCACTTCTATCCCAAATCGCACAAGACCGCTATCGAACGAGGCGTATCATCCAGCACTGATGCCAACCGCCCAAAACTCGCAGATGATACAATCCAACACACCACAGGTGGGAGATGCTCCCAGACATCCTTAGGCCCCGTTGTCCCACGGGCACGCATGTTCTTCAAAGAAATATCAGAATGTCAAAAAGAAAAGTCTCATCAAAAGTCCAGAAAGAAAAATCACCAAAAAGAGAAGAATGCTAGAGGTCAGGTTACTTACATAACCGTCGGAACTCACTCTCGAAGAGCGATGACGCGATGGCTCCCGCAGCAAGGTCCGCTCATCCGTAACAGGCTCAAACGCATCAAAGGAGTTCTCGCTCCCCAAAGCAAGAGGGCCCCTAGACCTACACTCCACATTTGCCCAGTCATCAACGGTCAACCACTCCCGGTGGACTGCAGTGCTCATAAAAGCGGCCATTTCTTGAAGATCGAAATGCTAGAACGATTCGTAGAAGAATTGCAGAGAGAGAGAAGGCAAAGAAGTTGTGAAAAAAATGAGGGGATTCACCCAAAAGTCCTTGCCACTGCCGAATGGCACCCCTCATACTATGCTGACCGTCACCCCCTTAAATTTCTTACAGAAATTCCCAAAAAATACCGAAAAGCCTAAAAAAATCCCTAAAAAATTCCTGAAAATCCCAGGAGGGATTTAAAACCTTTTTACCAAGAAAGCTTTGCATTCCCTCAAGCGAAACCCCTATTTTCTAGCAAAATCCTCAAAACCCAGGTGAAAACTCCTCCCGACAAAGCGTCGGAGGATCTCTAAGGATCACATGATCACTTCCCCAGCGGAATTCTCCTACAGCACCCAAAATAGGTTGTTCCTCCCCCCGTAAGGTCTCCTAAAAGCTTCCCCAGCTATCAGCTCCCCAGATCAAATCAAAATCACAAAAGAACTCTCCCCAACAAAACCAGAATCCAATCTTTATCCACTCTTTAGGTCAGAATTGACCTCGGTCTTGGATCGTCACCTGAGTTGGGTCAGAATTGACCCTGCTCCTCGGTCGTCACCACTCTTTAGGTCAGAATTGACCTCAGTCTTGGATCGTCACCTGAGTTGGGTCAGAATTGACCCCGACCCTCGGTCGTCACCATTCTTTAGGTCATAATTGACCTCGGTCTTGGATTATCACCTGAGTTGGGTCAGAATTGACATCGGTCCTCGGTCGTCACCACTCTTTAGGTCAGAATTGACCTCGGTCTTGGATCGTCACCTGAGTTGGGTCAGAATTGACCCCGGTCCTCGGTCGTCACCACTCTTAGGTCAAAATTAACCTCAGTCATTAGACCTTTACCCTAAGCCCACAGATTTGGCTTTGACCCGCAGAATTGATCATCCCTAGCACACTCCTTAGGTCCTCAAAATTGGCCTCAAGCCTCTAAATCGGTCATACTCCCTCAAAAGCATCATGTGGTGTCTATTTGACGATCATCATTTGTTCCAAACTTGCCCGTCGAGGGGATCTGTAGACACCCCATTCCATTACCCCCTAACTCTCCTAAGGTCCCTAGCACCTCCCTTCATCACTACAAGCCCAGGTCACGTCCCGAGTACTGACCTAGGGGCCATCGGGCACTCCCTGACTCAGTTTGACTAAAAATTCAAACTCTTCAGCTCGACTGAGACTGAATGAATCTTTGAAGGGCACTGAATACCCTTTTCCAACGGTCCGTCCCGTGCGCGATTCCGACTTACCATGCGGACGAACGATCCGTTTGCATCCAAAACTTGACCTAGAGGCCACCGGGCACTCCTGGGATCTTTTTGACCTATGTCAACTCTTCATCTCGACCAGGACTGAATGAATCTTCCAAGGGAACTGAATCCCCTTTCCAACAGTCCGCCCCATGCGCGATTACGACATTCCATACAGACGAACGATCCGTTTGACTCCGAGAGGTCACCGAATGCTTCTCGGACCCGGTTGACCAAAGTTAACTCCCCAAACCGGGTCAAACTCTTTGGAATGTTGAATTACATCTCCCAAAATTTCTAATAGTCCACCCCGTGCACGATTTGGTCTTACCATGCGGAAGAATGATCCGTTTGCGTCCGAGCGATTCCCCGTGCAATGGACTGATAAATGCTTCTGAGCCATATTTGACCCAAAGTTAACTCCCTAACCTGGGAGCGGTCCAAAGGACTTTAGAAGGTCTCTGAATTACCTTTCTAACAGTATGCCCCGTGTAGAATTCTGACCAACGATTTACCCTCGGCGGTCGATTTTTCGAAAAAACCTGAAGCGCACTACCAAATGGCAGGTTCCAGACCCTGCCTATCGGCACCTGCCGATAGGCAGGAGCAGGTCTATGCCGATCAGAAGTTACCTGAGCCTATAAAATTAGGCCTTCCCCTCATTTGCAAGAGAGCTCAGATCTGATAAAAACCTCTCTCAATGAATCCCAGGAACCTCTCTCGAAGGCAGCGTGATTTCAACTTCCAAATACCTCTTTTACTTCCACTTTCCACCATCCTTTTCATCAAACTTGATGAATTAGCCACTCTCCATCATCATCCAAGTGAAAGGGATGATCCCCAACACTCAAGATCAAGCTCAAGATCTTCAAGAAGGTCCAACTTTCTCAAACTCTCTTAAATCCTCGTAAATTCTCAATAACTTGTTTTCATTACTTAGCACTCTTATTATCTCATCCCACACATCGTAATATACTTTTTATTTAGTATTATTGCACATCTCTTATTTTCATATAAATTAAAAACCCAAAAAACAAGTAAAAGAGGGTTTGCTCATAAATTCCAAATAGGGATTCTCATACTTTTCTCACACTTTTCTAATAACTAAAACACTTTTTCTACACACACACACACCCACACACAAATAAGATATCCCCCATTTGGATTTATGGGATAAACCCCACCCCTCGTTTTGTATGAGAACTACGTGGACTTAGATGCCTTTATAGGCTACATAGGCGTCTCGGTGTAAAACCCGAGACTCGAGTCCTTTTCTCACTTTTTCTCTTGTTTTCCCATTCTATCTAAATCCAATTTTCTTATATTATGTATACTTGTAACGTATTACTCCATATGCGTTATCGTTCCATTATAACGTTCAACGTAGGGGTAATCGCATAAATCTTATTTTTCTAAAAAACTATTTTTATATCTTCCTACGGGTGACTCGCTTTATCTTTTCCATGATACAAGTCGAGGATTCCTACCTCCATTCTATATATACACATGCACACATATCATGGCGGGAAATATAAAGGAAAATAGAAAATATCCATGAGAGACCGAAAGGGCGGAATGGGTGCCTAATACCTTCCCATTTCGTAACTAAGCCTCCGAACCCTTCTCGAATCATTTTGGTTTCGCACGCACCAGTATGTCTTTGGATGCCATCCTTCGGGGTGGTTTCACCTTTTTTGTCTTTTGTCTATTTTGAGTAAAATAGACCGGCGACTCTAAATCTCTCTACATTTTTAGACCACATCTCAAATGATGCTGGCCAAAGCGCTCCCGAGAGGGATGCACGGGACTCGAGGATCGGGGATCGGGGATGGTCAGATATTTATACTTATCTGTGTGGACATATCAATATTCGTGCACGATCTTATCTACTTGGGGTTTCGCCACTTCGAGATAGTACCACAAGTTGGCACAGGTTGGCTAGACGTTGCCCATGTCATTTTCAGGTACTACGTAGCAGCGCCATCTACGAGAGGTAGGTGTAGATGTTAGGATCCTTTGTCACCGCTGGGTATGGGTCGTGAACTGGTGTACTATGTAGGGACCTCCCCCACTCATGTTTGTTTTGTGATGTTTGACTTGGATAGAGATTTCCTCCGGAATTGCCGATAGAGCACTAATGTGATTCGCATATACGAAAGGACATATATATAAATTACCCAAATGTAATGAGATTAATTATATTTTCTTGGAATGTCGACAGTAAATTACAGTCCAATGCTATGTTGTGCATAATAGATGTTTATGTCACTTTCATGAGATATATAAGACTGGGATACCTTGGGCTTTGATAATTGAATATAGTCGGTTTCATTTTAGAAATTGATTATATTTAATACATATAGTATTAAATTTACACGGTTGTCATATATTGTTTCAGGTTTTATTTGAATGCGGGTAATATCACACTTAGCTGAGGGGTGAGATGTTAATCGCATGCGAGGGACGATCGGGGATATTTATTTGAATCGACTGTATTTATTGCTCTTTAAATTAAATAAGTTAATTCTTACAACTCTAGGATGCTGGTCCAAATTTAAATGTTTTCTCCCCCAGAGGTGCACCTAGACAGGGATAGCCGGACTATTGATGTATCAGCCTTTCGATCTCCTTTTACTCATCAGATTTTCTAGACTTGTTGATTCTAGTTTAGGCGCTATTCAAGTTCGATTTATTTTTTCATTTGGGATATTTTTTTGGGCATAAGACCGGGATTTATCACTTTATGTCGATTTGAGATATTTACTTTTATGTTGGAGTTATCATACGATTGGTGCTTGATTGGATTTTATTAATATTGGAGTGTTGATTTAAACACAATTATGGGCTATTAGTATATGCTTTATATAATGTTGACGTTGAGAATGATATTAATCGACAAACAAACCCCATCTTCGGCGTATTGTGTCTGGCCAACCTTTACGTGAGAAAATGGGGGTTGTTACAATTGGTATCAGAGCATTCAGGTTCTAGTGTCCTTAGGATCTGTGTTGCATTCTTTACGTTCTGTGTTTCATATTTTGATATGTAGAGCATATGCTTAGGGTTCATTGTATTCTCGCCATCTATATTAACTCAAACCTTATTTTCTTTCAGATGGAAAATGGACGGAGAGGTAGACCTAGGCGCTGTAATACCCCATATTTTTATGGCTTTTAAAATTAGGGATTTATTAAATTTAATTGAGATATTAATTTAATATTAATCCGACATTTTATTTTAAATGTTTACTAGCGTGATGAGAGTTAGTAATTATTGGGAATTTGTTAAATATTACTGGATGAGAAGAGTAATATATGAGATTGATTTTATTAAAATTGTCACGAGTGAATAAAATGGAAATTATGGAAATTTAATTCGGGACGCGCCTGTGTCGTGTCAGGAATAAATTATTATTATTAAAGTGAATAAATTATAAGTCGTCCATATAGTCATTTTGAGTGCGCTAAAGTGTCCGGAAGGGTCGAGATAGTCAGAAAAGTGTACTCGGGGGTTTAGTTTGGGTCTCGGAGCTTTTTTAGCCCTAATTGACACCCCGGGAGGGTATTTTAGACTTTTGGTATTTTTGGGTAATTAAACCCACGAATTTTCTTAGTATTTATTATCCATTTAGAGTTGTCTCTTGGGGTTAACAAACACAAAGTCTAAGCCAACCATTAGAGAAGAAGGTGAAGTGATTAGAGATAAGGTGAAGAGATTTGAGAAGAAAGTGAAGAGTTTTTCAAGCAATCCAAGGCCTAGAACTCACCCGATTGCACCGCCACCACCACCACCACCAAAATGTAGATCGCATGACGAGGAACGCATCCATATTATTTTCATCAACAAATCATATCCTTGAATCCCAGGCAAGTATCTATCTTGCTAATTTCCAAGTTAATATACCTTCCATGTTAGTCTAGGAATGAAAATCATATGTTTTAATTGAAGAATTATATGTTTTGGAAGAGAATTCATATATGTTGTAGGAAGAATCCATATAGTCTAAAATCTTGATAATATGTAGAGGATTACCCATGGATTTATTATAATATTTGGGCAGAAAATCTTGATTAAATTAAAGGGTGGTGATTATTTATGCAAAATTTGATTTTATAAAGAGATTTGAGATTAAACCCCTTTTTGATTCATTCGTTGAGGATTTATTGATGTAGTTACGTTAGAACTTGTTTATGTACATTGCTTATACACTTGGATTACTTTGATGGGAGTTTGGGATGAAATTATAGAGGTTTGGAGGGGTTAAAATGGTTAACCCCGTAGGTTGAATATTGCAGAAAATTGGACAAGAACTTCTTGATCGATCGATCGACTTAAGAACATCGATCGATCGACCCCTTTACTCGATCGATCGACCCCTCCTGGAAAACTTCATATTATTCCCCTTTTTGTTTAGTCCAGTTAAAATGCTTAGGAACCCATGATTATCATTGATAGAGTATAATGGGTTATGAAGATGACCAATAGGGTCTAAGTAGACTCAGTTGAGTGAAATTAATATGAGATGAAATTTTGGGGTAACGGGGAGTTATTTATACATTGGGAATTATGCTTACGTTTACTAAAAGATTGAGACTCGTGAAAGGCTTGGACTAGAAGGTAAGTGAGGGTATACCTATTAAAATTTATACTTAGTGAGAAAGAATACTTCAAGAGATGAGAAGTAAGAACGAAGTAAATAATAAATGAGAATAAAAGAGATGAATCCGTTATGAGAAATAATTGATTAAAATTTGTGTTGAGAATGGATAATAACAATTATGGGTCGTGGTCGAACCTAATTTGGAACTTATGAATATTTATATGCATGACTTTGTGATTGTGCATATATTATGTATCTGTGTATGACATACCTATCTTAGTTACGATCGATGGGAGGTTTGCGCATGAGGGCAGTCATATCCTGATGAATCCATGGGATTTTTGATTTGTCGCTCAAGAACATAGGACTATGAAAGACTTATCGGTGAGTTGATAAGTCCGCTGACTATGGGAACGTAGGTTTGTGCGTGACCCGTGGGTATGAGAACTATGTTCGCCTCCAATTTTTGTGTTGATATTTTTGGTTCGAGGAATCTTTACCGAACCTATTGTCCCCTATACAGTGACGTGATGTATTGGGACAAGATAGCAGAGTAATGCAGCACCGCAGTTGTGTCTTGGGGTGCAGTATAGTATATATATCATATAGTGAATATATATATATATATATATATATATATGTATATATATATATATATATATATGTATATATATATATATATATATATATATATATATATATATATATATATACACATGTAAGGATATCTAGTATGTGGCTAAAGTAGAAATGTAAGATAGTTATGTATGAAATCACTTAGTTGAATTGAATTAATAAGGGACTTATCCATGTTGAATCTAAATGGATATATATATATACTAGGGTATGCCCGTGCCTGAAGGCACGCTGATAAACATAAAACGACAAAAAAATTCAAACTACAAAAAATTTCAAACTATGTAATTGCAAAATGGATAAAATAGTTTATTTTTTAACGCCCATTTGTTATTTTTCACAAAATATATATATATTTTGCAATTACATAGTTTGAAATTTTTTGTCGTTTGAATTTTTTTGTCATTTTGTGTTTATCAGCGTGCTTTCAGGCACGGACATACCCTAATATATATATATATATATACCCTTGCAAGCCTTGTTTCCCATGTGAGTTTGGAAAGAGAATGACCACTTTAATTGTAAACTGTTATATAACACAAATAATTGCAAACAATTTAAAAATATGGGCCAAATTTCATTTGTCTATAGGACTATCCACCCTAAAATATTCCATCAACAATATTTATAGTCCATCATGGACCACAAATAATAATTTGAGTATAGTGTACATGTATTATCATTAAGTGTTCAAATAAAGACATCCAATTACCCCTACACCATAAATAGCCATATTTACATACCCCAGATGACTACACATTTTCAATGGGAGGATTTGTAAACAATGCATAAATTCCATTGATAATTCCATTGATAATTACACAATAGGATACCATAGCACTTGTAAAGAAACTATAAACACGTCCATTATACCCAGGGGAAAAAAAAAGACGAAAGAGTAAAAAAAAATCAACATGGAAGTTCAATGGATCTGAGCACAAATTTGAAATTAAATAATATATTAAGAGTTACAAAATCAATCGAGCATATTTGAAATTTTAAAAAAATAATAAAAGACAGTCAAAACAACTCCCTGTCCCATCAATACATTTCATCATTTCTTACTAAGCTTCCACTTTATAAACATACACTGTCTTGTTCTTGACAAACTAATACACACATCTGATATACAATAATGTACACACTAGAAACAAATACACATGATAACATTAACATTTTTTATACCTCCTATTGCCCATATGTTAACATTATATGAAAGTAAAATATACAAATCTCATCCACTTTAACTGTCAAAATTAGTCATATTAAAATAAATCAGTACATGACAACATTTCACAACGGAATCAAAACTCGTTTAAAAAATGAAAATAAGTATACACAAAGGCAACAAATCAGGTCACAATAATGATGCCGGACCAAGTTCCCATTCCACCAAAATCCATAGAGATCTGTCAAACAAAAATAATTTCCCAAGTTTAGTTATCCACATATATATAAAAGGTAGCTAAAAACAGGGCTGACTCCACTACCAATAATAAAATTTATAAATTTTCACTATAAATACCAAGAAAGTCAGAAAAAAAAAGATACCCATGTCAATATTTTCTCAAATATTGTGGTAGGCATACAAATATTTATTTACACTCTTTGAACAAACTTTTTTTTTGGTAAGGTATACTCTTTGAACACACGAAAATACAACGTTCACTAAAATAAGGAGAGTTATGTGGCGTCAAAGAAATTGAACAACAGAAATATATAGGTTAAACTCTCTCCACTACCTGATATTGAACATTAAAAAAATAGAAAAAATAAAGAAAAGGTTATCTCCGGCGATGAGTATCGGGCCTAGTCCGATGGGTAAGCACAACTGGTCTGACCATCTACTCCGATGGGTAAGCATAACTAAGATTGATTTGAGTTTGGCCTGGGGGGGGGGGGAGGTCCGGCGCCTATTTTCTTTGGGTTTGGAGACACTTCCAACAGGGTATTTTTACAAATCCCTTCAAACCCCTTATTTTAAATGCACCAAGGTTAGAGATTTAAAAAGACATGGGCGGAGAAATCAAAGTAAGAGGCGTTGGGAAGAAAAAGTTCATACATATTTACCTATTCCGGCGTTTGTTTTCTCCGGGTCTGGACCATCTCCGGCGATGGGTTTGGAGACCTCCGACGTTGTATTTTTACAAATTCCTTCAAACCCCTTATTTTATATGTAGAAAGGTTAGAGACTCAAAAAGATATGGGCGGAGAAATCAAAGTAAGAGGCGTTGGGAAGAAAAAGTTCATAAATATTTACCTACTCATTGTTCCAATGAAATCATAGAAAGATCTGATGTCGCAGAGGGTCGTCGGAGCATGAGGCGGGGTGTCGGGGTAGAACTTATGGTAGGCTTGCTGATTCAGACCCTCTTTTGCTATTTTTTCCACTGTTCCTCTCTCTTCTCAGCCCTAGCGGTTGAGTTCATCCGCCATTTCATTTTTTCTATTTGTCCCCAAAAATTTCAAGGAGAGATAAATATTAACATAAAAATAATGGGAATGAAAAAAAAGAAAACATAATGTAAAAACCCAAGAAATAGGGACTACCTAAGGGTGAAAAGCATTGGGGTGTTGGCTGTAGAGAAGATGAAGGGTTGGTCAAAACATTGGAATGGTGTGTGGGAGGGAGCAGGGATGAGTTTTGGGGTTTTGAATTAAAGTGAAAGTTTTGGGTTGTGAACGGTAGAGAGAGAGAGAGTCCCAAAATATTCTTTTTTTTATTGTGACTGTTTTAGGTTGTACTTTAGCCCTCTACTAATTGTGAGTTCCAATAAAAAATTTGTCCAAGTAAGCAATCCGAACCATATATGTGTGAATAATTTCTAAGCATTAGATCCAAGCACCTCACATTCAATCTCAGCCATGCAAAACAAAAATTTCAAGGGTAAAAGAGGTAGTGCAAAAAAAATTCACAAAGATGACATCATCTTTTCATCTTATGACATACATAAGTTTCCTACTTTATTATATAGATGTTTATAACATCATTATATGTATTATAAGGTTAATACGTGGGAATAATTTGGGCTCTAAAGAATGGATACATGTGAATAATCTAGTTAGCGTGGGAACTATAACTAGAATGTCCTAGAGGTACGGTAGGAGTGCACACTAGATGAGAGGTGATGGTTCTCAAGAGAGTGTCGCATACTAACATGGTTGTGATATTAATAGGTAAGCATTTTAAATACTTGAAAACTATTTTAAACTATTTTACACTCGGGCTCTGACCCGTTTTCTGTCATTTCTTTCTCTCTTGTATATATATGTATGTATTACAGGTTCCCAGCCACAGGGGCGTCATGCTTAGGTTCTTTGGATGGGACGTGCTACAGCTTATGTGGGAGTTGCAGGCCCTTGCTTTAGACGACTTCGTCATTGAATCAATTCCTGCTTTAGATCTTCATAGTTAGGGCATGTGTTGCCCGATTTCCTATTCCATTTAGATCTTGTCAAAGATTTCTGTTCATTTATATTTTCGGTATTCAATACTCCTTGGGAGTTAACTCTTGTCAGGATGATTTTATGGTTCTTAAACTTGGTTTGGATTATATAGATGGTTTAATTGTTGTGTGTTAATTGCCATCCTTAGTATTTATGTAATTCTTAACTATTGGGTACTAAAAAGTTTTTATTGGTATTTAATAAAGTAAAAATGAGGTTTTAAATGGTTTTGACACTTAGCTTAATTATTTAGGGTGTTCAAATTGGAAATATTATTTTACGACAGTGATGCAGAGAATGAACCAACCGTTCACCTTGATGTTAATTTAATAAATGACTGATCACCCGACATTTAATTAGGCGGGGTGTTACAGGTGTGCGTATTATTATGCTTCCAGTGTAGCTTTCTTCGATATAGAGCCCTATGTTTAGGATTGTTTATTTCTTTGGTAAGATTCCGTTCTCCTACTATAACGTATATATTAGTGAATATTATTTGCGTTCAGGCGTGTTCGTACAAGAAGTATGGCAGATGAGTGCCATTGGACGGATAACGGAGGTCGTACTTAGGAGGTTATGAAGTATGTTCGAGGATGATGACCGTAGTCGAGGTCACCCTTATTATGGCACGAGAGGCCAGGACTGTAAAGATGGTTAGGATGCAGCCTACAAATTCCAAGTGCTGCTATAGTCGAAGGTGATGCCAAATTAGACTCGCCCAACGTGGTGCGCTTGGGAGAGGGTCAAATGGAAAATTGAGGAGAGTCATCAGTAGAAGTTCTTAAAATGTGGGAATTGGGTGTGTTACCCAACGAAGGAAATATATTCAAAGTCTTGGACATATAGTGGAGGGTGGTTAACTAGAACTAAAAATTTGGGGTAAATTTTTTTCTTAACTCATCGGAGAAAAGTTAAAATAGTAGGAGTCAATAACCACCGCCCGCGAATGAGGTACATTTTCTTTCTATGGAATTATGGGGCCCATAATGATTGTCATAAGGACCTCACATTCATTTGTAGCTATTAGAACTGCGTGGACCATAGGGTTACTAGACTTGGCCATTGACACTATTATTTATGTAGACTCACCGATGGGTAGTGGGACGCCTATTATTATTTTTATATATCATAACGTGAGTTTAATTTTATCGGGGATTTGTTTGTTATGGACGTATCCGCGTAGGATGTGATTATCGGCATGGATTGACTTGTTATATATGAGACCAAGATTGATCGTTATAGCCAGCTTATTGTCTTTGTTATGAGAGTGAATAAGTAGACTTTTATATAGATAGATAAAACATGTTGGGATGTTATATACTATAGACTAAGGACCTGAGGAGTTTTTATGACCAACTATTTTAGGTAGTAGTGTATCGGGGGGGTTCCTTGTTTGGATTTCACTCTGCGAGACACCCCACGCATGAAAGGAGTCGAAGTAAGTTAGGTCTTTAGAATATGAGTTTATAACCTTTGCCATTATATGTATATATTTATATTAATCAGAGAGTTATGAGTTGTAGCATGATTTGAGGCAAATGGAATCGCCAAATGAGAATGTGGAAATCATAGAAATACGTATTATAGACTAAGTAGTCAGTAAATTAAGGGTAACCTTACAGAGGAATCACATTCATTTAGACCTTATGATGGAATGTACACACATTGGGTGTACGGGCGCCCATTGTAGTATTTTCCATATTTGTGACACAATAAGTATTCTTGAGGTTAATGAAAGTAGAAGTTGTGACTTCCAGATTTAGTTGTTTGATGACTTAAGTAAAGTTTAACTCAAGATAATTTAACTAAATGGTAAGGCTTGGAGTATCACATTAGTGGGGGTATTTGGTAATATATTGTATGGGTGGTACGACGGAAATTACATGAGATGTGAGATTAATACTCGAAGTTATCCTTACCAGTTATGCTTTATTTTTCTGAATTTAGGGACGAAATTCCGTTATTAAGGGGGAAGTATGTAATATCCCATATTTTTATGGCTTTTAAAATTGGGGATTAATTAAAATTAATTGAGATATTAATTTAATATTAATCCGACATTTTATTTTAAATATTTACTAGTGTAACGAGAGTTAGTAATTATTGGAAATTTGTTGAATATTACTGGATGAGAAGACTAATATATGAGATTGATTTTATTAAAATTGTCACGAGTGAATAAAATGGCAATTATGAAAATTTAATTCGGGACGCGCTTGTGTCGTGTTAGGACTAAATTATTATTATTAAAGTGAATAAATTATAAGTCGTCCATATAGTCGTTTTGAGTGCGCCAAAGTGTCCGTAAGGATCGAGATAGTCACAAAAGTGTACTCGGGGTTTTAGTTTGGGTCTCGGGGCTTTTTTAGGCCAAATTGACACCACGAGAGGGTATTTTAGACATTTGGTATTTTTGGGTAATTAAACCCACGAATTTTCTTTGTAATTATTATCCATTCAGAGTTGTCTCTTGGGGTTAACAAGCACAAAGCCTAAGCCAGCCATTAGAGAAGAAGGTGAAGTGATTAGAGAAGAAGGTGAAGAGATTTGAGAAGAAGGTGAAGAGTTTTTCAAGCAATCCAAGGTCTAGAACTCACCCGATTGCACCGCCACCACCACCAAAACGTAGATCGCATGACGAGGAACGCATCCATATGATTTTCATCAACAAATCATATCCTTGAATTCCAGGCAAGTATCTATCTTGCTAATTTCCAAGTTAATATACATTCCATGTTAGTCTAGGAATGAAAATCATATGTTTTAAATGAGGAATTATATGTTTTGGAAGAGAATTCATATATGTTGTAAGGAGAATCCATGTAGTCTAAAATCTTGATCATATGTAGAGGATTACCCATGCATTTATTATAATATTTGGGAAGAAAATCTTGATTAAATTAGAGGGTGGTGATTATTCGTGCAAAATTTGGTTTTATAAAGAGATTTGAGATTAAACCCCTTTTTGATTGATTCGTTGAGGATTTATTGGTGTCGTTACGTTAGAACTTGTTTATGTACATTTCTTATACACTTGGATTACTTTGATGGGAGTTTGGGATAAAATTATAGAGGTTTGGAGGGGTTAAAATGGTTGAACCCGTAGGTTGAATATTGCAGAAAACTGGGAAAGAACTGCTTGATCGATCGATCGACTCAAGAAAATCGATCGATCGACCCCTCCTGAAAAACTGCATATTTTTCACCTTTTTGTTTAGTCCAGTTAAAATGCTTAGGAACCCATGATTATCATTGATAGAGTATAATGGGTTATGAAGATGACCAATAGGGTCTAAGTAGACTCAGTTGAGTGAAATTAATATGAGATGAAATTTTGGGTTAACGGGGAGTTATTTATACATTGGGAATCGTGCGTACGTTCACTAAAAGATTGAGACTCGTGAAATATTTAGACTAGAAGGTAAGTGAGAGTATACCTATTGAAATTTATACTTAGTGAGAAAGAATACTTCAAGAGATGAGAAGTAAGAACGAAGTAAATAATAAATCAAAATAAAAGAGACGAATCCGTTATGAAAAATTGAGTAAAATTTGTGTTGAGAATGGATAATAACAATTATGGGTCGTGAGAAAACATAATTTGGAATTTATGAATATTTATATGTATGACTTTGTGATTGTGAATATATTATGTATCTATATATGACATACCTAGATTACTTGCTATCGATGGGAGGTTTGCGCATGAGGGCAGTCATATCCTGATGAATCCTTGGGATTTTTGATTTGTCGCTCGAGAACATAGGACTATGAAAGACTTATCGGTGAGTTGATAAGTTCGCTGACTATGGGTATATAGTTATGTGCGTGACCCGTGGGTATGAAAACTATGTTTGCCTCCAATTTTTGTGTTGATATTTGTGGTTCGAGGAATCTTTACCGAACCTATAGTCCCCTATACAACGACGTGATGTATTGGGACAAGATAACAGAGTAATGCAGCACCGCGGTTGTGTCTCGGGGTGCCGTATAATATATATATATATATATATATATATATATATATATATATATATATATGTATGTATGTATGTGTGTAATGATATCTACTATGTGGCTAAAGTAGAAATGTAAGATAGTTATGTATGAAAACACTTACTTGAATTGAATTAATAAGGGACTTATCCATGTTGAATCTAAATGGATATATATATATGTTTATAACATCATTATATGTATTATAAGGTTAATACGTGGGAATAATTTGGGCTCTAAAGAATGGATACAGGTGAATAATCTAGTTAGCGTGGGAACTATAACTAGGATGTCCTAGAGGTATGGTAGGAGTGCACACTAGATGAGAGGTGATGATTCTCAAGAGAGTGTCGCATACTAACATGGTTGTGATATTAACCGGTAAGCATTTTAAATACTTGCTAAACTATTTTAAACTGTTTTACACTCGAGCTCTGACCTGTTTTCTGTCATTTCTTTCTCTTTTGTATATATATGTATGTATTACAGGTGTCCAGCCACAGGGGCGTCATGATTAGGTTCTTTGGATTTGACATGCTGCAGCTTATGTGCGAGTTGCAGGCCCTTGCTTTAGATGACTTCTTCATTGAATCAGTTCCTACTTTAGATCTTCATAGTTAGGGTATGTGTCACCCGATTTCCTATTCCGTTTAGATCTTCTCAAAGATTTATGTTCATTTATATTTTCGGTATTCAATACTCCTTGGGAGTTAACTCTTGTCAGGATGATTTCATTTATGGTTCTGTAATACCCCGTATTTTTATGCTATATTAATTTGGGGATTTATTTAATTTAATGTGAGTTAATTATTTAATAAAAATCCAAAAATTAATTATGTTATAATTATTAACGTGACGAGAGTTAGTAATTATCGGAAATTAGTTATGTTATAATTATTAACGTGATGAGAGTTAGTAATTATGGGAAATTTGTTGAATATTACTAATGAGCAAAGTAATATGTAATATTGGTTATATTGAATGTCACGAGCGAATAAAATGACAATTTTGGAAATTGCGCCCGTGTCACGTCGGGACTAAACTTTGATAAATAAAAGTGAATATTTTATAACTCATTCGTATGGTCATTTTGAGTGCGACAACATGTCCAGAAGGGTCGAAATAGTTAGAAAAGTGTACCCGGGGGTTTAGTTTGGGTCTCGGGGCGTTTTTAGGCCTAATTAGTACCCCAGGAGGGCGTTTTGGACATTCCGCAATTATGGGTAATTAAAACCACGAAAATCAGTAACCTATATCAGCCATTTAGGTTAGTCGGCTAGGGTTAGAAAACACAAACACAAGAACGGCCATAGGAGAGGAAGGAGAGAGCTCTCAAGGCAAATTCAAGGCCCAAAATCCATTCGTTTGCACCGCTACCACCACCAACGCGTAGATCGCGCAACGGTTTACGCAACCACACCAAAATCATTTGCAAATTAGAACATCAAAAATCCCAGGCAAGTGTTTATATTTCTTATTTCGTTGATGCATCTTTCATATTAGTGTAGGAATGATTAGGATGAGTTTTATGGAAGAAAACCTAAGATTTGAGATAGGAATCGCATGTAGTTATGGTTTAAATGATAATTCTAGAAACCCTTGCCATGTAGAGGAATTTACACACGAAATTATGATGTTTATAAGAAGAAATTTCTGGAAAACAGATTGGAACCGTGATTTAGAGATTTCTAGGGTTCTTGAATATTTAAATGAATTATGGCATGATTAATCCATGTTTAGTGACGTAAATTGACATGCTTTACGTACGAAATGTATGATATCATGTTAGGATGTTAGTTGTACAAATTTTGAGACGTTTGGGATTGTAAAATATGGATTTGGTGTAAGTTAGAAGATGAAACTCGTAACTGCATTTCTGCAGATTTCGCAGACCTGCTTGATCCATCGATCGAGCCCAGATCTTCGATCGATCGAAGGTTCGCTCGATCGAGCCCCAGACCTCGATCGATCGACCCCTCCTGGCAGACTCATGTTTCCCCTTATTAATTAGTTGAAATTCAATTTAATGTGAAATAATTCTTGTGCATCCTTAATAAAATGTTTTGGGAGGTATGGAGGACCGTAGGACATATGAATAATTTTGGGATTCTTAATATGAGACGAGAATTGTACTTGTGGGATAATTACTTAAGGGTTGATGAGTTCATGAATTAACGGGAGAGTTGCGTAAGAGAGTTATGTTGGAACATAGAAAGGACACTTACTAGATTTTACACTTGGGAGGATAGAGTCCATGCATGTTACGTATTCAGATGAGAAAATCCTTCGAGTTAAGGTTAGAAACGAACTCTTATAAGTAATACTAATAATGTGAAAATTAAGGATAAATGTTGTAATTATGGGTGATGAGAGGAACCTATATTAATATGATAAAAGTGGTATATTTATATGATTGTGTATTCATATATTATATATATGTGAAAACCATGCCCGTGCTACTTGCTATCCCTGGGGTTACCGCGCTGGGACAGTCTTATCTCAATGAGACCTTTATGGGGGATATTGACTTGTACCCTAGAAGATTGATATCCTTGGTACAGGCTATCAAATCGATAGTTCAAACGGTCCTAAGAGGCGTGGGGAATGTACTGACCTCTTAGAGACTTGGAATCTACGCTTCGCCTCAATATTGTTTGTATATATATGTTGATACAGTTCGAGAGTGATTCCGAACTTGTATTTCCCTTAGTGTGAGCGATACGGGGATTGGATAGCAGAGTATGCCCGCACCATAGTTTTATTTGGGGTGCTGTTATCATATATATATATATATATATATATATATATATATATATATATATATATATTATATGAGTAGTTAATATACATACGAAATTATGAAATTTGGTACTACCTACTGTGTTATGGTAAGTAAGACTGATATAATGTCGTGAATCGGAAATACTTATTTGAAAAGTATAATATAACACTGGGAAGCTTTGTTAATAAATAAAGTAAAATGAGAGCATTGTTATTAAGCGAAATCCTCCTTTTTAAACATTTACATGGTTCGGTTTTGAAATCTTACGAGTAATCTAAGATAAGTTAAATCATTGGGAAGATTAGTGCGATAAATGATAAGATAAACCGTTGGGAAGGATAGTGCGATAGGTGTGCACATTAGAAGAGAGGTGAGAATTTCTCAAGAGAGTGTCGCACTAATATGTTGTTGCATTGGCCTGTATCAATTTAAATACTTGCTAAACTAATTTTAAATCATACACACTATCGGGTTCTGACCCATTTCTTTTCTTCTCTCTCTTGTATATATATGTATATATTACAGGTGCCCAGCCACAGGGGCGTCTTGCTTAGGATCCCTTGAAAGGAACATGCTGCAGCTTAGGTGGGAGTTGTAGGACACTTGCATAGAAGACTTCGTTTACTTTATTCCACATCTATCATTCTCATCTATTGGGCATGTGTCTCCCTTTCCACTATTTATTTGTTTTATTGGGACATTTGTATTTCAGTTATTTCTAGTACAGGTAATTTGGGATTTATTCATCATGAATGTTTTACTTTAGGTTTTAAATGTTGGGATTTTGAATGTTGAATGTTTCAATTAATTGGATTATGTTCCAGGATAATTGTGGTATGATTCTTACTTATTGATAATGTTGTTAATAAATAAATAAATGATTTTTTTCTTTAAAATGAAAATTTGGAAAGTAATGTTAAAAATGGTTTTGACACTTAGCTTAATTAATTAGGGTGTTTAAATTGGAAATTTATTTTTACGACAGTGATGCTGAGAATGAACCAAATGTTCACCTTGATTCTTAATTTAATAAAGGAGTGATCGCCCGATATTTAATTAGGCGGGGTGTCTCAGGTGGTATCAGAGCATCAGGTTCTAGTGTCCATAGGATCTGTACGGCTTATTTCGCTTTCAGCTTAACGTTTTTGCTATAGAGCCCTATTATAGGATGGTTGTATTCTTGCTTTCAAATTTATGCCTTCAGCTATTTGAGATTTGTTGATAACTGTAGACTAATAAACTTCTTCACATTTCAGATGCCTCCGAGACGTGAACCGAAGGATAGGCATTCCTAAGCCGAGCAGCCAGCAGCTCCGGTACAAGGCACTATGAATGCTAATGAAGTAGCCGCCATTGTTGCTCAGGCGGTGAACGCCGCGCTAGCGGTGGTTCAGCAGGCTCCACCCCAGATTCAGGCAGTGGCGCCAGTACCATCACAACTTCCATCTGCATGGGAGAGGGTTAGGGATGATTTTCAGAAGGCACATCCCCCTGAGTTCTCTGGTAGCTCAGATATCGTCACAGTCAGCCAATGGAAGAAAGACATCCAGTGGCATCTCCGTATGTATGAGTGCACCGACGTGAAAAAATAGTTGTTGGCTTCCTTTAAGCTGGTGGGGGCCGCTTTACAGTGGTGGGAGTCCACTACCGCATTGGAAGAGAGGGACACGATCCCTATTCAGTTGTTCTGGGAGCGATTTGACCGCAAGTATTTTCCACCCGCCATGCAGACTGAGATGAGGCGGAAATTACTAAATTTGAAACAGGAGAATTCTACCGAAGCTGAGTATGAGGAGGAGTTCACGAGAATTCTCACCATCGTGCCAGATGAGGCACCCACTGAGGGCAAGAAGATTATGTTGTTTGTGGACGGGTTAGCTTGGAGGATCTGTCAGCATCTTATTGGGAATCTATATCTGAGTACCTTCACTAATGTACTCAATGCTGCGTTACTACATTGCCAGGATCACCGCTTCCATCTACAGGGAAGCAAGAGAGCAGGAGAGTCCAGCCAGCAGGGCAGGACCGGGGGTAATAGTGCTAATGGGACACCATCTCATGGACAGACTCGTCAGCACGAGTAGAGTTCCCATCAGGGGGACCCTGCTAAGAGATTTCGTTCAGGTGATTCCAGGCAGGGATTTGGGGGTTATAGGTAGGGTCAGCAAGGCCAGCCTAATCAGCAGGGCCAGCAAGGCCAACACCGACGACAGGGTTAGCATCAGGGCCAATAGAGACAACAGCGTGTTCATCAGGGCCAGTAGGGACAATGGCGGGGAGGTAACGGCCAGAAGGGCCATGGTTAGCAGGGTCAGAGGGGAGGCAATTTCAGAGGCCGATGTTTTGGGTGTGGTAAGCACGACCATAGGCGCCAAGATTGTCCGGAGGGAGATAAGGCCCCACAGCAGCAGGGTGCCCGTAATGAGCCACAGAGACCACTTTTTTCGGCTTCCCTCCCAGCTCCAGCCCAGGTTCCAGCCCTACCACCCATTCCAGCAGCTCCAGTGCAGCAGGGGCAGTTATAGTACGGACGTGTCTATAACGTCCACCAGGCAGCAGCTCCACAGGCACCACCCATGATTTAGGGTATGTTTCCTATCCATGGTACTATGGGTCAGGTTTTGTTTGATACTGGGGCGACTCATTGTTTTATAGCTACGCATTTTACGAAGTCCTTAGGGTTGTTAGCCACAGCAGAGAGCACAGTGACGTGTGTAGACTCACCACTGGGGTGTGGGTCGCTTATCTTCTTTATATGCCGAGGAGTGGGGGTAGAGATTGGTAGTTTGGTATTACCTGTGGACATGTTAGTCGTAGATATGCATGAGCATGATGCTATTATCGGTATGGATTGGCTCGCAGCTTATAGAGCCATGATTGATTGCTTCGGTGGGAGCATTGTTTTTGCCATTTTGGGGCAAGTGATGTTTATAGTGGCGATGCCTCGCCTAGAGGGAGGTTCGACCGCTCATTTGTATTATATAGAGGAGGATACCTCTAAGGAGGTAGTGATTCCGTTAGACTCGATTCCATTTGTTCGTGAGTATTCCGATGTGTTTCAGTAAATACCGGGCCTACCCCCCGGTCGAGAGATAGACTTTGTTATAGATTTATTACCAGATACTAGACCTATAGCACGCGCTCCATACCGTATGGCTCTGGCAGAGATGCGAGAGTTACGAGATCAAATAGAGAAGTTGTTAGGTCAGGGCTTCATTCGCAGGAGTACCTCACCTTGGGCCGCTCCAGTTCTGTTTGTGAAGAAGAGAGATGGTTCACTGAGGTTGTGTGTGGACTACCGGGAGTTGAACAAGGTCACGATACGGAATAAGTATCCGTTTCCTCGAATCGATGATCTATTCGACCAACGGAGGGGAGCAACTTTCTTTTCGAAGATAGATCTGAGGTCGGGGTACCATCAGCTACATATTAGAGAGCAGGATGTTTCAAAGACTGCCTTCTTGACGAGATATGGGTCTTACGAGTTCAGAGTGATGTCATTTGGTCTCACAAATGCTCTAGCCGTATTCATGGACTTAATGAACTGAGTATTCAGAGAGTTCTTGGATCAGTTTGTCATCATCTTCATAAATGACATTTTGATATATTCACACTCCGAGGAGGAGCATGCCGAGCACTTGAAGCAGGTTATTCAGACTTTATGAGAGCATCAGTTGTATGCTAAGTACGAGAAGTGTGGATTCTGGTTGCGGGAAGTACAGTTCTTGGGGCATGTTATTTCTGAGAAGGGGATAGAAGTCGACCCGAGTAAAGTGTCAGCGGTGAGGGAATGGGGACAGCCCACGACACTGACGGAAGTGCATAGTTTCTTGGGGTTCGTCGGATACTATAGGAGATTCATTCGGGTATTCTATAAAATAGCGGGTCCATTGACGAATCTGACTCGCAAGGGGGTACCATATGTTTGGGATGACGCTTGCCAGTTGGCTTTCGACGAGCTAAAAGACAAGTATACTTCAGCGCCAGTCCTTTCTTTACCGAAGCCGGGTGCGGAGTACCTGGTTTACACCGATGCCTCTTTACGGGGACTTGGGGGAGTACTTCAGCAGGAGGAAAAGGCTATAGCTTTTGCCTCCCGCAAGCTTAAGCCACATGAGAAGAATTACCCCACCCACGACCTGGAGTTAGCAGCGGTCATTTTTGCACTGAGGATATGGAGGCACTACTTATTGGGGGAGAAATTCCGCTTGTTCACAGACCATAAGTCACTGCAGTACCTATTCACTCAGCGAGAGCTGAATATGCGATAGCGCAGATGGTTAGAGTTTGTGAAGGACTATCAGTTGGACATACAGTATCATCCGGGGAAGGGCAACGTAGTTGCTCATGCGTTGAGCCGTAGACCGGTAAATGAGGTAGCAGACGTCTGGAAAGCGAAGTGGAAGGAGTTAAGCCACCAGGACGCAGTAGCCCGTTCCTTCATATCTGCTATGACAGTCACACCCGAGATTGTTATGAGGGTAATACAGGCCCAAACCACAGACCCGTTTTGCCAGGAGCAAATTGTACGACTCTTAGCTGAGGGTGCTAAGTCCTACTCTATTAGTTCTGATGGGGGTTTAAGGTTTAATGGGAGATTGGTGGTTCCGGAAGGAGAAGAATTACGTCATGCAGTGATGACCCAATCTCACGGGTCCCAATTTACAGTACATCCTGGAGGAGATAAGATGTACCAGGATATGAGGAGGCAATACTGGTGGAGTGGGATGAAGAAGGACATTGCTGAGTTTGTGTCCAAATGTTCTACCTGCCAGCTGGTGAAGGTGGACCATCAGAAACTGTCAGGATTGCTTCAGCCTTTGGAAGTACCCGCGTGGAAGTGGGAGAGTATTTCCATGGATTTTATTACAGGGTTACCTACATCACAGCGGGGACATGATTCTATCTGGGTGATTGTAGACCGTTTGACTAAGGTGGCTCATTTTCTGCCGGTGCGGACAGACTATACCACGGGTCAGTATGCTCAGTTGTTCATTGCTGAGGTTATCAGATTACATGGGGTGCCCCTGAATATTGTGTCAGATAGAGAAAAGATTTTTGTGTCACATTTCTGGGAAAGCTTTCAGGAGGCTATGGGTACTGAGTTGAGATTGAGTTCATCTTATCACCCACAGACAGATGGATAAACAGAGCGTACTAATCAGATGTTAGAGGATATGCTACGCATGTGTGTTCTTGATTTTGGAGGAGGTTGGGAGCCACATCTTCCACTGGTAGAGTTTGCTTATAATAACTCTTATCAGTTTACGATTGGTATGGCTCCATTTGAGGCTTTATATGGCAGGCCTTGTCGTTCTCCAACTTGTTGGCTCGAGGTGGGTGATAACAAGTTGTTGGGACCAGAGGTGATTCAGGAAACCTCCGCGAGGATTGAGATGATTAGGAGTCGCATTCGAGTAGCCCAGGACAGGCAAAAGAGCTACGCCGATGCGAAACGGTTCTTACGGGAGTTTAATGTGGGGGACCAAGTGTTACTGCGTGTATCTCCTATGAAAGGAGTGATGAGGTTCGGGAAGAAAGGGAAATTGGCCCCGAGGTATGTGGGACCATTTCCCATCATCGAGAGGATTGGGCCGGTAGCATACAGATTGGGACTACCAGAGCATTTATATCGCATTCACGATGTATTCCACATCTCGTCATTGAGACGGTATCTTCGGGATGATATGGCCCATACTCACATTGCGATAGATGAGATAGACTTACAGCGTGACAGCTCTTACGAGGAGAGACCGGTGTCTATACTAGACTATAGTGAGAGGAGATTGAGGCCGAAGATAGTTCCACTTGTGCGAGTCCAGTGGGAGCATCATAATATGGAGGAATCCACTTGGGAGCGCGAGGCCAATATGCGTGAGAGATATCCAGATTTGTTCTTACCAGGTATGCCTTGTTTTCCGAATTTCGGGACGAAATTCCGTTATTAGGGGGGAAGTATGTAATACCCCATATTTTTATGCTATATTAATTTGGGGATTTATTAAATTTAATGTGAGTTAATTATTTAATAAAAATTCGGAAATTAATTATGTTATAATTATTAACGTGACGAGAGTTAGTAATTATCGGAAATTAATTATGTTATAATTATTAACGTGATGAGAGTTAGTAATTATGGGAAATTTGTTGAATATTACTAATGAGCAAAGTAATATGTAATATTGGTTATATTGAATGTCACGAGTGAATAAAATGACAATTTTGGAAATTGCGCCCGTGTCGCGTCGGGACTAAACTTTGATAAATAAAAGTGAATATTTTATAAGTTATTCGTATGGTCGTTTTGAGTGCGCCAACGCATCCGAAAGGGTCGAAATAGTCATAAAAGTGTACCCGAGGGTTTAGTTTGGGTCTCGGGGCGTTTTTAGGCCTAAATAGTACCCCGGGAGGGCGTTTTGGACATTTCGCAATTATGGGTAATTAAAACCACGAAAATCAGTAACCTATATCAGCCATTTAGGTTAGTCAGCTAGGGTTAGAAAACACAAACACAAGAACGGCCATAGGAGAGGAAGGAGAGAGCTCTCAAGGCAAATTCAAGGCCCAAAATCCATTCGTTTGCACCGCCACCACCACAAACGCGTAGATCGCGCGACGGGCTACGCAACCACACCAAAATCATTTGCAAATCAGAACACCAAAAATCCCAGGCAAGTGTTTATCTTGCTTATTTCGTTGATGCATCTTTCATATTAGTGTAGGAATGATTAGGATGAGTTTTATGGAAGAAAACCTAAGATTTGAGATAAGAATCGCATTTAGTTATGGTTTAAATGATAATTCTGGAAACCCTTGCCATGTAGAGGAATTTACCCACGAAATTATGATGTTTATAAGAAGAAATTTCTGGAAAAACAGATTGGAACCATGATTTAGAGATTTCTAGGGTTCTTGAATATTTAAATGAATTATGGCATGATTAATCCATGTTTAGTGACGTAAATTGACATGCTTTACGTACGAAATGTATGATATCATGTTAGGATGTTAGTAGTACAAATTTTGAGACGTTTGGGATTGTAAAATATGGATTTGGTGTAAGTTAGAAGATGAAACCCGTAACTGCAATTCTGTAGATTTCACAGACCTGCTTGATCCATCGATCGAGCCCAGATCTTCGATCGATCGAAGGTTCGCTCGATCGATCGACCCCTCCTGGCAGACTCATGTTTCCCCTTATTAATTAGTTGAAATTCAATTTAATGTGAAATAATTCTTGTGCATCCTTAATAAAATGTTTTGGGAGGTATGGAGGACCAGTAGGACATATGAATAATTTTGGGATTCTTAATATGAGACGAGAATTGTACTTGTGGGATAATTACTTAAGGGTTGATGAGTTCATGAATTAACGGGAGAGTTGCGTAAGAGAGTTATGTTGGAACATAGAAAGGACACTTACTAAATTTTACACTTGGAAGGATAGAGTCCATGCATGTTACGTATTCGGATGAGAAAATCCTCCGAGTTAAGGTTAGAAACGAACTCTTATAAGTAATACTAATAATGTGAAAATTAAGGATAAATGTTGTAATTATGGGTGATGAGAGGAACCTATATTAATATGATAAAAGTGGTATATTTATATGATTGTGTATTCATATATTATATATATGTGAAAACCATGCCCGTGCTACTTGCTATCCCTGAGGTTACCGCTCCGGGACAGTCTTATCTCGATGGGACCTTTATGGGGTATATTGACTTGTACCCTAGAAGATAGATATCCTTGGTATAGGCTATCGAATCGATAGTTCAGACGGTCCTAAGAGGCGTGGGGTATGTACTGACCTCTTAGAGACTTGGAATCTACGCTTCGCCTCAATATTGTTTTTATATATATGTTGTTACAGTTCGAGAGTGATTCCAAAATTGTATTTCCCTTAGTGTGAGCGATACGGGGATTGGTTAGCAGAGTATGCCCGCACCATAGTTTTATTTGGGGTACTGTTATAATATATATATATATATATATATTATACGAGTAGTTAATATATATATGAAATTATGAAATTTGGTACTACCTACTGTGTTATGGTAAGTAAGACTGATATAATGTCGTGAATCGAAAATACTTGTTTGAAAAGTATAATATAACACTGGGAAGCTTTGTTAATAAATAAAGTAAAATGAGAGCATTGTTATTAAGCAAAATCCTCCTTTTTAAACATTTACATGGTTCGGTTCTGAAATCTTACGAGTAATCTAAGATAAGTTAAATCATTGGGAAGATTAGTGCGATAAATGATAAGATAAACCGTTGCGAAGGATAGTGAGATAGGTGTGCACATTAGAAGAGAGGTGAGAATTTCTCAAGAGAGTGTCGCACTAATATGTTGTTGCATTGGCCTGTATCAATTTAAATACTTGCTAAACGAATTTTAAATCATACACACTATCGGGCTCTGACCCGTTTCTTTTCCTTTCTCTCTTGTATATATATGTATATATTACAGGTGCCCAGCCACATGGGCGTCTTGCTTAGGATCCCTTGAAAGGAACGTGCTGCTGCTTAGGTGGGAGTTGCAGGCCACTTGCATGGACGACTTCGTTTACTTGATTCCACATCTATCATTCTCATCTATTGGGCATGTGTCTCCCTTTCCACTATTTATCTGTTTTATTGGGACATTTGTATTTCAGTTATTTCTAGTACGGGTAATTTGGGATTTATTCAACATGAATGTTTTACTTTAGGTTTTAAATGTTGGGATTTTGAATGTTGAATGCTTCAATTAATTGGATTATGTTCTAGGATAATTGTGGTATGATTCTTACTTATTGATAATGTTGTTAATAAATAAATAAATGATTTTTTTCTTTAAAACGAAAATTTGGAAAGTAATGTTAAAAATGGTTTTGACACTTAGCTTAATTAATTAGGGTGTTTAAATTGGAAATTTATTTTTACGACAGTGATGCTAAGAATGAACCAACTGTTCACCTTGATTCTTAATTTAATAAAGGAGTGATCGCCCGGTATTTAATTAGGCGGGGTGTCTCAGGTTCTTAAACTTGGTTTGGATTATATATATGGTTTAATTCCTGTCTGTAAATTGCCATCCTTAGTACTTATGTAATTCTTAACTGTTGGGTATTAAAAAGCTTTTATTCGTACTCCAAAGTTCTCGAGTAGTCCAAATATTCTGGTGGCAAGCAGGTGCAAGAAAGATATACAGAGAAATTTACATATGAGAGAGTGCACGCCTGTGAAAAAGAAGATGTTAACTTCTTTTCGACTAATGGGGTTTGTGCTCCAGTAGTGGGAGTCGGTTACGTCAGTTGTAGAGAGGGATAGCTTGACGATTGATGAATTATGGGAGAGATTTTAGGGGAAGTATATTCCCCAAGTTATGCAGTCTGAAAACGTGATAGGACCCCCAATTTTAAATTTTACAAAATCAATTTCCTTTTAATGCGGAATGAAGATGGATCAACACAACACACACAAACAACAAATTTTAATTTCTTTCAAATTAAAAGTAAACAAAAGTCAAAGTGACATTAAATTAAACAACAAATGCATTTTTCACTGAAACCCAATTAATTCAACCCAAGTCCTAGAATTTGCCTACACAATATTTTAAATACTACCAACTTAGGCCAAACCAAATTTAATAAACTAAATTCCCGACTTGAATTAAATTAAATTAAATTTTACCCAGAACTTTAATTTTCCCCATATTAAATAAACTAATTTTATCTTTTTACCTAAGCATGCATCTAATGTGATTTAGCAAAAAATAAAATAAGTAAACAACCACTACGTTGCGATGTACGAGGAAAAACCCACAAGGAGAAAAAACATCGGACGGCCCTAGCTCAAATCCACTAAGTACGGTTTTACAAGTACAAGATAAAAAGACATACAACACTTGACTTGACTCCATCCAAGCCCCAAAGCTTCTTCTTGTACACACCTCTGCCTAGCGAATAACCACGGAGGTCCACCGCGGTCTCGGAATCCAACGATCGGACTTTTTTTTTTATCACCGCCATCCGAACAAGGAGCCTTTCTCCAAGTGGGTATGTCACAGCAAACAAACTTCTTCTTTATGGGATGTATAAGTAAACCCAAACTTCTCTTCTTTGAGGTGTAGAGAATAACCCGGTGCCAAACACTCCAAGCAAGGATATATATTATGGAACTTGGAATAAACAAACTATTGGGTGTGTATGTGTTTTTGGTGAAATTAATCCATAAAAATCAAACACAAAACATGGAACTTTTATTGAAAGTTTTGATCTCTCTAAAAACTCTTAGAATGTGAAAAAGTTACTTGAAAAAGGTTGGCTCCTGCACTAAGTAATTCTGTCAAAAAGTAATGGGGAAAAGGTAGTGGGAACATGGTGAAAACTGCCAAAAATGCCAAAAAAATGTTCCCGGCAAATTTGTTCGAGCGACTTTACTAACGATGTTCCAGTGAGAAAAAAGAAATCTCGTTAGAAGTCTCGTTCGAACAACCTGGGAATCTCGTTCGAACGAGATTCCAGTTCGTTCGAACGACTTACCTGAAAATGGAATATTCTATTTAAGCCCAAAACGTTTATCAAAAGTTCTTAAAAAATATTTTCTGAGTAAAACAAAGTCGTTAAAATTATTTATAAACAATTATAAATTACACCTAATAAATTTTGAAGATCCTACATATATATATAAAATGCATTCATACCTTAGGAGCATTGGAACCAATGTTGTTGACGTAGAAACGAGGCACAATAAACCCATCATATGATGAAGCTTTATAATTTTGACCACTACGTCTTCAACTAAAACGTAATAGGCTTGGATGGATAGACATGAACACTATCCTATGATTCAAATGTTTTTGTCCGGAATTGAGTCAACACTACATTAAGACTTAATCAGAGACTTGTGTCCTTACAAATCTCCCCCTTTGGCTATTCCGGGACAAAAACCAAACAAAATCCTAAAGGGCTGTCAAGCTCTACAAGACTTAAAAAAAATATCCCACCCAAAATAAAAATTACATAGCTTGACTCAAAAACACAAGGATCAATATCTTTGCCGATGAAAGTTGTCATTTAGAAGAATTCCTGCACACTTAAGCAAACTATCAAACGCATAGGGAATATTAAGAATATTAGATGTATGTAAAATAAATACTCCCCCTAAATTAATTCTCTCATGTATCAAATAAATAACCTACTTATAAAGACGTCTCCCCCAAAGTTAAATCTCCCAAACTAAGATACAATAACAATAGGAATAGATAACATTTCTCCCCCTATCATTCTCCCCCTTTTTGTTCAAGAATAGACAAAGTATAAAACTAATTTAAACACGATGAAGCTTAGAGTGATAAGGGCATGAAACCATATGGGAAACAAAATCAAAACTAATCCGTACAAATAATAACGGATACCAACGAAGATGCAAAAAAAAAAAAGGATACCAATGTGATACATAAGATACTAAGCATGTTATATCAACAACAATATGCAACAAGATAGATACCAATTATGAATTTTGAGCATAGATGGACTAGAAACCAAGGCAAGAAAAAAAAATACCATATATATGTAGACAAAATGAATATCACTAACGCACACGCTCATATATATAGGTATAGACACCACAAATGACACAAAATGCAATAAGCTTTTCACACTCATATGGTAAAAATTTGTCATATAGAAACGAAAGTATAGGGGTGTGAACTAGTAACAATTAAATTTAGACCCAATCACTTAAAACATGTTCACGTAGTTCTGATTTGATTGCAAACTTAATCACATTTGAATATAATCTCATCTGACAATATAAATTGAACTCAATAAACAAACATACACAATGCATACAAGCCTAGAATTTTGATGATTCTACAAACCGGTAGAGTTATGAGATTGAAAGTACAACTAAGATAAACGGACATTGTGCAAATCGTTGATATACCATCCAAACTCCCTCAAAAAATGCATATAGACCTTAATCTTTTGTATTAATAAATCAACTAAATAAATAGGCCTTGGCAAATATTTTCTTTTAATGTCATTATTCTTTTAGGCCTTTGGACCACGTATTTCTTTTAGGTCCAAGCAAACGGTGGCTTACTCGCAAAGGATGATATTTTCTTTCGGAGCCCTTCACGGTGCACACACACACACACACACACACACACACACACACACACACACACATATATATATATATATATATATATAATCTTGTATCTCTCAGTTCTCGCGTGCAACGGATTTTAACATGCACTAGTCCTCCTAGGTCACATAATAAGTAGATGATAAGATTGGTAGGAGAAGACCTCATAAATCTCAAATATACATATGAAGTTATAATTTCACGTGAGCTCGTGCATGTGTGAATTGGGGTATATAAAATTAGAATCCGTTATAGCAACCCAAAATCCAACTACTCCATGTAAGCATGGTAAAGAACATTTTAAGGATTGACAATCTTAACCAAAAGTTCTAGCCACATGGGAGCGAAAAAGAAGGGATTCAAACACAAGTATATGCCACTTAGAGTGTGTCAAACTAAAATACACACAAAAACAGAAAAAAACTTTTTGAGTTTGTGAAATTTTTAATCCAAACAAACAAAAAAATTTACTCAAATGACAAATAAAAATCATTTGAATTTTTTATTAAGCCTAAATTACTAAAAATGTAAAACACAAATGATAAACAGAAATCTTTTTGTATTTTTTCATTTAATGAAAACTAAAATGAAAGAACTATAATACAAAAGATAAACAACAATCATAATAATATCATGTGATAAAGAATGAAGTATAGACTAGAACAATGATTAAAAGAAGCATAAAATTAGCATGATAATTTAGCAAGAAGTACAAAAGCTAAAGTATGCAAACAACTAACACATTCAACCTTTAGATTTAGCAAGGGAGGAAGCATGTGAAAGTAAATGAGAATCAAAAATCCTATTTTGTAATGATACCAAGTCGGATATCCTAACCCAAACTAATGAAGAATAACAATCACAGGGTGTAGGAATCTTGGCTACCTCGATTGCCTTACGTTGGTCTTTTCAAGGACCTTGTTTAAGATCAAAATAAAATTTTCTAAGATGACATTTTTTACCACAATATGAGCACCTAAAGACTCGGCGAAAAGACTTACCTAAGGAATGATCTATAACATTATTCCTATAGGTTTCTCCTAAAATATTAATTTTGGCTTTAATAGAGGAATCGTTACAAGAATTGAAGCCTAAAACACAAGTGTCATTTTTAATTTGGACCATTCCTAAGATTTTATCTAATTTCTCCGAACGACACTCCAAATAAAATTTGACTTTACTAGAGTCTTTTAATTTATTTTCTAATTCTAAAATGTTACACTCTAATAAAACATTATGCTCTTCAAATGCAAGAAGCTCCTTTTTCAATGATTCCATTAAACCTTTAAGGCTATCTCTCTCGCCTTCTACATATTCAAGCTTCTCACGAAGAGCTCTCGCACGTGTCCTAATGTCTTCAACTAAAACACTCTCATTAATGATCTCGACACGCTCTTTCAAACTAGCTTCTAACTTCAAATTTTTTCTTTTTAATTTAATAGATTCTTCATATAATTCTTGAAATGCAATTTGAATTTCACTCACATCAACCTCATTTTCACTTTCACTCTCTCTTTCTTCTCCACTCTCACTACCATCATATCTTTGGGATTCAGAAACAAAGGCCTTGGAAGTTTCATGTGTTAAAATTTCATCAATAAAGTAGTGCTCACTTTCACTCACATGACTTGCCATAAAAGCTACAAAGTTGGGATTAGTGGGGGAATCGGGTCCCTCTTCCTTATCACTATCACCAAGAGTTGCACTGAAGGAAATTGGTTGCTTAACCTCTCTTCTTAGTTTAGTGGGGCACTCTTTTGGTCTATGATCATACCCTTCATAACCATAACACCTATTTGACTCGTCCCTATTCAAATTTTCATTAAAAGTTTTAGGGATCTTCTCGGCTTTTTCATGCTTAGAGTTTTCAAATTTCTTAAAATCATTTTTAAATTTATCTTTGTTAAATTTAAGAAATTTTTTAAACTTCCTAGCAAACAAAGCCATATCTTCGGAGTCACTCTCTACTACTTGTTTTTCCTCCTTTCGGGCTTTCAAAGCAATGCCTTTATCATTTTCTTTTCAGTTTTAGAGGGAAACATGTCTAGTTCATAAGTTTGTAAATCACCAACGAGCTCTTTTAATTTCGTAGAGGCTAAAGTGGGTAAAGAATTTAACATGGTCACCTTAGGAATAAATCTATCTGGTAGGGACCTTAAAATTTTCTTTACTACTCGGTTGTCGGGTATTTTCTCTCCCAAATTAAAGGATGAATTAACTATATCGGAAAGTCTAGCATAAAATTCATCAAAAGTTTCTTTTTCATTCGTTTTGATGATTTCAAATTCAGCGGTGAGGTTTTGGAGTTTATAAGCTTTTACGACACTAGTTCCTTCATGAGTGAGTTGTAAAATATCCCAATCTTCTTTAGCGGTTTCACACATCATAATGCGTCGAAATTCATCTGGTGTGATCGTGCTAGACAAGACATTTAAACCTCGGAAATTAAAATTTGCAAGTTTAAATTCATTGTCACTCCATCTATCGGTGGGTTTGGGAACATGTTCATTTTCAACTAAATATGTAGCTGGAGACCACCAGTTAACAACAGACAACCAAACCCTCTCATCAAGAGACCTAAGTGCCGAACGCATACGTGCTTTCCAATATGCGTAATTAGAACCATCGAAAATAGGAAATTTTGATAATGGTGAAAATTCCATTTTGGTAAAAAATATTTAAAAAGGATCTTAAACGCAATAATTTAGCGATCCCGCTCTGATACCAATTTGAAAATGTGATAGGACCCCCAATTTTAAATTTTACAAAATCAGTTTCATTTTAATGCGGAATGAAGATGGTTCAACACAACACACAAATAACAAATTTTAATTTCTTTCAAATTAAAATTAAACAAAACTCAAAGTGACATTAAATTAAACAACAAATGCATTTTTCACTTAAACCCAATTAATTCAACCCAAGTCCTAGAATTTGCCTAGACTATATTTTCAATATTACCAACTTAGGCCAAACCAAATTTAACAAATTAAATTCCCGACTTGAATTAAATTAAATTTAATTTTACCCAAAACTTTAATTAGCCCCAAATTAAATAAACCAATTTTATCTTTTTACCTAAGCATGCATCTAATGTGATTTAGCAAAAGATAAAATAAGTAAACAACCACTACGTTGCGATGTACGAGGAAAAACCCACAAGGAGAAAAAACATCGGACGACCCTAGCCTCAAATCCACTAAGTACAGTTTTACAAGTACAAGATAAAAAGACATACAACACTTGACTTGACTCCGTCCAAGCCCCAAAGCTTCTTCTTGTACACACCTCTGCCTAGATAATAACCACGGAGGTCCACTGCGGTCTCGGAATCCAACGATCAGACTTTTTTTTTTATCATCGCCATCCGAACAAGGAGCCTTTCTCCAAGTGGGTATGTCACAACAAACAAACTTCTTCTTTATGGGATGTATAAGTAAACCCAAACTTCTCTTCTTTGAGGTGTAGAGAATAACCCGGTGCCAAACACTCCAAGCAAGGATAGATATTAAGGAACTTAGAATAAACAAACTATTGGGTGTGTATGTGTGTTTGGTGAAATTAATCCATAAAAATCAAACAAAAAACATGGAACTTTTTCTTGAAAGTTTTGCTCTCTCTAAAAACTCTTAGAATGTGACAACGTTACTTGGAAAAGGTTGGTTCCCACACTAAGTAATTCTGTCAAAAAGTAGTGGGGAAAAGGTAGTAGGAACATGGTGAAAACTGCCAAAAATGCCAAAAAAACTGTTCCCGCCAAATTCGTTTTACTAATGATGCTCTAGTGCGAAAAACGAAATCTCGTTAGAACTCTCATTAGAACGACCTGGGGATCTCGTTCAAACGTGATTCCAGTTCATTCGAACGACTTACCAAAAAATGAAATATTCTATTTAAGCCCAAAACGTTTATGAAAAATTCTTAAAAAATATTTTCTGAGCAAAATAAAGTACTTAAAATTATTATAAACAATTACAAATTAGACCCAATAAATTTCCAAGCTCCTATACATATAAAAAATGCATTCATACGTTAGGAGCATTGGAACCAATGTTGTTGATGTAAAAACGAGGCACAATAAACCCGACATATGATGAAGCTTTATAATCTTCGCTTCTATGTCTTCAACTAACACGTCATAGGCTTGGATGGATACACTTGAATACTATTTTATGACTCAAATATTTTTTTTGGAATTGAGCCAACACTACATTAAGACTCAATCGGAGACTTGTGTCCTTACACAGTCTGAGATGAGGATCCGATTTATGGATCTCAAGCAGGAGGGGCATATTGTGGATGAGTATGAGGAGGATTTTACTGCCCTTTTTTACTTTGCAAAGGAAGATGTGAGTACCGAGCAAAATAAGATGGACTTATTCATAGCGGGGTCAACTTGGCATATTAAAAACTCTTTGGGGGAACATGTCCTTTACCACGTATAATCAAATGGTGAATGCCGCACTTATCCACTGTCAAGATCATAAGACCTTCCATAAGAGCAAGGGAGAGAAGCGGCATAGAGATGAGTCATCGAGCCAGCAGGGCAAGACGAGTGGGGGTAGAGAATTCGAAACCCAACAGTCCAAGGGTACTTCATCCACAGATCAGAATAAGAGATTCAGGGGTTCTGATGATCATAACAGGCATGGCCATTAGGTCCATAGGGAGTCGATATAGGGCCATCTTCATAGAGTCCATGAGGGACAAGGTTAGCACGAACGACATGTAGAGTGGTGTCCATTTCGTGGGAATTATTTTACTTACGAAGAGAGGCGCCATGCGTCGAGGCAGTGTTCTTGGGGTAATCAGGTAGCCTAGGAGTAGGGGAATCAGAGAGGACATCAAGCGCCACAGAGACAGCGTCCAACGTTACCATCTTCGGGAGTTACTGCGCCCACGGCTCTAGCACCCGTCGCCCCACCTCAGGTACAATCGCCACTACACTATGGACGAGTTTATCACATTGCACCTATAGAGGGTCCAGTTCCAAGTTAATCAGTTGAGGGTATATTCCCTATCTTTGGACATGTAGGTCGTATTTTATTGACACGGGGAATCTCACTCTTTTTTTAGCACAATTTTTGCATGGGATACTAGGATGATGAACCTTGCTTCCGATATCGTAATACACATAGATTCATCGGTGGGTAGAGGGAAACCCATACATTTGGTGTATCTGGGTATAGAGATTGAGATAGGGAGACTCACTTTTGTAGACGACTTACTAGTACTTGATATGCACGAGTATGATGTTATCCTAGGGATGGACATATTAGATATATATATAGCATGTGTTAACTATTACGGGAGGTCTATCGTCTTCTCCATTCCGAGGTAGGAGGTGTAACTGGTTGCAATATCGCACCCTAGCGATGGGTCGAGCACACACTAATTCTATATCGAGGAGGAGACTTCTTTGGAGGTCTTGGTGCCATTAGATTCCATCACAGCAGTTAGCGAGTTTTTGAATTTCTTTGGGAGATCCCAGGGTTGTCACTTAGTCAGGAGATAGACTTCGTGATTGACTTAATTCCGAGTATGAGACCTATTGCACGTACACAGTATCGGATGGAACCTCTGGAGACAAGGGAGGTTCGGAACCAGATTGAGTAATTATTGGGACAGGGGTTCATTAGGAGGATTACTTCGTCGTGGGATGCTCCAGTTTTGTTCGTTAAATAGAAGGACAAATCATTGTGACTTTGTATCAACTTCAGGGAGTTGAACAAAGTCACCATACGAAATAAATATTTATTGCCCCGCATTAATGATTTGTTTGACCAACTGAGGGGTGCTGCGTATTTCTCTAAGATTGACTTGAGATTGGGTTATCATCAGTTGAGAGTCTGGGAACATGATATTTTGAAAATGAATTTTCTTACAAAATACGGTTCATATGAGTTTTTAGTGGTACATTTTGGGCTAACCCACACACCGTCGATATTTATGGAATTGATGAATCGGGTGTTGAGAGACTATTTCGATCAGTTCATCATAGTGTTTATTGATAACATTCTAATTTATTCTCGAACTGCGAAGGAGCATGCACAACATTTAAGGGTAGTCTTACAGACACTACGGGACCACTAGTTGCATGATAAGTTTGAAAAATGTGGGTTTTGGTTACGAGATGTGCAGTTCTTAGACCACATTGTGTCTGAGAGGGGGATACCAGTGGACCTAAGGAAGGATTTTGCAAAGATGGAGTAGGGACAACCCACTACACCCATCGAGGTACGTAAAATTTTAGGACTAGCCAGGTGCTACCGTCAATTTATTCAGGGGTTATCTAAGATAGCCTATCCCCTAATGAATTTGACAAGGAAAAAAGTGCCAATTTTGTGGGATAATGCGTGTCAGCAGGCGTTTGATGAGCTGAAGACTATATTTACTACAACACCGATTTTGGAACTACCTCAGGCAGGGATAGACTATAAGGTCTTCGCAGATGCATCCTTGAGGGGACTTGGAGGGGTTTTGATGCAAGAGGATAGATCGCTATCTTATTCTTTACGAAAGCTTAAGCCTCACGATGGACATTACCACACCCCATAACTTGGAACTAGCAGTCGTGGTATTTGCACAACGAGTATGGAGGCATTATCTCCTGGAGATAAGTTCCAGCTATTCACAGACCATAAGAGCCTAAAATATTTATTCACACATTGGGAGTTGAACATGAGGAAGATGAGATGACTAGGGTTTGTGAAAGACTATCAGTTCGACATTTAGTACCACCAGGGGAAAGCGAATGTCTTAGCGAACACTTTGAGCCACAAGCCAATATTAGAATTAACGGCATTGTGGAAGCCAAACTGGGAATAACTTCATGGAAATAATGACTTGACCCGTGCATTTATGACAGTTCTCACCATCACACCCAAGATCATTATTCAGGTGGTGAACGCACATGAACGAGATCATCTTTTCCATGAACGAGTTGGATAATTATTAACTGAATGAATGGAGTATTATTCCATTGGACCGGATGGTGGATTGAGATTCCAGGGTGGATTGGTTATCCCAAATGAGGAGGAGTTTAGGTGAGCCATTATGTCTAAGGCTCACGGTTCACGCTTTACGGTACATCCTAGAGGGGATAAGATGTACGTTGACTTATGATATCAGTATTGGCCAGGATGAAGAGGGACATAGCAGATTTTGTCTCCAATTGTTCTACGTGTTAGTTGGTGAAGGTGGACCATCAACGTCCTGCAAGTGTGCTTCAGCCTTTGGATATTTCAATGTGGAAATCGGAGTGTATCTCTATAGACTTCATCACTGGGCTACTTACATCACAAAGGAGGCACAATTTCATTTGAGTTATCGTCGACATATTAACGAAGGTGGCTCGCTTTTTACTGGTCTAAACATATTACTGCTCCGATAAGTACGTTTGACTTTTGCTCACAAAGATAGTAAAGTTGCATGGGATACCTCTGAACATTATATCGGACATGGATAGGATGTTTGTGTCCCACATTTGGAGGAGCTTTTAGCAGGTTTTGGGGATAGAGTTGAGATTGAGTACCTCATAGCATCCTCAGACCAACAGGAAGATGGAAAGGGTGAACTTGATGTTGGAGGTCATGTTATGGATGTGCATTTTAGATTTTAAGGGGAGCGGGGAAAAGTATTTTCCTTTGGTAAAGTTTGCATACAACAACAGTTACCAGTTCATGATTGGGATGGCATCGTTTGAGGCGCTTTATGAGAGGCCTTGTCGTTAATCCTCATGTTGGTTGGAGGTGGGGGAGATAAGTTACTTGGGATATATTTCATTCAGGACACCTCAGAGAAGGTAGAGATGATTAGGTCCAAGATACAGATTGCCCAGGATAGGTAAAAGAGCTACGTGGATACGGGTCAAATACACTTAAAATTTGATGTTGTGGATCAAGTGTTGATTAAAGTGAATCATCAAAACATCACGAAAATTACACACCAATTTAATTGTTCATCGAGTTTTAATGGTTAAACCCTAGGATAACTTCTCAATTCAAGATAGCCAATTACTTAGATTTTAATTCCTGACTTATAACATTTAGGATCTTATTCAAGTTTCTAATATTTCCAGAATTTATCTACATGCAAATGCTACCCATATTCATGATTAATTCTCCCAATTCATGAAATTAATAATATTTCAAGTTAAATCTCCAATTCTAAACTACCATGGATAATATATGTGCTGAATCATAACAAGTTTAATCACTTTCCTAGAAATAAAAGTTTTCATCCTTTTGGGAATATGATATGGTGGTGGTGTTCTCTCTCTGGTCATAAATCCGACGCTGGTGGTGGTGTAAGATGGTTGTTGGGCCCTAGCAACCTTTGGAAACCCTTCCCTTCTCTCTACGTCTCCCTCTCAAGTTTGTACAAGCCAATACTCTAATGATTCTAAGGTTTTGCTGATATATTTAACCCAAATTTCGTACGTCACTATTCACTAAATAGTAAAATGACTAAAATACCCTCCCGAGTAGCCGATTTGGCCTAAAACTGCCCCGGGACCCAAACTAAATCCTCGGGTAGACATTTCTGACTATCTCGATAGTTTCGGATACGTCAGCGCACTAAAAATAACCATAAAGATGACATATAAATTAATTTCTTTATAATCCATTAAATTGGTCCCGACATGACTCACACGCGCGTCCCAACTTAATTTTCAAAACTGTCATATTTTCTATACGTTACAATTTTAATAATTTTATAATGATATATTAATATACTCCCTCAGTAATATTCGACATAATTATCATAATCAAATACTAACTCTCGTCTCGCTAGTATTTAAATCCGGATTAATTACCAATTAGTTCACATTTTTAATTCAATTAATCCCATAATTAAAATAAGTAAAAATACTAGGTATTACAGAGGGTTTGTTAAGCTACCACCTATGGGCAGCCGCCTAACACATAGTTAGTCACTAAAGCCTTTTGTTCGCATTTAATTCCACTAACGTAGGTGGATGCTAACATAACTTTACTTTAAAAGCTCATGACATAAAGGCATAACGAGGTCGTCCTTGAATTTAATAAGCCTAAGATTATTCAAGTGTACCTAGCTCACTATATATATATATATATATATATATATATCAATCACCCTCTGATAAGAGAGAGATAACAAAGAACATAGACTATTACAGGAGATAGAGTTATTACCATGAACTAGAGAATTTATTCTTTGTTATCCCTCTCTTCTTAGAGGGTGGCAATACCTTTTTTCAAGATTCCTATCAAGTACTTAGGTATTTATTGAGTATAGACTTACATTCCTTTGTAGTTGGGTGTTTGAGATGCCTATCTAAGGTGTATCTAGAGTGCTTGCTTTTCTTTTGAACGTTCATTTATTATTCTAAACAGATGATATTTATTTCTTATCATTGAGTTATACATGAGTGTTTACGAGTTCATATCAAAGAGTTGGTTCCATTTCACGTGGGTTTATTTCATAATTTTCAATAGCATATTGTTTACTAATTTATCGCCATTCAATGGAGGTTACACCTCAATTTATATTCAAGCAATCTAGAATCAGGAGAACTTCTCTCTTAGAGTATTATATTGTATAGATATAAATATGTGTTTTATTTATCTATGTTTTAATACCCTTTATTTTCATGGACTATATTTAATATTTATTAAGTGAAAAATAAATTAATAAATGGGATTAATTGTTACTTGTGTGGTTTAGTAATAATAAATTGGCATAATTTAGGTAATAATTAAATTTTTCATGCAATGTGATTTTGTAACGCATGTTTGGAACAATTAATTAGTGATATTAATTATATGATGGTGTACTGTGTGTACACATAGAATAATAAGTGAATAACTTATTGATGTAATGAGGTATTACTGTGTATCATAGGTAGTATTGTTTAGACTGAACTCTGGGGTGATATGGATGCCCGTTTATGCATTTTTACTGCTTTAAATTGGGTCCGAGGAGTAGGTATACCCTTAGGATGAGTTTCGGATCAATCCGGGGTAGTATTTCGGTCCCATTTGGGGGTTCGAAAATAGAAAATTTAAGCTTTTAAGTGGGATTAAGGGTCATTAACTACCATTGATTTTAAGGCGAAACAAACTCTAGAAGCCATAAGTTTTTAGGAGAAGCAGAGAGAGTCCAAGGAGGGCAAACCATAAGGTCTCAAGCCTATGACCGCATGTTCTTCGATTTTTAGGCAAGATTATTTCAGTCATCATTATAAATATGAAATTTCTTTATATTTCGCATTGTCTCTTTTTCAAATATAAATATTAAAGTATATTTAAGGATTAATTCATTTAGGATTGAATGTACTAAAGATGTGTGTTAATTAAAAGTAATACAAATTTGTCATGCATTTGATACTCGTACTTTAAGGAATAGATCATGAAATTAATATACTAAATGTTGTAGATTTAAGATTCAATCAATGATTTAGGATGAGGTTCCATTATTATGAACTTTCCTCATGTTAATTTAAGTTTTAGTTTTGAAATTAGTGACGAAAAAGCCTAAGATGATTTAATGATGAGTTATGTTGTAAAGTTTTGATGAGTAAGTTTTGATATTGGATTTAATAATATTAGAATCATATGATTGTGAAAAATGTTTGGAAACATGTGCCAACACTTAGATTTAAGTTCTGGTATTATTTGGGTTTCAATTTGGAGTTCTGGAAACATATAATGGAAGATTTAGGGAGAAAACCTTTATTTTTAGGCAAACTTGGGCTTTCTACCAGGTGAGAATCGATTTGTCCCTAGAGGAGAATCAATTTTGCCCTTTGGTCGGACTAGGGTTGGGTTGGGGAATGGATTCTGTAGCTATCTTGATTTGATTGGAATATATGAGAGGTTATCTATATGAGAGATGATTGAAAAATTCGAATATTAGCTTTATTAGTGTATAAACCAAAAGACAAATTTTGTAACTTTAATTAAGGTTGATGCATTGTTGTTATTTGAATTAATTACACTATCTAACATTGGAAATTATATTAGATTGGGTAGATGTGTGAGAGACCTATATCCAAAGGTCATACGTACGAATTGAGATTATAGAGTAACAAGATAAAGTGTTTAGTAGATTAGTTCAGGTCTTGAGAGATTACAGGTGAGAGTGCGCTACAACGAAAATAAATGCGACTTCTCAAATAAAACCAATTTTAATTTTGTGTCAACCAAACCAATTTTAATTTTGTGTCAACCAAACCAATTTTAATTAAACCCAAGATTTAATTCATTCCTAACACATGCATTTATGTTATATGTAATCATAAAGTAATAAGCATGAAAAGAAAACCAAATTTCAGGAAAAAATCCCCAAAGGGAAAAACCCTTTTTATTTTCACTATAATTTGTAAAAAAATGGTTTATAATCGGATTACAGTGAAAATAAAAGTCACATATGAATACCCATAGGCGTTGGTCGATATCGTCTGCAATGGAAGAACCGCAGAAGCTCCACAAGAACTGCAGTCATATCTTCAGCCCTGGAATACCGCAACACTCCCTAATGATATGCGGTCGATCAACCCAGTACCTCCCACAAGTGGCACCTATGTGTAGCCCAATACCTTTCCAAGGCACCTAGATTCAGCAGCCAAACTCCCAGTAAAATTATGCTTTGGGTTCCAGAAATAACTTACACAAAAGTTTTGGATTTTTGAATTGTTAAAAAAAAGTTTTGAACCCTAAAAAAGATGGAGAATAAACCAAAAAAATACTAAAATTAGTATTTTGTTAAAACCAGTGTTTTCTCCACACGAAAATTAGTAACCTGACACCCTTTAAATACTAAAATTCAAGGATGTGACGTGTCGGCTAAACTACTTATTGTTCTAATGACAAGCGACGTCGTTCGATCGACACTCCATCTCGTTCAAACGAGATGTGATGTCGTTTGAACGACAGTCACTGATCCTCTTAATTTTTTTTAAATATTTAAATAACTTGGAATCCTTAAAAACCGAAACTGATTACGGGATCAGGAGCATTTATCCAAAATATTTTTATGATAAAAATAATTTAAAATCATTTCAAAAATCATTTAAACTTTTATGAAAATATCCCAACACTTTTAATGTAAAATGTAAATGGAACTAAAACACATTTACCAAATTTGTCCTTGTTGGGCATGAATGTTGAAGCCTTCTTGTAATTCGGATACATCTTGTGTAGATGTAATCTTCTCAATCCTTCAACGACTTGAAAACAACTTGTAGCAGTCTATGACTTACTAATTTTGACGGACAATGTCCGTAGAAATCTCCCCGTATGTCTATATCGAAACAAAATAGAAACTATCCGAATTATCAATCTTAAATGACCTATACAAATCTAACATCCCAAAAACACAAAAGAGGAAAGATAACTGTCAAGTCTTCAAACTTTTCAAATGATGCTTCAACAATTAATTTTTCAAATCTCCAAGATTTTCTCATCAGGGTGTGCAATCCAAAAATCTTAAATTGTAGCTACACACATGAGACAAAGAAAAAAACCACATGGCGTATCGAGTTTGAAATGATATAAGCATAAACATGAAAGCATAATCAAGTCTCCCACATACTAAAACCCTCCGATAATATTATAATTTGTTCCCCCCCTTTTTATTTTTTCGAAATAGACAAGGAAAAAAATAAATCACATAAAGCAAAGAGGGGTGTCACGATAAACAAGCAAACACACTATTTTTGAATGTTTCAATTTTCTATTCAAAAAATGCAAAAGGATGTTACAAAAAAACACACACACGCCATGAATTTGTACTAAGATAACCAAATCGGGGATATGGAATGAATGTGTGTGATGAAATTCAATAGGTAATAAAACTCAATCAAGCTTCTGTGCATGATGCATAGTGTACTCCTATCGAATGAACAACAAAATCATCCTTAGGTGTAAAGTTGTTGAATTTAGATGATAACGACTAAATAAAATCAGCAAATCAAAGTCTAAGTGGTTTTCACACCAATAACGTCCAAAACTATTTTAGTGCTGTTTCGAGAATGTTTCAACGGATGTGCAAACCCATTGGTTACTTTCCAACCAAACTCCCTCATATATAATAAAATAATTTTTATATCTAATGAGGTACTAAATTCTCAACTTAGAGAAAACCTATTGGCCCAAATTTTGGCATATTTTATCGTTTTATTGCCATTCAATTTTTTCAGGACTCTTTTTAAACATCATTGGACCCCGGATAATCTTTAATTCCTCACTTTTTTAGGTCTTAAATAAATTTCTCAAGGGCAATGGTTTTTACATGCACTACTTTTATTATTCTCATATTATTGCACCTGGTTTTGTTTTAAGGAGAGGCCTGAGATGAAAACACTCGACCAACATGTGATAGACAAGCAAAAACATCAAACAAATCCCTGCATGTGTGTAGTAAAGGACAAATGAGTCAATCATGTAGGAAGTATCAACTAATAACATCTCAATGACTCCAAAATATTGTAAATCACATGGATGACATGATATTTGTCTCAAAACACTATCAAATAGTCACATGGACAAATGGAATGAAATTGTGACTTGGTCATCCTAAATGTCCATTCCTATATGGTGCAAACAAAATACAAAAATCTTTTTGACTTTTTCAAAAAAAATTAAAATCGAAAATCTTTTTGGTTTTAAAAAAATAAATATATATGGCACATGTAGTACAATCAACAACATGCATAATATGAGCATGAAAATCATCCTATACTAGAAAAACATAAATAACATAAATTAATCATTAGTCAAAGAAGGTGTGATTAAAGAAATTATGCAGTGTTATCAATTAAGCATGAATATCAAGAGTAGCTGCATATAAACTGTTCCAGAAGCAACCAATAGTATCATTAATGTAAGCAAAGAACTTAGGATACTGAAACAAAATAGAAAAGAAATTCTCCAAAGGTCGCTCGAACGAGATAACAAATTTTCACAGGTTGCCTAAAATGTCATGCAGTGTTATCTAGAGAAATTTATTTTTCAGAAAATGATGCCTAAAAGATGCTGACAGATTCAAAACAGTAGCGAAATAGCAAACTCAATAACTAAGTCATTGTGTTCTACTACAAAGTGAGTCATAACACTAGCAAAAGTATATCAAGAGGCACAACTAGTGTATGACAAAATCCAACACAATCAACCAAAAGATCTCACATTGGGTGAATCACGTGCAATCAAACGAGAGTTGTGAACAATTAGACCATAAGCCTCTAAATCCGATTTCCTAACCCAAATTGATGTGTAAAGAGGTTGGGGGGGGGGGGGTTAGGAATCGTTCTGACTCTTTATTTAAACTTCCTGGGTCCATTCGAAAGTTTGTAACAAAAACTTCTAAGATAACCTTGCTTACCGCAATGTGTGCAAGTGTAAATCGGGCATTGAGTGTTACCTAAATGCGGTCCTCTCCTCAAATTTCTAGGTGGCGCTCTCCTAAAAGTCCTAGGTGGCTCCCTTATAATGTTACTAGGGGGCTATTTCTTAAAAAACTTAGGTGACTCTTTCTTAACAATCCTAGCAGGCTCTCTTACACGTGTGGGAATGGGTGCAACATGTTTTTCAAAGCCAATCCCACCTCTATCCTTTTTTATCTCGAGAGTTCCTAATATCTTATCAATATTTTCGGACCGAGACTCAAAATCAAATTTTACTTTACTCGAATCTCTCAACCTTTTCTCAAGTTCACCTATCCTAGATTCAAGTAGGTTCCTAGGGTCCTCAAACTCAAGAAGCTCCTTTTTCATAGCTTACATCACTCCTTGAAGATCATCTCTCTCACCCCTGACATACTCAAGATTTTCTCACAAAATTTTCTCATGTGCCCTAAGATCTTTAACTAAAATATCATTATCATTTTTTAAGGCACGCTCTTGCAATTGGGCTTTCAATTTCAAATTTTCTTTCTTTGTTTTTAAAGCTTCAGCATAAAGTTCATTGAAATCCGTTTACAAGTCACGCTGATCTACACTTACATCCTCACTCTCATCACCCTCACTATCATCACTAATTACACGGATGGGAAACTCTCGCCTTGAAGCATAAAAGACTTCTTCTTCTGAATCACTGTTACTAACATGAGATGTCGATTTATTCAATTTCTTTCTTAAATTTGGGGGACACGCATCTATCGCGTGACCAATTCCCTCACATCCCGAACACCTCTCTGAATTCTTTTCAATGGAAGATATAAAACAAGAGTTCATGTGAATTTTCCAATTCAACTTTTCAAAAAGTTGACATTGAAAATCATCAAAACCTCTAAAATCCATTTTTAAAAAATGGGATCAAAAACTATTTTTTCAAAACAATTTTTGAAAACAGGATCAAACGTAATAAATTAGCGATACCCCCTCTAATACCAATTTGAGAGTGCGCTACAGTGAAAATAAATGCGACTTCTCAAATAAAACTAATTTTAATTTTGTGTCAACCTAACCTATTTTAATTAAACCCACGATTCAATTCAGTCCTAACACATGCATCTACGTGATATGTAATCATAAAGTAATAAGCATGCAAAGGAAACCAAATTTCATGAAAAAAATCCCCAAAGGGAAAAAACCTTTTTATTTTCACTATAATTTGTAAAAGAACGGTTTACAATTGGATTACAGCAAAAATACAAGTGTCACACGAATACCCACAAAAGTCGGTCGATGTCGCCAGCAATGGAACAACCGCAGAAGCTCCACAAGAACCGCAGTCCTATCTTCAGCCCAAGAATACCGCAGCACTCCCTAATGATGCGCAGTCCATCAGCCCAGTACCTCCCCCAAGTGGCACCTATGGTCAGCCCAGTACCTTTCCAAGGCACTTAGATTCAGCAGTAAAACTCCCAGCAAATTTATGCTTTGGGTTCCACAAACAACGTACACAAAAGTTTGGTATTTATGAATAGTAAAAACAAAGTTTTGAACCCTTAAAAAGATGGAGAATAAACCAAAAAAATGCTAAAATCGTATTATGTTAAGACCAGTGTTTTCTACACACGAAAATCAGTAGTCTGACACCCTTTAAATACTAAATTCAAGGTGGTGACGCGTCGACTAAAAACACTTGTCGTTCGAACGACAAGCGATGTTGTTTGAGCGACACTCCATCTCGTTCGAATGAGATGTGACGTCGTTTGAACGACAGTCAATGATCCTCTTAAAAAAGTTTTAAATATTTAAATAACTTGGAATCCTTAAAAACCAAAACTGTTTATGGGATCGGGAGCATTTATCCAAAATATTTTTATGATAGAAATCATTTCAAAAATCATTTAAACTTTTATGAAAATATCCCAACACTTTTAGTGTAGAATGTAAATGGAACTAAAACACATTTACCAAATTTGTCCTTATTGGGCATGAATGTTGAAACCTTGTTTTAATTCGGATACGTCTTGTGTAGAAGTAATCTTCTCAATCCTTCGATGACTCGAAAACAACTTGTAGCGGTCTATGACATACTAATTATGATGGATAATGTCCTTACAATAAGTCGTGTAGTTAATTTAGTAATTAAATGAGAAAACATATATGAACGTTACTAGAGATTGTCTGTGAAACATACCAACCCAGTTACTTATAATTGAGTTTGAGAGTCAAAGTGAGTCAAACCACAATTGCCTTAAATGAACCATAAACATGAGTTACCATTTTCAGTCATCAACATGAATCCATAAAACAAAAAAAAATCACAATTGTAAAGCAGTTATGCCTATATGTACTTATTGAAAGGATAAGTAGGCTTAAATTACCCCATTTACGTTTGACCAAAATCATGGTTTAATACATACCTTGCTAACCACACTCGACCTCCTGGATTTGGCAGTGACATCACGTTACTTGAAAAATATAAACGTTGGAACCGTGACAAATATAGCTCATTGGATGCATCACTACTACACTATTGCATAAAATTATATGAAATAAATCATACTCGCGTGACAATATATAAACTAACTACACAATTGCATTATATTAAATGATATCCGTGTGATATTATATAAACTTATCCAGCCCATTCATAATGAATTGACCAACCTTTCTGAATCATGATTCACATATCCTATCTGCAATAGACAATTGTCCCCCATTTCTAGTCGAGGAGTAACCCCTTGTCTTTAATAGAAAAATCTTATCCAGCCCATTCATAACTAATGAAAAATCTTTCTAAATAACATATCATGTCTGCAATAGACAATTCTCCCCCATTCCTGGTCGAGAAGTAACCTTTTGTCTTTAATAGACAAATCTCCCCACTTCCGAGTTGGGGAGTAACCTCCCATTTTGGTAAATCGAATTGAACAATTTCATATTCATAATATTCTGATTATTACCATAACCATGTATAAATACATCTTACCAGTGAGTAATATTCTAATAATATCCATAACCATGTATAATTATGTAATACCCCGTATTTTTATAGCTTTTAAATTATGGGATTAATTAAATTTAATAGAGATAAATTAATTTAATTTTAATCCGGAATGTTGATTTAAATATTTACTAGCGTGACGAGAGTTAGTAATTATTGGAAATTTGATATTTGTTGAATATTACTAGATGAGTATAGTAATATATGAGATTTATTGTTATAATATTGTCACGTGTGAATAAAATGACAATTATGGAAATTTAAGTCGGGACACGCCTGTGTCGTGTCGGGACTAAATGTTGATTTATAAAAGTGAATTAATTATAAGTTGTTCGTATGATCATTTTGAGAGCGCCAACGTGTCCGGAAGCATCGAGATAGTCAGAAAAGTGTACCCGGGGGTTTAGTTTGGGTCTCGGGGCGTTTTTAAGCCTAATTAATACCCCGGGAGGGCATTTTTGACATTTCGCAATTTTGGGTAATTAAACCTACGAATTTTATAGGGTTATATCAGATGGGAAGTGTCATATTTTAGGTTTAACACAATGAAATACTAATGACGGCCATTGGAGAGGAAGAGGAGAAGCTCTCCAAGGAGTTCTAGGCCAAGAACACCTCCGATTTCACCGCCGTCACCACCAACGCGTAGATCGCGCGACGGGGAACACAACCACACCAAAATCATCCGCAAATCAGAACTAAAATTTTCCAGGAAAGTATCTATCTTGATTTTATCAAGTTAATGCATCCTTTTATATTAGTCTTAGGTTGATTAGATTAGTATTCTTGAAGAAAAATATAAATTAGAGACACAAATTGCATGTTATAATGTTAGAGATCATAATTCTGGAAACCCATTTCACATATAGAGGATGAGCCACGAAATTCCTTGATATTAGAGATAGAAAATATGGAAAAATAATGAAAGAGATTAAGTTAAAGGAAAGATTAGGGTTCATAAGAATTATGTAGAGTTTGCCCCTTTTTAACACATGATTCTTGAGGAAAATTCGCATGTGTTACGTAGGAAATTGTTTAAATGGGTATACAATACTTATAGTATAACTGATTGGGATTTTGGGACTGTAACAAGATGATTTGGAGGAGTTTTGGGTGAGAATCCCGTAACTGGGTTGGCTGCAGAATCTGCATAACTGCTTGATCGATCGATCGAAGATTCGGTCGATCGACCCCTTTTATCGATCGATCGACCCTCCTGGAAAACTGCATTTTTTCTCGTGTTAGCTTAATCCAATTTTATGCCTAGTAAACCTTGATTAGGGTTGCTAGAATATAATGGAACATAAAGAGGACCAGTAGGGTCAAGGGAAAATCCCATAAAGTGGAACTTTAATACGAAGGGAAATAAAGGATAAATGGGGAGACTTTCAGACTTAAGAAATCATACGTGTGGTGATTAAATAATCGGAACATATATTAAGTTGGATTAGGAGGCAAGAGAGGGCCTACTGAAATTGCACTTAGATAAAGGAAATACTTCGAGAGACGAAAAATGAGTTATAAATGACTTAATTACGAGAATAAAGAAGAATGAGGCCGTTATACGATATAATTGAGTAAAACGTGTAATAACGGATAATGATAATTTTGGGTCGTGAGAGTACCTAATTTAATAATGTGGATGTGAATACATATTTATATATGACGGTGTGATTGTGCATATATATTATTTATGTGTAAAAATCATACTCGCGCTACTTGCTATCCCTGAGGTTACCGCGCTGGGACAGTCTTATCTCGATGTGACCTTTATGGGGGATATTGACTCGTACCCTAGAAGATAGTCATCCTTGGTACAGGCTATCGAATCGATAGTTCAAACGGTCCTAAGAGGCGTGAGGGTATGTACTGACCTCTTAGAGACTTGGAATCTATGCTTCGCCTCAATGTTGTTTGTGTTTGTGTTAATACAGTTCGAGAGTGATTCCGAACTAGTATTTCCCTTAGTTTGTGTGATACGGGGACTTGATAGCAGAGTATGCCAGCACCATAGATTTTATGTGGGGTGCCGTTAGTATATATATAATTTATGAGTGATTGGTATATATATACTTAGATATGGAAATCTAGCACCATAGATTTTATGTGGGGTGCTGTTTGTATATATATATATATATTATACGAGTAATTAATATATATATACGTGTAACTATATGAGAACTTTCTACTGAGTAAAATAGTAGTTAAGGAAAGTATGAAATTTAATCAGCTTCATTATAAGTATTCGGAAACGTTACAATAATACGAAATTATTCTAAATAACGTAAGAAATCTTGGAGAGTTAGACTTTGCTAAAGTGAATATCATAACCTTAATTCCACGTGTTAAAACTTATGGGGAATAAATTAGAGAGATAGATGGGGCTCATTAGAACGATAGATGTGCGCACTAGATGAGAGGTTAGAATTCTCAAGAGAGTGTCGCTTACTAATATGATTGTTGCATTAGCCGGTAGCATTTTAAATACTTGCTAAACTATTTTTAAAACGGTTCTCCATTCGGGCTCTGACCCGTTTGCTGTTACTTCTTCTCTCTTGTGTCTATATATATATATATGTATTACAGGTGCCCAGCCACAGGGGTGTCTTACTTAGGATTCTTTGGATGGAACGCGCTGTAGCTTTTGTGGGAGTTGCAGGCCATTGCTTAGACGACCTCATTGTTGACTCTACTTCTAGTTCATCTTTATCCAGCAGGGCATGTGTCGTCCGTTTTCCATTATTTAGTTGGGATTGTCAGAGATTGTAATTCTATTTATTTCAGTATCTTTATTTCGGGATTGTTAATGTCAGGATGTTTTCCTTAGTATTTTAATGTTGGGATTTATCATTGTTGGGTAAACTCTTGAATGATCATTTTATTCTTCTACTTATTATGTGACTCTTAAAAATGTAAATGGTTAAAGGTTTTATAACCGGATTTAATAAAATGAGAATAAGGTTTAAATTGTTTTGACACTTAGCTTAATTAATTAGGGTGTTTAAATTGGAAAAGTTTTATTTTTCGACAGTGATGCTGAGAATGAACCAACTGTTCACCTTGAATTAATTTAATAAAGGAGTGATCGCCCGGTATTTAATTAGGCGGGGTGTCACAGGTGGTATCAGAGCATCAGGTTATAGTGTCCTTTAGGATTTGTACGGCTTATTATGCTTTCAGCGTTGCTTTGTTTGTTATAGAGCCCTATGTTTAGGATTGTCAATTCCTTTGACGAGATTTCGTTCTCCTGCTATAATATGTATACACTAGTGAATTCTAATTTTGTTTGGATGTGTGCGTGTGCCGAGCGATGACGGATGTCAGAAGAGGACCGTTAAGCGTAAATCAGGAGGCAGGGTTCAGTTGAGTTTATAAAACATATCCAAGGATGATGACCGTAGTTGAGGTCACCTCCATTTTGGCACGAGAAGCCAAGACTAGAAAGGAGACTAAGGTGCAGCAATGATTTTCAAAGGCTGTTATAGTCAAATGAGGTGCGAGGGTAAACTTACCCAACGTATTACAAAAACGTGTAGAGATTGTCAGTGGGAAATTTTAGAAACGCGAAAATTGTATGTGTTTACCAAAGGAGGTAAAGTATCCAAAGGCTTAAATATAGGATGAACTGTGGCAAACTGAAAGTGAAAATTTAGAGAAAATTTTCTTGGCTTTCGGGACGAGATTATAATTGTTGGAGTCAACCACCAATTTTAGAAGTGGAATAATATGCCTGTAGGAGAACCTTAGGTACAGTGTTGACCGTATGTTCCTTCCTCAACTGTTCAGGGTGGGAAACAAACGTGGTTCTGAACTCATCGCATGAGGGCATGACGGAAGTCCAATTGCCGATATGAATCCTAATCATTAGCAAATTTTGTATCGAAAGATGTAGATACGAGTGGGGGAGACCCACTCGTAATAATAATTGATAATACTCGAGGAGGAAATTCTGATGGGCGACTGATTCAGAGGTTGACAATGTTGCATTTTGTCAATAAAGATGATAATGCTCCTTGTGTGGGAAGCTTAAAGGAATCGAAGAAATTAGTCGAGAATAAGACTAAATACGAGGGTGGTAGTGTAGCACCACAAAGGGATGTGGATACACATCAGGGGACCCATTTAAATGATTCGGATAATGGAATTCTTACTAAGTGATGGTAAATTCAGTAAGTACTATTATAGATAGTAACATGATCTTTATGGCCTAAAAAGTTAATGGAACAATCGGGATGGCTAACGGGAATCAAGTTTACTAAAGTCCAAGAGAAGGACAATCCTAACCTGGTTAGTAGGACAGGTGATAAGTGGATTATGTACTGAGGTATTTTGTGCGGAGTGAGATCGCTCACGATAATATGTTCCAAAGTGAGAAAAAGGATAAGAATACGGTGCCTATTAAAAGGCAACGATTAAAGTAATTTTGTTTGGTTTGAATAGACGTTTTACGTCCGGAAACCATTTGCGCAGTCAAGACGATTGACAAGGTAGAAGTGTAAGTTGTATCCTTAGAGGATGAGGCGTGTTTATGTGACACGAGCGAGTCACTATATTTTGTTCCTTGCTAGATTAGCATGTGAGACGAGCTTAATGCATATCATAATAAATGTTATTAAAATGTGAATATTTTTCCCTAGTGTAGCGGGATTTTTCTTTAGTGCTATTTGCGGAGGATGAATGAGTATATTAACAGTGTTACGTATTTTATTGAGGTTACTCGTTGTAGTGATGCAATACACGAGTATGATATTATCTGTGTTAAAATGTTATAGAATTGGTTAGTACGATAGTGGGCATTTATTTCAAGACTATCGGAGTGGTTGCATTAGCGCAACATGTTTTATGTTTGTTTTGGCGAGACTTTACCTGTGAGAAGGTTGGACTCTCACTTATATTATCTATCCTAGAGACTTCGGAGGAGATAGTGGGCTCGAGATATTCGATGCCAAAGCATGTATAGACTTTGTCAGTATAATTCCGTATGTATCGGGATTTACCGTTGGGCGAAAAGATTTGACTCAGTATTATGTTTAGCACTCCGTACTTAGTGATAGGAAGAGTGCATTGTTATATTTATCCTTTAGAAATGTGGGAGTTAATGTTTATACCCCTATTATTAGGGAGAGGAATTTCGAGAATTCCGATAGTATGTATTCGAGGTTTATGGAATGCTATTACCACCAACATATACTGAACAATAGTGCAATTAGTGAAACGTTCTTTGTTAAGCATAATTACGGGAGAAATTATAACTTTTCTGTCAAGGGACGGAATAAAGGGGTATAGGCTATGTACGGAGGACCTAACGAATTTCAATAACCGACAATGCTAGGTAGTAGTGTATCGGGGGGTTCCTTATTTGGATTTATCTTTGCGAGACATCCCAAGCATGAAACTTAGCGTAAGGTTGGAAATAGGGAGACGTTTGGTCACTATTCCATGAGTTCGGTACCCTGGTCGACATGGGATCAAGTAATTATGTATGAAAGTTGGAAGTTGAATTTTGTCTTAAAGCTATTGGAAGTCGGATCTTGTGGTAAGAAAGCATTGAAAGTTACCCCACGAGTTGAGGGGTGGAACGATGATAAGGAAGATTTAAAATTTTGATTTTTAGGGTAATTAAAGTGTTGTAATCACGCTGCAAGCACCAGAGAAAATAAAGAATTTGTTTATTAGTATGGAGTGTATGTGATGCTTACGCTAGTATGCCCGGTTTATAGGGTGTAGACATCCTGGTTAACTGATGTTAAAACTCGTCCGAGATGAAGAGGCGTAGCAATGGACGTGTGGAAAATATGTTTGTGGGACTAGTTAAACGAAGTGGAAGTGATAGAGTGGATTAAATGTCACATGAGGGGCGATAATCCATACATATGTGTATAATTAGAATAGCACACCCATATTTGAATTGGAAGACTGTGGGAAGTCATTTAAGAAGAGTATTCCTTGAATGGAGTAGAATTAAATGATTATGAAGAACACTCGGAGCGGAGTTGTTAGTAGGCAAGTATGAGAGCGACTTGCACATACAAAGGGTGATAATGATGGTATGGTATAAGAGATCCAAAAGTGCGCTTCGTGGAGAGAAGAGCACGGGTGGAACTCTCGGCATACTCCAATGAAGGAAGGGGAGTATTACGTGTCACTTAATGTGAGACATTTCAAGGAAGAATCGCTGTTTAGCGGAACGTTGTGAGTAGTCTCTACATGCACCGCCCATAGGTAAGGTTTGGTTGAAATAGGAGAATCAACCAAAGAATTTTGTGTTTATCGACAATTCCTGAATTTGGAAGAGGTCGGTAAAGTCGGTACAGCTCTTGGATGGGTTGCCATCGTCAAAACAAGATCAAGGGTTCATCCCGAACATGTGAATTAAGCAGCTGAGAAAGAAGTGATTGATATTCCTTTGGGATCGTTTATAATATTAACTAGTATGCCCCAGACTTCCTTTGAAAGGAAGGATCGCGCCAGTGCATGGTCCGACGCAGTATAAATTTCTGAATCAGGATGAGATTGGTAAATCCCACCTTTGATATGGGATTTCAGGAACCAACGGAGATAAGATTTCATTTCGAGTAGGATGTATCACCCTTAGCCAGGGAATAAGCGCATGGTGATTAAAGATTAGTGGAGCCACGTGAAGGATATTTTGGAAGCTTGGTACGATGATTTCAAGAATGCTCTATAGAAGCACTCGTACCTGTTTGTCATGTACGAGGTACTTATTAAGGTTTTGTTATGGAAGAACCTCGACTATTCTCCTTCCGTATGTTTAGAGGAGAGTAGATAATCAGAATTTTTGGATCGGTCAAGAGAACATCCGATAAATGCGGTAGAATTCCATGACTGTTTTAGGCGAGCGAGAGTGATCAAATGTTCGTATAATTTTCTCACAATGGGAGTTTTGTATATGAATAAATCCGAGTATTTGTCATGTAGTGAGGTGCGACCTCCAAATGATAGTGAGATAATGAAATTTATAACGTATAGGCGTGACCTATGCAAATTTTTTCGGTTGGGAGCACAATGTGAAGTGTCTCCAATGAGAATGTAAATCAATGTTGCTGTGAAGAAAGGGCTATAGTGATTGAGCTGTAATGTGTAGTTAGTTTGTGTACGGAAAAGGATATCCAGAATTGTGCTACCTGATAGGCCTTATTTTCTGAATTTCGGGACGAAATTACGTTATTAGGGGGGAAGTATGTAATACCCCGTATTTTAATAGCTTTTAAATTATGGGATTAATTAAATTTAATTGAGATAAATTAATTTAATTTTAATCCGGAATGTTGCTTTAAATATTTACTAGCGTGACGAGAGTTAGTAATTATTGAAAATTTGATATTTGTTGAATATTACTGGATTATTATAGTAATATATGAGATTTATTTTTATAATATTGTCACGTGTGAATAAAATGACAATTATGGAAATTTAAGTCGGGACGCGCCTGTGTCGTGTCGGGACTAAATGTTGATTTATAAAAGTGAATAAATTATAAGTTGCTCGTATGGTCATTTTGAGTGCGCCAAGGTGTCCGGAAGGGTCGAGAAAGTCAGAAAAGTGTACCCGGGGGTTTAGTTTGGGTCTCGGGGCGTTTTTAGGCCTAATTAATACCCCGGGAGGGTGTTTTGGACATTTCGCAATTTTGGGTAACGAAACCCACGAATTTTATAGGGTTATATCAGATGGAAAGTGTCATATTTTAGGGTTAACACAATGAAATACTAATGACGTCCATTGGAGTGTAAGAGGAGAAGCTCTCCAAGGAGTTCTAGGCCAAGAACACCTCCGATTTCACCGCCGTCACCACCAACGCGTAGATCGCGCGACGGGGAACACAACCACACCAAAATCATCCTCAAATGAGAACTAAAATTTTCCAGGCAAGTATCTATCTTGATTTTATCAAATTAATGCATCCTTTTATATTGGTCTTAGGTTGATTAGATTAGTATTCTTGAAGAAAAACATAAATTGGAGACACAAATTGCATGTTATAATGTTAGAGATCATAATTCTGGAAACCCATTTCACATATAGAGGATGAGCCACGAAATTCCTTGATATTAGAGATATAAAATCTGGAAAAAGAATGAAAGAGATTAAGTTAAAGGAAAGATTAGGGTTCATAAGAATTATGTAGAGTTTGCCCCTTTTTAACCCATGATTCTTGAGGAAAATTCGCATGTGTTACGTAGAAAATTGTTTAAATGGGTATACAATACTTATAGTATAATTGATTGGGAGTTTGGGACTTTAACATGATGATTTGGAGGAGTTTGGGGTGAGAGTCCCATAACTGGGTTGGCTGCAGAATCTGCATAACTGCTTGATCGATCGATCGAGCCCAAAGCATCGATCGATCGAAGATTCGATCGATCGACCCCTTTTATCGATCGATCGACCCTCCTGGGAAAACTGCATTTTTGCTCGTGTTAGATTAATCCGATTTTATGCGTAGTAAACCTTGATTAGGGTTGCTAGAATATAATGCAACATAAAGAGGACCAGTAGGGTCAAGGGAAAATCCCATAAAGTGGAACTTTAATACGAAGGGAAATAAAGGATAAACGGGGAGACTTTCAGACTTAAGAAATCATACGTGTGGTTATTAAATAATCGTAACATCTATTAAGTTGCATTAGAAGGCAAGCGAGGGCCTACTGAAATTTCACTTAGATAAAAGAAATACTTCGAGAGATGAGAAGTGAGTTAAAAATGACTTAATTACGAGAATAAAGAAGAATGAGGCCGTTATACGATATAATTGAGTAAAACGTGTAATCATGGATAATGATAATTTTGGGTCGTGAGAGTACCTAATTTAATAATGTGGATGTGAATACATATTTATATATGACGGTGTGATTGTGCATATATATTATTTATGTGTAAAAATCATACTCGCGCTACTTGCTATCCCTGAGGTTACCGCGCTGGGACAGTCTTATCTCGATGTGACCTTTATGGGGGATATTGACTCGTACCCTAGAAGATAGTCATCCTTGGTACAGGCTATCGAATCGATAGTTCAGACGGTCCTAAGAGGCGTGAGGGTATGTACTGACCTCTTAGAGACTTGGAATCTATGCTTCGCCTCAATGTTGTTTGTGTTTGTGTTAATACAGTTCGAGAGTGATTCCGAACTAGTATTTCCCTTAGTTTGTGTGATACGGGGACTTGATAGCAGAGTATGCCAGCACCATAGATTTTATGTGGGGTGTCGTTAGTATATATATAATTTATGAGTGATTGGTATATATATACTTAGATATGGAAATCTAGCACCATAGATTTTATGTGGGGTGCTGTTTGTATATATATATATATATTATACGAGTAATTAATATATATATACGTGTAACTATATGAGAACTTTCTACTGAGTAAAATAGTAGTTAAGGAAAGTATGAAATTTAATCAGCTTCATTATAAGTATTCGGAAACGTTACAATAATACAAAATTATTCTAAATAACGTAAGAAATCTTGGAGAGTTAGACTTTGCTAAAGTGAATATCATAACCTTAATTCCACGTGTTAAAACTTATGGGGAATAAATTAGAGAGATAGATGGGACTCATTAGTACGATAGATGTGCGCATTTGATGAGATGTGAGAATTCTCAAGAGAGTGTCGCTTACTAATATGACTGTTGCATTAGCCGGTAGCATTTTAAATACTTGCTAAACTATTTTTAAAACGGTTCTCCATTCGGGCTCTGACCCGTTTACTGTTACTTCTTCTCTCTTGTGTCTATATATATATATATATATATGTATTACAGGTGCCCAGCCACAGGGGTGTCTTACTTAGGATTCTTTGGATGGAACGCGCTGTAGCTTTTGTGGGAGTTGCAGGCCATTGCTTAGACGACCTCATTGTTGACTCTACTTCTAGTTCAGCTTTATCCAGTAGGGCATGTGTCGCCCCTTTTCCATTAATTAGTTGGGATTGTCAGAGATTGTAATTCTTTTTATTTCAGTATCTTTATTTCAGGATTGTTAATGTCAGGATGTTTTCCTTAGTATTTTAATGTTGGGATTTATCATTGTTGGGTAAACTCTAGAATGATCATTTTATTCTTCTACTTATTGTGTGACTCTTAAAAATGTAAATGGTTAAAGGTTTTATAACCGGATTTAATAAAATGAGAATAAGGTTTTAAATGGTTTTGACACTTAGCTTAATTAATTAGGGTGTTTAAATTGGAAAAGTTTTATTTTTCGACAGTGATGCTGAGAATGAACCAACTGTTCACCTTGAATTAATTTAATAAAGGAGTGATCGCCCGGTATTTAATTAGGCGGGGTGTCACAAATTTCATCTAACCACTGATTAATATTCTGATCATATCCATAACCATGCATAATTAAATATTACCAGTGAGTAATATTCTGATCATATCCATAACCATGTATAAATACATCTTTCCTGTGAGTAATATTTTTATCATATCCATAACCATGTATAAATACATCTTACAAGTGATTAATATTCTGATCATATCCATAGCTATGTGTAAATACATCTTACCAATGAGTGATATTCTGATCATATCCATAACCATGTATAAATACATCTACCAATGAGTGATATTCTGATCATATCCATAACCATGTATAAATACATCTTACCAGTGAGTGATATTTTGATCATATCCACAACCACATATAATTATGTGTTACCAGTGATTAATATTCTGAATATATCCATAACCATGTATAGTTTCATCTTACTAGAGAGTAATATTTTGGTCATATCTATAAGCATGTACAATTACATCTTACCAGTGAGTACACTCACCTTGGCCACTTAATGTGTTTTTCCATTGCCTTTGTCTGGAACTTGTTCGTCCGGTTGTTCCTACCTTTCTATCATTCTTATAATATTAGTATCATCATAAGAATATCAATAATCCATGGAATAACTTAAATGTAACTCAATTCATAAGCATCATATAATCCCATTCAAATCATTTATCATAAATAAATTCCCATCTAATTTCATGTCAAGATATTTAAGATATCCAAATCATAACCCAAACATACGTTAATTTCTTCTTATAAATTTCATACTTAACATATTAGGTCTCCAATTCAAAAGACTATGCATGATTTCAAGTTCCCTAGAGAAAAATATGCCCATTTCTTTACTATATAGAAAACCTGCCCTATATGCTCCTCTATTGTTCAGTCAACTTCCAAGAATTTTCATAATTTGCATACATCTTAAATTTCTATGATCTTTTGTCAAAGTTTAATAGACATATTTAATAATACAAAATTAAAGTTTCATAATTTTTTGAGCTCATTTTCTATATCAAGCAAAACCCCAAATACAAGGTATGCATACATACACTTTTGGGGAATATTTTATACCTATACTTCAAACTATCACCCAAGATTCATTTCTTGCTATTTTTACATAATGTTCGGACATAATAGGTATATATAAGTTTATTTTATTATCTAACTAGAATCAATTGATTGCATTGTGTATTCACAAAGATACAGCAGTTTGGTTAACATAATGATTACGTCCTTAGTTGTATGAATTCAACATGCTTCATACATACAACCGACACATACCCATATACATACAACAAAATGTATCCCCTTATCCATAAATATGATCCTTAATAACATATAAAACAACATATGTCATATACAAAATGGAAATTTACAAATAAAATCTTACCTAAGAACCCTTGGATACATATGTTTATTTATCTCTTGATTATATTCCCTAATCCTTCACTAATTCACCCTATCCTCTCTTTCTTCCGTGGAAAACCTGAACCCACTTAAAATTATGATATCCATGAAGAATAGAAGATATTTTAAGGTCTTTAAGTTGTCATAAGGGTAAATCCCTTTGGTCCAATCAAAATATAACACGTGGCGCTATATAAGACAAAATATCATTTAAAGCTAAATGACTACTTTACCCCATGTTCGTAAAAAGATGATATCTTCTCACTCGAATGTCCGTTCGATGCACCATTTATTGTGTTACAAACCGGATTCATATATCTACAACTATCTAGTTTTTACAATAAGTAAATTGTTATATTATAATGGTGAAAACTAGTCTTCAACATGAATATTCTAACCCAAAACTACAAAATTTTGTGTTTGTAACTAATTCGACATTTCATGAATTTTGAAGGTTGGATTAGACTAAATATAATAGCTTAAAATTATATGCACTAATAACACATTATCAATATCACATAAGGTAAGTATGATTTAAACATAATTTATCATAATTATATCTAGGTTGTCACAACTTTCCTCTATAAAATTTCCTCCCCGAAATTTAGGATACATTTCACCTACCAAACAAATGGTAATACTGTTTCCTTATGCTATCTTCCATTTCCCAATTTTCTTCTTTAATTTTCATGGATCCTCCACCATACTTTAATTATGAAAATAACTTTATCACTTAATACTTGCTCCTTACGATCAAGAATTTCCAACGGTTCCTCATTGTATGACAAATCTTCTTTCATAACATCTTCAGTTTCTTTATCATTTATACATAAGGTTAATTGTCTAATGATTTATTGTCAATAAAAAACAATTCTGAACTCATATATTAATTCATACCTTTATATACATATGTCTAACATTCACACCTAATAGATTATCAATTGTATCATCTTATATTCATAATGAGTGGACATTCTTAATAAACCTTGTATCATTCTTTACATTTCTCCATTCATTCCTATAATATCTCCATATCATCGTGTAATATTTCAAAATTAGAATTATTCTATTACATGACTAGCTTCTTATACTTTGTCTCTCCATCTTCCATTCAATACCAAATGCATATGTTTGACATTAACTACTATCCACATCATCTCTTAAGTTTAAGAGTATGTTAAATATCCTTCTTACAATCCTTAATCTAGATATAGCCTCATTATCTTTCATATATCGATACTGAATAATTATTCACTAAATGTCTATTTTTAACCAAGATTACATATTCACTTTCATGTATATTGTGGAGTCATGCACAATGAACTCAATAACTTCTCACTATATTCCCTTTTTAGAATTGTTTAATTGTTATTTAACAAACATACAATGACCTTAACATGTCATCCACCCAACACAATAACTTTAGAATCACAATTGTACCCCAATCCTTAGGGACACTATCAATTTTATTTTTCACGTTCATCAACAGTATTCTTAAAGTAACACTGTATAATATGTACATATGTCCTCAAAATATTTCCAAACATCTCTTGTGCATTATCAGGTAAAGAATACATCATAGTATTATGAAACATAACCTATACACTCACTTTACCAGTTTGGTAACATGGATGTTAAATGTAACATAACAACTCAAAACCTTAACCATACTTACCAGCCCCATAATACTTTTCTAAGTATAATATATCGTATTTCTTTCCAATACACTATATAAGTACCTTAATGTATCACATTATGTTACACATAACATATTATCCTCACGCATACTTCTTGGTGACTCATTATAATGTCAACCATATTCATTCTATGACATACCCTTAGTGATAACACATACGTACAATGACAAACACAACTCAATATCCACCCAAACCAGTTGTTGAAATTCCAACCCGATTAGCATCTTTCCCATACTCATACACAACAAATACTCTTAAAAGAACTCCTCAATATTTTTAAACATCCAACTCTTTAACACCCTGTGCCAACTTTACTAGTAAGATAATCATTTCGAAACATCACAAGAGTAGCATCCACTACATATACTCATACTATTAAAGACATACATCTCAACTCTTATTACTCTTTTCTTCTACTTATCATAATTCACTACGAACACATATTCGAATCAATTATAATATACTAACTAGACCATCTCACATATTAAATTTAAATATAAACAACTACTAATCTTTTCACTTAACCTTTGCTATATGAATCTTCATTTTATTCAAACTCTAATAATTTAAGTCTCATCATAATCATGTAATAGTAATTCTCCTCACTTATCATCCTTTAATGGAATATGGATTCCCATACATCACTCTCCTATACAGATGAGACGCGCACCCATTCATGGTTTAGTAAGAAACACGACTTAAGTCCACATATACCAGTATAGGAAGAGATCATTTCCAATACTTCACAATTTTTTCATACCACATTTTGTCTTTAAAAATTTCTTCAAGGACATTTTTGTCCATATGACATATAAAACAATGTAATGATTCATATTAGAATGCCTGTATTTGCTATAATTCCTGAATAAACTTCAACATCCTATTTCCTTTCCTGCAAGATCCTTACACTACATATCCCGAACAATAATATATTTATATAGCTAACAGATGTTAGTCAATAAATCCAATTTAAACTTAATAACAAACCCTTCATGTCCATGTCTCGAGAATCCAACATACTCATTTCTATACTTTAAAATTGAATACTTATGACTCACAACAATTTCTATCTCCACTGCAAAATCAAGGCGCTTCTAACTCCACCTCTAAAACCTAGGCTCTGATACCAAAAGCTGACACACCCCAACCCACTTACTTATAATTAACTTTGAAAGTCAAAGTGAGTCAAACCATAATTGCCTTAAAAAGCAATAAACACGAGTTACCTTTTTCAGTCATCAGCATGAATCTAAAAAACTAAAAACTTTTCACAATTTTAAAGAATTTATGCTTATATAAACTTATGTAAAGGATAAGTAGACTGGAATTACCCCATTTATGTATGACCAAAATCATGGTTTTATGCATCCCTTACTAACCCCAATAGACCTCCTAGATTTGGCGGTGACATCACGTTATCTAAAAAATATAAACACTCGAACCGTAAGCAAAATAGCTTAGTGGATGCATCACTACTACACTATTGCATAAAATTAAATGCAATAAATCATATCCGTGTGACAATATATAAACTTAATACACAATTGCATAAAATTAAACGCAAATAATCATATACATGTGCTATTATAGAAACTTATCTGGCCCATTCATAAGGAATGACAAACCATTTCGAATCATGACTCACACATCTTGTATGTAATAGACAATTCTCCCCCACTCTTGGTCGAAGAGTAACCATTTGTCACTAATAGACAAATCTTATCTGCCCTATTCATAAAGGTTGGCTAACCTTTCTGAATCATGATTGTCTGTAATAAATAATTCTCCCCCATTCTTAGTCGAGGAGTAACCCCTACTCTTTAATAGACAAATATCCCCCATTCCAGGTTGGGGAGTAACCTCCCATTTCGGTAAACCGAAATGAACACTTTCATATTCATAATATTCTGATCATATATATGACCATGTATAATTACATCTTACCGGTGAGTAATATTATGATCATATCCACAACCATGTATAAATACATCTTACCAATGAGTAATATTCTAATAATATACATAACCATATATAATTACATCTTACCAGTGAGTAATATTCTGATCATATCCATAGCCTTGCATAATTACATCTTACCAGTGAGTAATATTCTGATCATATCCATAAATATGCATAAATACATCTTATCAGTGAGTAATAATCTGATCATACCCATAACCATGTATAATTACATCTTACCAGTTATTAATATCTTGATCATATCCATAACTATGCATAATTACATCTTACCAGTGAATAATATTCTGATCATATCCATAACCATGTATAAATACATCTCACTAGTGAGTAATATTATGATCATATACATAGCCATGTATAAATACATCTTACGAGTGAGTGATATTCTGATCATGTCCATAACCATGTATAAATATATCTTACGAGTGAGTGATATCCTGATCCTATCCACAACCATGTATAATTACATCTTACCAGTGATTAATATTCTGATCATATCCATAACCATGTATAACTACATCTTACCAGTGAGTAATATCTGATCATATCAATAAACATGTATAATTACATTTTACCAGTGAGTACACTCACTTGGCTACTTAATATATTTCTCCCTTGCCTTTGTCTGGAACATATTCAACCGGTTGTTCCTCCCTTACTATCATTCTTACAATATTAGTATCATCATAAGAATATCAATAATCAGTAGAATAACTTAAACATAACACCATTCATAAGCAACATATAATTCGATTCAAATCATTTATCATAAATGAAGTCCCATCTAATTTCATGTTAAGATATTTAATGTATCCAAATCATAACCAAAACTTACTTTAATTACTTCTTGGAAATTCCATCCTTAACATATTAGGTCTCCAATTCAAAAGACGGTGCATCATTTCAAGCTCCATAGAGAAAAATATGCCAATTTCTTTTCTACTAAGCAAATATTCCCTATATGCACCACTATCGTTTAGTTAACTTCCAAGAATTTTTATAATTTTTATACATCATAAAAACCTAACTCATACTTCAAATCCTAAACTAATGGCTATCAAGAACTATCGGTCCCCGTTTGACTCTGGTCAACTCTATAGTCAGAGCAGAAGCTCTTTGAATATTCGAGGGGATCTAAATTCCCTTTCCAACAGTTTGCCCCGTGCACGAGTCGGCATAATGGTTCGGACGAACGGACCATTTTGCTACAAAAAATCAATTTGGAGGCCACCGTGTGCTCCCAAGCCCTGATTTGACCCCAATCAACTCCATCTTCAGAGCGAAATCTCTTTGAATCTTCTAAAGGCATTGAAACCCCTTTCCAATGGTCTTCCCCATGCGCAAAATAGTATAACTGTTCAGATGAGCGATCCGTTTTTCCTAAAAAGATGATCTAGAGCACTCCCGGGATTCGTTTGACAAAATTCAACTCTTCAGATAGAATGAGACTGAATGAATCTACTAAGGGCACCAAATACCCTTCCCAACGGTCCACCCCGTGCGTGATTCTGACTTACGATATGAACGAATGACCCATTTTACTCCGAGAGGTCATCGGGCTCTTTTGGGCCCTGATTAACCAAGATCAACTTTCTGAAATAAGAAAAAGACTTTGGAATGTCTAAGTAAATCTCCTAACCTTTCCAACGGTCCAACCCGTGCGAAATTATGACTTACCAAGCGGATGAACCATCTGTTTTTTTCTCGGCGATCTCCCGTCCAAAGGATCAACGTGCGCTTTCGAGCCACATTTGACCCAAAATCAACTCCCAAACTCAGGAAAGGTACAAAGGACTCTTGAAGGTCTCTGAAGTAAATTTTTAATGGTATTCCCCGTGTGCAATTTAGATAAATGGATTACATTCTACGACCATTTTTCCAAGAAAATCTGCACGAGACTACCAATTGGCAGGTCTAGTTCCTTATCTATCGGCAGTGTGTCTAGGGTCACCTATCGATGGGAAGGACTGGGTCAATGACGATCCTCACCGACCCTCACCATATAAATAGAGGGAATGACCTCGCTCCCAAAGCACACCAGATATCCACCTCCATTAGTGATCTCAACAACATTCTCTGTAAATCAGCGAAGTTCCTCCATGTGAAGTTCCATTCAAACTTATATTCCCATCCTTTTCATACCCAATTTGGAAAAATCTCTTGCTCTCTCATCCAAAATTCATCTCACATTCAAGGGAGTTCATCCAAGATCAAAGATCAATCTTCAAAGAAGGTTCGAATCCTTCCCCTTCTTTTTAAATTTCTTATTTTGCATAAATTTCATTATATTCATAATTTAGATCTTACTTTAGTTCATACACATCAATCTCTACATTCTTATTAGTATATTGCACATACTTATTTTCTATGAAAAACCCAAAACAAACAAAAAGAGGGTTACACCCATAAATTCCAAACGGGGTTATTCATCACACTTTTTCCAAACTAAAAACACATTTTCTACACACATATATAATAAAATCCCGTTCGAATCTATGGGATAAAACCCACCCCATGCCACATTCCAACTATGTGGACTTTGATGCTTTTATCGACTATGTAGGTGTTTCAGATTAACGCCCGAGACTCTAGTCTAATTTTTTGATTTTCCAATTTTCCCATTTTTTAATCTCTGCATTTATCATATTCTAGCATTAATAGACATGCTATGTTTCTTAGCATTTCATCCAGCACATAGTGTCATTTCATCATAACGATTAATATCGTGATAAACACATAAATCATATATTCTATATATTATTTTGGTAACATTCCTATGGATGACCTCACTCTATCTTTTCCATGGTATAACTTGAACTATTTTGATCTCCATTATACACACACCCACACCCACACCCACACCCACACACTTCACGGATAAATAAAGTAAAATAATAATACTAGCTCATGAGAGACCGAAAGGGAAGTATGGGTACCTAACACCTTCCCATTCCATAACTTAGCCCACGAACCTTCAAACTATTGGTATCGTATGCATCACCTTGTCTTTGATGCTGTTCTCTCGAGGCGGTGACATGTTCTTTTGCCTTTTTGTGCAAAATAGGCTGGCGACTCCATCTCTTTACAATTACCCCACACCGACGACCACTGAAGCATTCCTAAGTTGGGCATGAGACCTTTCGATCCCCCTTCCTTTCCCACCCACCCTTTTTGGAGGAAGAAGAGTAAGTGTCGTGCATCCTTCGATCGGTATGGCCACAGTGGAGACTCCACTGGGGACTTTCTTTATACGAGGGCTAGACTCTATTTGCATGGGTGTTTTGTTTTATTGTGTGCGTATGCACCTATATGTATGTATCCTTTTCTCTCTTCTATTATTTTTTTGCACATATTTACCTGATGCTTACATCACTACTCACTCAAACACTTGTAGAAATTTCCCATGTACACTTCACACCACGTACACCTAGGATTACTTATATCCACATGTTGCACACATCACTTAGAATTCCATGCTTAGGTGTCACTATCACACACCTCTACTTATAACACTTGTATATATCCATGATTACTCACACTTGTCACACACCACTTGTAGTTGATCCATGCTTAGGTTCATTACCACACACTCACTTGTAGATAGATACACATCAGTTACTCTCCAATAATCCATACTTAGTATAGATTTATTTTTTATACTTGGACATTATCCCCTACTTGGCATGATGCTCATCAATAAATATACTCTCTCCATAATATACTTATCAAGAATCATGTATGTTGCACACTACATCATCAAAGAGCATGACTATTGACCAAATTTTATCCCGTAACTAGGGAGTCACTTTATGATGGGTATTGATCCGGCAGGTCGCATTTAGCCTAAGCGATATGAATCTCACCTTTCATTGGCCAAATACCTTCGACGTATATCGAACAGTCCACCCCGGATTGTATCGCTTGACCGAAGTCATGATGGGAGGTTTATCGTAGGGAACTCATTCACGTACGTTGAGTATATCTAATTCGATCTCACACGTATTATCCCCATGAGGTATATAGTGAAGCAAATCATGTACACTTAGTTATATCAAATGGCTTGTCCACTCGTACCAATTGCCTCAAAAGCAAGACATATATCATGGAAGTCATGCCAAAGGGGGGAACACCTTCCAATTAACCCAACAACTACACACCCGCATATAGGCGCCAAACCTAGGGCATTCATATTTAGTTTGATAGTTTCAATTTGAAACTCTGCCAAAATAATGGGACGCCATGCCGCCAAAATTTTTGGGCAATTTTTAAAAATGGGACCCTGCCCATGAGCCTGGTAACAAGTTTAACCATAGTTTTTGCTTATCTTTTCAAACCCAATTTTTCCAGGCTCAGGTCCCGTCCGACATTTCTTTTTTCATTTAGGTAAACCTTATACAAGTGAGAACCTAGTAAACATAATAATAATCATGCTGAGACCTATCCCTCATCCTTTTCCTCTTTCTTTATCCAAAAGTGCCAAAAACATTTTTTCCTTCTCTTATCAAAGATACCAAAATATTTTCTTTCCTTATACCAAAAGTATTTTACCTCCCTTTTACACAAATATATTTTATTTCCCTCTTTTCCCAAAAAACAAATGTCAAAAACATTTTCCTTCCTTTTCACAAATAACACTTTTCCTTCCTTTTTTTCCAAAAATAAATTCAATTTTTCTCCTTCTCAAGTCAATCATATACCCTTGCCCTGGCTCCCAATTGTCTTCGGTCTTTAGTCGAACCGCCTAGAAGCTATGTTAGTCCCATCACTTCCTTTGAGTCCATAATTCATCCTCTTTCCAAGGAGAACACAAACCCAATACCGAATATGCTGCTGGATTTGATGACAGTTCTAGTTTAGCTCAATGCCAAGATTGCCAACCTTTAAATTGGGCTTCATGAGATGCAATGAAATCGGGTCCTTATTCCCAAAGATCCCGAGGTCTTCTTCCCTCGTACTATGGGTTCATCTGCACCCGAGCCTATTAGGGTTCTCAAAGAATACCAGCACGCCCACGTGCTCCTCCTGCTAATGGGCCACTGCCAACCCAACTTCCAATGTTGAATCTTGCCCAGCCAGGGGAAAACTTACCTGTGACCATTGATTTGAAGGAGGATTAATTAAACAAGGTCAAGGAAGATCAAGATATTGACAAAGAAATTTGACGAAGTCAGACTCCCCGAAAACTACATGGACTACATCCATAAGTCTCCCTATCCTAAAGTAAGGCTTCCTGAAAAGTTTAAAATGCCTAACATCGAGAAATTCAGGGGGTAGTGGACCTTCGTTTATTCATCTCCGTATTTACCACTGATCCATGACTCTACTACATGCCTCTAAGGAAATAATGGGTCAAGTTTTCCAATAGACTTTGAAGGAAAGAGATCTTCACTGGTTCTTATATCTCAAGGAGTCTAGAATTTGCAGTTGGGAGGATGTTGCCCGTGAGTTCATGTCACAGTACAAATACAATGAAGAGTTAGAGTTTATTCGCCATAATTTAGAGTTACTCAAATAGAATCTTGGGAGTCAGTTACTAACTTCATATCAAGGTGGACAGAGAAATCAGTCACCATGACCAACCGACCATTCGAAGAAGATCAAGTCAGCATCGTGAAGAAGAACTTCTCACCCCATGTCCAAACGACGATGGGAGGACAATACTGCCCTCATTTCTGAGCCCTCTGAGAAGCAGGGTTGGAGATCGATGAAAGTCTTGCTAAGACAGATGTAAAACTGAAGAAATTAACTGACATTACCACAGTTTCAACCATGAACAACATCTCTCAGCCAGCCACTTCATGGGCACTATAAAGCCAACCTAATCCAGTCTAAAAGGAATACACCAAACTTTATGCTCCCCTCTCTAAAGTTTACCAGAACCTCTTAAGTTAAAAACTCATCAAGCCATTAGACCCTTATCCATTACTAAACCAACTTCCCAAGAATTTCAAGCTAGATGCCCATTATGACTTTCATCAAATTGTTGGCCATACCACCGACTAGTGTTTCCACATTCGAAATATGATCCAAGGTCTGATTGACTAGGGCATCATTGCCCCACTAGCCAATCCTAAACCAAACACTACCCCAAATCCACTCCCGAATCATATAAATGCCATCTTTCTAGAAGAGGACTCAAAGTTTGACCCATCTACCCAGATCGCACCAAGAAAATCACCTATCATTCCCATATATTATCCTAAACCCCTCTAAACTTGCCCATACTTTTTTTACACCCTTCCAGCTTTGCCGACCAGGCCCTGTCACTGCTTACCAGAGCATGCATCACTGTTCGTACCCGTTCTAGAGATAAAGATATGGAATTGGCAAAAGTGTTGAACCAACTCCTAGAGTTGGGGCTAAAATTTCCCTCCCAGATGACCATTGACTGCCAAAGATTCAGTGTGCCATTCTTAGAAGCTCGCAAATAGGCGGCCCAAGAGTCAAGAAATAGGGTGTTACCAATCGATGAAGTTAATCTAGATGATGTCGTCCAAATCATAGCAGGGCTGTTTTGACAGACCGGTAAAATTTATAGTATGCTCGAGCTACTTGATGCTTTAAAACTACAAGGTCACCTGGTCTCTTCACTTTTACATCTCTCTGCCAAATTGGAGGATTTATACAATGAGGTTGTTAAGGTTATGGGGTGTATTAAATTTTCATGGAAAAATAATGTCGTTGCCACCGAATGGGGGGATAAATTCGATAATTCAGATGAAGAGGAAGGTTCATAAAAGGCTAGTTTGATAGCTAACATGTGTAAGATGATATCATTTGACGAGATGCAAGGAGAAATGTGGTTGAACAACCCAAGATCGATGAGGAAACATGGTTTCTATTTTTCCCCTCTTTTGTGAACTACATGACCAGATCAGGGAGGCATTACCAAATCCCAAACCTGCCACCATCAGCAAGCGACAAAGGAAAAGGTATGGAAAATCTTCCTATGATAGAAATAACCCTCGAGGAGCGTATGATCCTCAATCAATTAAAGAAGACCCAATATAATATCACTCTATGGGGACTCTCTATGTCTTCCCAGTTGCATAGAAATGCCTTGATCAAGCTACTCATAAGACCCGCAGTTCCTCCTTCCACCACGTTAAAAGAAGCAGTGAATCTGGTCAGATCCTTGACCTCTACTAAAATGCTCTAATCCTCCGAAGAAGAAATCCCCAAGATTGGGCCAAACCACAATTATACTCTCAATATCTCTGTCGAAGTTATGGGAAAGACTGTCACGCTTTCTCTTATCGATAATGGATCAACTATGAATGTCTTCCCATTGAGAACCCTCAGTTGTTTAGGAGTGAAAGTGAGCAACCTTGATCCAACCTCTTCTGTTGTGCGTGCCTATGATAATACTCATTGAGAAGTGATGAAATTCATAAAGTTTATAATAGGGGTCGGCCCTATAAATCATGTTGTTGAATTCTAAGTCATCGATATTCCATCTTTTTTCAATTTGTTTCTCAAACGACCATGGCTCAATAGTATCAAGGGTGTGTCTTATTCACTTCATCAAAAACTGAAGTTCTTCGCTAATGGGGAGTTCATCACCATCTTGGGTGATGACAACACTACTGATATTATAAGCACTAGTAATCCAAAACTTGAGATACAACACGAAGTGAATGATATGCTTCTGTTAGGCTTCCGAGTTAAACCACTTTTATTCCCAGCAGGGGATGATTTCAAAGATAAGGTTTGATCAGAGTATAATCCTCATGGAAACGTCAATGTGTTCAAGATGTTAAAAATCATGCACTTCATGCCTGGATTGAAGCTGGGATGAAGACAATAGGGGATACTTGAACCTATTGTGTTAAAGAAATTTTTTCCTCCTTATGGAATGGGCTATCAGCCGTCGGTAGAAAATCTCATAATGATCTACCAGCCTCGACTGATGAAAGGGCTAGAAATCACCAAAACTATCTCAAGAGATTACTTAAATGGAAGAATCATCATAGAGGGTGAAAATTTCCCCTTCTGTGACTTTCCTGAACCGTGGTATGATCATGTAGATAAGAAGATAAAACCTGGAATGGAGATCTTTTTCCAAGACAGCTACTCATGGGCTGAGAGTTCCCAACATCGATTGTAACTGCTCATTGAAGAGACCATAGTCAATACCGCAGATTCTTAGGAAAATGACTCTGAGGATTCTTTTATCTTACAAACACTGGGGCCGACACTTTGCATGATCCAATCAGGGGCTACATCATTGGATCTGTCCCACCTGATCAAAGATGATGATACATCCCTCCTCAATTGGCATGCTGCACCTATGCCACCTGCTGAAATTAAAACTAACCCTAATGTTTATCCCCTTTCCCCTTATCTTCTTGTTCCTCCTTACTTTGATGAAATCAAGACCTCCTTTGATGAGGTTCTTAATGTTTTTTTTTCTTATCAATGAAATAAATGAAGATTTTGAGTATCTTGTTGTGCCTCACATTAATTGTCTTAATTCTAATCAAACTCTTAATGATGATTATTTTATAAATGAACAATTAGTAATTGATCTAAATAAGGTTAATAATAAAAAAACATAACCGCATTCAAGTTAATGAAGATGAAACTATCATTATTAATCTTGGTTCTAGTATCCAACTGCGTGAGATTAGGATAGGGGCCACCCATGACAAGCATTAGTGTGCACAACTCAAAGAATTACTGAAGGAATTTGTGGAAGTCTTCGTATGGTCTTATTATGACATGCCTGGTATTGATCCCGAAATAGCTCAGTATGAGATTCCAACTCTCCCAGAATGCAAACCAGTCAAGTAGAAACTACAAAATCTCCGCACCGAATGGTCGCTCAAGGATAAGGAAGAAGTGGTCAAACAGTTGAAGTTGTGTTTTATTCGTGTGATCGAATATTCCACATGGCTAGCCAATATTGTACCCGTGTCAAAATCAAGAGGGAAGGTTAGAATGTGTGTCGACTATTGAGACTTGAACAAAGCTTCTCTGAAGGATGATTACTCGCTACCCAATATCAAAATGATTATGGAAAATGTAACCAGTCACTCTTAAGTCATTTGTTAATGGTTTTTCTGGATATAATCAGATCAAGATGCGCCCAGATCATCAAGAGAAAACATCATTCATCACCTCTTGGGGAACCTCTTACTACACTGTAATTCCATTTGGTCTCAAACGTGCAAGGGATACCTACCAGAGGGCTGAAACAACCATCTTACATGACCTGATACACAAAAAAGTCGAGGTTTATGTGGATGATATGATTATCAAATCTAAGACCAAGGAATGTCATGTTCTAGTTCTCATGAAATTCTTCGAGAGACTGTGACAATATCAGATGCAACTTAACCCACACAAATGTGTCTTCGGTGTTACTAAAGGAAATCTATTGGCATTAATGGTTAGTGAAAAAAGGATAGAAGAAGATCCTGCCAAATTCAAAGCCATAATCGAGATGCCACCACCCTGAACGGGGAAAGAAATACGGGGATTCCTTGGAAAATTACAGTATATCATCCGTTTCATCAGTCAGTTGACTTTTATCTGTGAACCCATCTTCAAACTCCTCCAAAAGGATTCAACCAAAGTTTGGAATGAAGATTTCCAAGAATACTTTGACCGAATTAAACAATACTTAACTCGACCCCCGGTACTCTTGCCTCCACAACTTGGTCTTCCCCTACTCCTATACCTAATCGTAATTGACACTGCAGTTGGGGCTTTACTAGCCCAATACCTTATAGAGTCTTGCAAAGAGAGAGCCATTTACTACACTAGTCGTAAGTTTGACGGGTACAAAATTAACTGCACAGCATTGGAAAAATCCTGTGTCGCCCTTATCTGGGTCACCCAAAAGTTACGACACTACATGCTCGCCTTTCCCATCAAACTTTTATCCTGAATGGATCCTATTAAGTACTTAATCGAGAAATCTACCCTGTATAGTCGAATGGACCGATGGTTGATGCTTTTAGCCTAGTTTGATAAAATGTATGTCAGGTAGAAAGTAATTAAAGGATGATCCATCTCTGACTACCACGCTGACTACCCAATGGAAGAAATCGATGTCTGGATCTTTGAGTTCCCAGATGAGAATATCCTATGTACATCCCAAGAAGACCTTCGATGGCAAATGATCTTTGATGGCACCGCCAATAAGAAAGGTATGACATTGGGATCCTCATAATTACCCCTGATAACTCTCACATTCCCATTGTCATCAAGATGGATTTTTCCTGCACCAATAACATGACTAGGCATACACGGTAAGCCTCGAAGTCGCTCTCAAGAAAGGAATTTGATACTTAGATGTCTATGGGGATTCAGCCTTCATCATCAGTCAAGCACCCAAAAGATGGAAAGTCAAGGACGAAAAACTCTTACCCTTCTATGTAGAGTTAGCCTCCCAATTCCAAGAAATCACCTTCCACTACATGCCCCGAGCAAAGAAGAACCTAGCTGATGCCCTTGCTACCTTAGCCTCCATGATTGACATGCTTGAAGGAATAACAATGGCCCCTTTCCTAGTCCAAAAATAAGACAAACTAGCCCACCCCTATAACATTGAACTCATCACAGAAGAAGATCTTGATATGGTCGTCTGCTAGTACTATGATATTTGGCACCTCCTCAGACATGGTAAGTATCCCCAAGGTTCTGAAAAGAAGGATCGAGCAACCCTCTGCAGATTGGATGCCCATTATATTGTCTGTGATAAATCACTCTTCAAGACAGACATCGATGGAACCCATCTGCATTACATCATAGGGGCTGACATTGAAGGGATGATGTAGAAAATCCACAGTAGGGAATATGGACCCCATATGAATGACCATATGCTTGCCAAGAAAATCATCCGACAGGGTTACTACTAGACTACCATGGTCCAGGATTACACTACCTCTGTTCAACGATGTCTCAAATTATAACAATTATCTAACCAACAACACTTTCCTCCACGAGAATTGTATAATATTACTTCATCTTAGCCATTTTCCACATGGGGCGTTGATATCATAGGGAAGGTTACGCATAAATCCTCCATCGATCATGAGTTCATCCTATTTTCTATTGACTAGTTAACCAAATGGGTCGAAGCCTAGTCATACACAGTTCTAAATGCCAAGAAGGTGACCAGATTCATTAAGAAAAATATTATCTGTCGATACAGGGTCCCGCATGAGCTGGTATCAGGCAATAGGTTACAATTTGAGGTCGAAATCATGAAAGTGGTCGATGAGTATGGGATTCAGAGAAATAACTCGTCTACCTATCGACCTTAAACCAACGAATCAGTCGAGGCAGCTAATAAGAACCTCAAGGCTATCATCAGCAAGATGACCTAGAGTTGTAAAAATTCGGGCGATCGAATCCTTTATGCCCTCTGGGGCTACCGCACTTCAGTTCAAACTTCTATTGTTGCTACCCCTTACTCTCTAGCATAAAGAATGGAAGTAGTCCTACCCGTGGAGATGGAAATCCATTTCCTACGCATCATGATTGAAACCAAAGTCATGGAGGAAGACTATCATTAGAGCCGTATTGATGAGTTGTCACTCTTAGACGAATGGAGACTGGAAGCTCTATAATACATAACTTGATCATTGAACAAGAGTGTAAAAGACCGTGGTGTCCGAGGAGGGGACTTATCCCTTAAAGAAATAGTAGAGCCCATCTGGGATCCCAGAGGAAAATTTAAACGTAATTAGACCGGCCCTCACATCATAAAGAAGATTCTATCAGGCTGTGCCGCTATGCTCAGCGACCTTCACGGAAAAGAGATTGCCCGTCCATTCAACCTGGATCATCTGAAGAAATTCTACCCCTAGTCCAAAATCTCAGCACGCTACGACTCTTCTCATTTCCCTTCTATTCTAAAAAAAATTCTTCATTTCCCTCTATTATGAATTACATAGCGACTGATCCCCTTTTTTTCTTTCAAAAATGCATTTTAGAAAATTTTCAAAAACCCCCCATAGGTACGTAGGCAACTCATCCGCTTTACCTGAGCACACCCCCCTTCTTTTTCACAAAATACCATTCTTTTCTTATCCCCAAGAATGACAATTCATTTTAACATGTACATGAACAAAAGGATTATGTATGCCTTAGTGATTGGTATAGATAATTCAAATGAAAAACTCATAAAGAGGCACAACTAGATGATCAAAAACCTTTTTATTCCACTTTTAAGAAATTTTGGTACAACTGCATCAGCATAGGGAATCAAACGATTTCCCTCGCGAGTATACTTCCACTTTCCTTAAAAACCAAATAAAAATAAGTCGCACTGCACCTAAAATAACCCTTTCAAATTTATTCCCACAAATAAAACAACTAAACAAAACCAAACACCCTTACAAAAGCTTCACAAAACCCCCAGGGAATCTACCCGCAGCTTCAAGAGGAACTAGCCTCATAATCTCCCACATGCTGGGGTCCCCAAACTTTCCCTGCTCAAATAGAGTGCGACAGATGCTCCACAGCACGATAAGCCCAAACTAGATTGGGGAAAACTACAACACCTCCATCTATGGTGTCAGATATGACAAACCACCTTTGCTTAGTCTCCACAACCAGCATCTTGGAAACTACTTTTTTCCTTAACCACTTTATATAGTCCCCTGAGATAAGGCAGAATCTACTAACAGACTGGGATGGATGGGTCAACAGTCAACAATTCTCCCATAAAGATCAAAGTCTCATGCGCATACGCTCTGTCAGATCCTCCACATGAAAGAAGTCTAGTGTCCGAGGTGGCATAATTTGTTCCTAGCCAAATTGGTGTAGAAGTTTCCTAGGAAAGTAGAAAGAGGTCTGCCTGAGGCCAACTAACCGAACATACTGATCTTCTCCCAGTTCCAGAATGGGTAGCATTTCCCCCCACCAAGGCGCTGACCAACATAACCCTCGGGCCCCGTTCTCCACAAACCAATTCTCTCAGCTCTCAATGTTCAGGCCTACACTAATAAAGTAGTGTGAAAAAAGTTTTCCACAATTGGCAAAGGATACTCAGGTGGGACCTCTATACGAAACCTCTCCGATAGCCACGTGAACAACATTACGGGCCTACCCCTCAAGAGGTCAAAACGACCTTCCCGCCAGGCATCCAGACTATTCAAAGTCTCCGCCAATATCATCGTTGTAGGATTATGATAGTATGACATCCGAAAAGCAATGGCTGCAAGTTGTGGGTTCACAAGAAATTCTCCAGTCACCAACAACAGTTTTGAAACCAAGCCTAATATGACGGCTCCAGCATAGTCAGCATCATTACCATCCTGCAAATGCATAAAATGCTTCAGAACAGGAAGATATATAATTCCTCCCATAAAAAGCTCCCTAGGGGACCGAGAAAACTCTGGCATAGCCGCTGTAACACTGGATTACCCCCAACATGGTAGAGAACTCTTCATAGGTCAGAAGTACCTTGTCCAAACCAAAGCAGAAACATGGTATTCGGGGTAACAAAACTCGACCACTGCCATCATCATGGTCAACTCTATGGGATGGTTATTCGATAAGGAGACTCTATGGGCATGTTGAAAGCATCGTAGTCCACGTTGTATGAGAATATTTCTTCCAAGGTTTTGAGATAGTTAGAAAATTCAACACTACCAGGGAGAGCCATTTCGCAAAGTACGTAAAGAATAATGCAAAAGAGAAGGAATGAGAAGGTGTGAATAAAATGCTCCACCCACACCCCTATTTATACTGGAAAACCCTCAATCAAAGACAAAGAACCCTGCAAAAATTGGAGAAAAACTTACCCAACCAAGTGTGACACCCCACCTAATTAAATACCGGGTGGTCAGTCCTTTATTAAATTAAGACAAGTTTCTCATTTGGTTCATTCTTAGCTTCACTGTCGAATTTTTTTTTAATTACTACTCACCTATTAGTTAATTAAGCCGATGCCAAAATTTTAATCTTTATTAACATGCAAGAATATAAGAATTCTAAACCACATTCGCTATTTAAATAAAATAAACATAATGGAATTTCAAGGTAACTGAATAAATGAAAGTAACTGGAATAAACACTCCAGTCTAAATTTGAAATATGGTAATCCAAAATAAAACCAAGTCCCAACACTGAAGTTGAATGAAATAAAATATCTCTTAAATAAATAATATCTAGAGTGGGAAACATGACCTGATTGAAATATCCCCCCAAGGAAGATAGATGGAGAGGAGTGGAAGTATATAATATCAGGGACCCACAACTTTCATTGTAGCACGAAAAATCACATGAAACTCCTAAGCCTGGCATCCCTATGGTTGGACACCTAAAATAATTTGCACAAAGAAAATAAATTTGGAAGAAACGGTTCAGAGCCAGAGTGAAAATAGTTTAAAATTATTTACAAATATTGAAAATGTGTAATCAGCAGATATAATATATATGTTAGTTTCACGTGGGCTTACTTGAGGTCCTTACCCCTCTGCTATTGTGCATGCCTAATGCATTCCACTAACCCGTCCTAGTTATGCTACACCGCCTAACTAGTCCAGTTCAATTATTTTACTACACATGAACTCGTGGTGTCCACTCGTATTACCCATACAACATGTTATTGATTTGTTTTCTCATATCTTTGAAATCAATTAGGAATCTATCAAATATAGGCTAAGTTTCCACATACTTAAGTTATTTCCGGTATCATTATCTTTCTCATCTACTAAGTACCCACATTAGAATAAACTGCAAGTATATATACACACACATATCACTCTTATTTTATATATATATATACTAATACAACACCCCTAGGCTGAGACTTGCGGTGCATGCATACTCTACTATCAAGTCTCGGTACATCGCATACTAAATAAAGGACTACCGGTTTAGAATCACTCTTGAACCATAAATACAAATCACACATATTGGAGGCGAACATGGTTCTAGGACTTTAGGCTACGCACCCAAATGACCGTGCACACCATTATTCACACAAATTGTGATCCAACAAAAGTTCTATTTTCTGAGGCACCAATCTAAAACCCCCTAAGTGGGCTCATCAGGATAAGATTATCCCCTTTAAAAACCTCCCATGATAGCAGGAAACGTAGGTATGTCATACACATCAGAAATCATGCAATAAGTATTCACACCACCTATATATTTATATCATCAGTATAGGTATACGCACATTCTATATCATATGTTCCATAAGTAGTATATTTATATTCCGAATATCCCACGTATTATTAAATTTCAATTTTACTTCTTATCGTACGTTCTCGAGTACCCCTCACTACTCGAATTGTGCCCATTATTCTCTAACATATATCAGTAGGTAACTCACTCATATCCTACTGGTCTAAGCCATTTTTTTCTCCGGTCCCTCGAGACACTATAGAATTCTCTGAATTAGGTTTTTAAACCATAATTTTACTTAATTAACCTTAATCCTTAAATCCCTCTCATGTGACTAAGTCTCAAATCCCATATTGTCCTACTGATAATTTAATTTAATTATCTTTATAATTAAAATTTCATCTCAAAATTTAATTCAGTCATTTTCCACGAGTTCAAAGCAAAAAGGGAAAATTTTGCCAAATATGGGAAACTGAATCGATTAGGCCTTGGTCTAAATTAATTCGCTTTTCGAATCGATTCAGCCAAGGACCCGAATCGATTCGCTCGAACATGTATCGTCTTCTCCAGTTGAAATAGCTACAGGCGTCACCGTTTTATATCTCTAAACCTCTATGATTCGATCACATTCACCCAACCAAGAATACTAGACATTATACCAGCACAACCACATGATTTCCAATATTTTATAATCATTAAATCATCACAAAACAACAACTAGTTTGAATTAATTCAAGATTTTCCTCAAAAAACACCAGTTTACCATTTTTCATCAAGAACACATATATAATTCAGAATTCTTCACATTTTGATTATCAGTAATTCACCAAATTTGTCTTCATTCTTAGGGTATTCAAACCTAACATTATTTCAGCTCAATAAATGATTGAAATCTCTATCCTTGTGATCAACATTCATATAAGTAAGATTTTAAATCCTACACTAACATGGATAATACATATACTCTAAATTCAGCAAGATAAATACTTACCTCAAAATATAGGTCTGAATCTCTGTGAATTAATGGTTTGGTTGTATTCCTCTTCCCCTGATCGACGCTCCAGTGGTGTAAATGGTGCAACAATAGTGGTTTTAGCCTTGGGGAGTACATCTCCGTCCACCTCTAATAGACTCTGTAAGTTTTGCATATACTAAACCTAATGGAGTTAACCTAACACTGATATACACTTTACAATTTTTGTAGGTTTAAATCCCTCAAAATTTCAAAAGACTAAAATACCCCTCTAGGGTGTCGTTTTGGCCTAAAATGCCCCGGAACTCAAATTGAACCACTGGATACACTTTTCTGACTATCTCGACCCTTTCAGACATATTTGCACACTTGAAATGATCATATGGATGACTTATAAATATCTTACTTTTTATTTCATTAAATTAAGTCCTGACACGTGCATCCCGACTAATTCACAATATCTTACTTTTTATTTAATTATTGCATTAACTGTCTTATTTCTCACTCACGACAATTCTAATATATACTTATCATTATTATTAGTCATTCACTAATTAATATTCAACATAAATAAATATTAACCCTTATCTCACTAATTAATATTTATGTTTACTAAATTAATTCTCCAAATATAATTTAATTAGTCCCAATTAATTCCCAATAAAAAATTAGTAAAATTACGGGGTGTTACACCAAGTACCAAGAAATTTAAGAAAGTGCAATCAAAGCCTTGGATTTAAGAAAGTGCAATCAAACCCAATTTTTGGTAATTTCCCTTTTTCCATTTTTGTCAAAACCAAGAAACTCAATAAACATTACAAGAAAAAGAATTTATCACAACATACAAATTATGTTTCTAAAGTTAGAAATGTGTTGCAAAAAGGTATCGCCGACATATTTCTCTATGTTGCCAGCTTGTTGCCCATTGTCTGTCTGGGAAACCCTTTGTCAACATAACAGGATTGTGTTTCAGAAAGTATACTTTTGGCAACACGCAATTATGTCGCCAAAGGTATTTTATAATTTGTCAAATTTATAATAAAAAAAATTATTTTTTATGTTGCTAAAGGGCACTCAATAGCAACAAAAATATTTGTGTTGCCAAAAAGCAACCTTTCAGTGACACAAATTATATTGCAGAATGTATCGTAAATGGTATAAAAACAACTTTCAACAAAACAACCATTGTGTTGCCAAAATCTATACCTTTGGCATCACAGCGATTGTGTTACAAAAGTATATCTTTTAGTAACACGTTTCCCTTGTTGCCAAAGGTTATCTTTCGAAAATAAAATATTTTTTGCCATATCCAAAGTGATAGACGTAGAGAACGACTTTTGGTGACAGGAAAAAAGTACTGTATTTTTATTTATTACCTATCATTTTTTTGTAATTGGAAGCACTTTTAAAACTACGCATTTTTTTTTATCAAAACTCACACAACATAAAACGTGCAACCTTATAATCCAAAATCACATTGCGCATTTTTCATACAATCATATGTAATAAAAAGTTCCTTAATTTTCAACCAAATCTCATAAATATGAATTACAAAATATTATATCATCACAATCCCAGTATAAAAGTACAAAATAAATGCCTCCCAAATAAGAACATAACAATTCCTAACACATCAATAAATTTAAACATGATCTAACTTAATACATTAACACAACAAAAGATGTAAAACAAAAATCCACATAAACTAAAATGACGACGACAGTATGGCTTCACTACACAAAAAGAAACTAGAACTCCAAGCCACCACGAATATAATAACTCCACGAAAAATCCATCATCAACATGCATAAGAAACAAAAAAAATGACTACATGGGTTTGTATAACATTAAATGCATGTATGTTTGACTTAATCAATTTAAAATACTAGGTAATTTCAGAAAAAATTGGCAAAATTTCCTTTGCTAATTTGCGAAATCCAACATGTTTTATGATTAAAATAAACCCAACAACAATAACAAAAGCCACAACTAAACCACCAATAAATCCCTTCCATCGATTTCACATCTAAAAATAGTATATACAAGCCCGCACGGCCATAAACATCATACAAGTGTAAAAATATAGTAGAACTTTTAAAAGATCATCAAATAAGTCTATCTCAGGCTTCAAAGTAAAAACTGAATATCATAACATAAAATTAAGTATCCGAGTAGCTACATAGATGGATCCTCCGTATCTAATGACATTTCCATGTGTTGCAAATCCATAATCATTCTACACAAAATACAAGATAAATTATTATCAATCCGATTTTAAAAGGTAATAACAATTTATAATTATAAGTAGTGCATATAAAGTAGTGATCTTTTTTTTTATTGGAGCGTTAACACGCCATATACCATATTGTTCGAAGCTTATAATTATAAATAGTTAACTCTTATATATATATAACCTGTTATAACTTTATAACAGTAATATAACAAATATAATTGTTATAACTGTTATATATAACAGTTGAAGGTGCAGACCGTATGCCCTTGTTTTTAAAGCCAGACCAACTGAGAAAATGCTTTGTAGAGATTGCAGAAAAATACGCTTAAACAATTTCACTAATGGCTCTTATTGTAACACCTATGTTTCAGTTTATTAGAGATATAGCAATTATATATATATATATATATATATATATATATAATAAAGGAGGAGGGACTTTTTGTCCTTCCCAACTGATGGCTGAGATTAAACCTGGTGAATTTGGTCTTTATCAATTGGTGGTTAAGATTGATTTTGGGGCGCTTGAATCTAATGTCATGAAATGGTGTTATTTGGCTGAGATTAAAGGAAAATATTGTAATTTGCATTAGGATAAGCACAAGGCTCGAGAACACCCAGAAGGGAAGAGCACAAGGCTCAATATTGTCCTTTAAACTTACGTTTGAAAAGGCTCAAGAATGTACCCACGTTTGAAAAGTGTGCATAATGGTAGAGGGGAATTATTTGCCTCTCATTCCCTCATCGTCTGTTTGTTCATATCACATCTCTCACTCTCACATCATAACTAAAGAACCAATATAATTTTATCCTTTTTACTCTCCGGGAAGATCTGGGAACGAGAACCCATATTCGTCGCCATGGAACTCGCTGGACTGATAGATTTCGTGTAGCCGTCGTCATCTATAGACGAAAAGACCACAGCACCGGAAAGACCACAATTCAAGTATCATATCATTTTCATTTTCTTATTTGACAGTTTCTACACATTTGAGGAGATGGCTTTCTACACATGTAAGTTGGCGTGGATTGATTTGGTGAATGTTGGGAATGGAACGGAGCTTGGGACATATTTGTTCACAGGATTGATTCGGTTTTGACGTGTTAAATAAACCCAGGTGAGAGATGATTCTCCCAACCCTATGTTGTTGTGAATAAACCCAACAGGAAGTAACTTTTACTTAGCTGATTTTTTATTTGGTTTGGAATTTTATGCAGAACCGGTTTGGAGGTTTAATTTGGAATGGGTATATCAGGTAATGGGTATTGGGTTTGGGAGAGGATTGTATCCGACTTTGGGGTAACTCGGGTTTGAAATCGGGTCAAGGGTGGTTGGTATATGTCGCCGGAGGTTTAAGAAGGTGGCTTGGATGATATCGTCGGGTTTAAGAAGTCGAATCAGCATGGGTTTGGAGTTCAATGATATAGCCGACGGTTGAAATGTGGCTTGGATGTTTTAATAGGTGGTATAGAGGTGGCTTGGATGTTTTTAGATTTGAGACTTATATGTGGTCTTTTGCAAATGAGCATATCCATAAAAGATCTCAGATAAGAGAGTTATTAAATTATTTGAGATATTTGGTGCACCTTTGTTTTTTTGTCAAATCAAGTTTTTTTCTCTCAAATGTAAAGTTCAAGTTTATATTTTAATGTTCACTACTGAAACTTGTTTGTTTAATAATAAATAAACCTGAATCAAGCTAGACAAGGCTATATAATGTAAACCAACCTTATTTGTTATTCAACTATGCATAATGATGAATGATTGTTGTGATTCGAGTTTTTTCTTTACCTTACTGGAGATATTAATATGTGAGGTTTTTGAATGCTGGAATATTTGGTAACAGGACATAATCAACCCATACATTTCTACATCCATCATGGGTAATGGATCAACGATAAAAACTGGAAACAAATAATACATACCCCCATTTCATTTGTTTTTGTTTCTCTTTATTTAGGATGAGAGGTTATCATTTTCATTGTTTGTAACCACATTTTACGTTCTATTTCTACACTGTGAGAACTATGATTTAGAAGGGAAAAAAACGTATGATCAAAATATTATATAGGTGTAATTAGAAAAATTAAACCCACAATTGTGTTATTTTTTATAAATTGACCTTTTGCTAAAACCATTTCTCTAAATTTTTCTTTAGGTATAATGCGTTGGAGAGGAAAATAAAATCATTTATATTATTGTTATAGCTTAACTATTGGTGTTTGATATATTTTTTAAAATAAATAGTTATTTATAATCAGTTTCCTACAAGTCAGGCCTAATGTACTAACCTAAGAGGTAAAGACTTCCAAGTCTTACACATATAAAATAGGTACAAATACGAGGTCCTATCGATCAATTTAATTGAACCTAACCTAACAGTTAAAGCAGGTGTAAATGTAACTTTAATAAGGGGTATGTATTGTGATGGAAAGCCCCAAAGCTCGATGTACTGTGATGGAAAGCCACAAAGCAACAACGCACTTGGTTAAATTCTTTTTAAGTGTACTTTTTATTTTATCGTGACATCGGCACGGGCACTCATTTGTCAGGGGAATGGATTTATCACGGGAACAAATTTGTTGCCGTGCCATTGGCATGGGTACAAAATATTTCGGGAACAAATATCACCGTGCCATCGGCATGGGTACACCCTAGTATATATATATATATATATATATATATATATATATATATATATATATATAACCTATTATAACAGTTATATAACAAATATAATTATTATTACTGTTATATATAACAGTTGAAGGTGTAGACCATATGCCCTTATTTTTAAAGCCAGTCCAATTGAGAAAATGCCTTGAAGAGATTGCAGAAAAATACGCTTTAACAATTTCACTAATGGCTCTTATTGTAACACCCACGTTTTAGTTTATTAAAGATGTAGCAATTGAACTTGGGCATCTATGTGTAACCAGGTTTCTATAATAAATGCCACGATCTATGAAGCACGGACACTTCTCCGGAGGTGACGTACCCGTGTCGAACACTCTAGACACTCCGACACGCGTACGACACTTCACGAACACATGTCCGACACTCCATGTGGCGTGTCAGATTTATTTGATATTGTAAAGAAGGCGGACACTTTGCGGATACTTCTCAGACACAACTAAGAAACTCTGCGGACATAACTGGGCACCAAAAACTAACTTTAATAAATTTTAGTGTCATCATGTAAAAAGTAATTTTTTTTTAATTTTGTACATAGTGAGAAGAAAAGTTAAAAATGAATGAAATTAGTCTCTGACTTGATGTCATTGCATACTTTTAATTATTATGAAACATTTAATCATGTTAATTTAAATAAATTAGTTTGACAACTATATATATGTACAAAACCGATTAGATGAAATAGCATAATTTAAAGTGAACTACTCAAAAACATCGTTTTGCATTAAAATGAAGAAGAAAAAAAACATGCTAAGGATAATGCAAAACAATGTCTTTTATAGGGTCCATTAAAAATTCCGCTATTTGGGCATGCACTTATATATATAATTTTAAATATATTTATTTTTCATCGTGTCTTCGTTGTGTCATGTCCTAGTATTTTTAGATTTAACGTGCTAGCGTGTTCGTTTCGTGTCGGACACGGCACCCATATCCGTGTCTGTGCTTCATAGGCCATGATATTGATGTTGTAAAAAACCCTAAAATATTATTCATAAGCTAAGCTTGTTTTTATGCTTAAGTCTAACTTTTTGAAAATTTACGTCATATACTCAAACAGGGAGTTCCTTGATTACGCGGTTGGTTCGTATGAGTTATATTAGTTCTATGTGCGGTGTTTGAGTATCTAACGGGACCATTTTGTGGTTGTTTTAAATTTTCACCCTTTGACGAGGTATTTATATGCCTAAGTCTAACGTTTTGTAAATTTACGTCGTACACTCAAATCGGGAGTCGTGTGACTACACATTTGGTTTCTATGAGTTACATTGGTCTCGTGCGAGGTGTCTGTGTCTCTTATAAGATTGTTTTGTGGTTGTTTTAGGTTTTCACCCTTTTATACGGTAGTTATATGCCTAAGTCTAAATTTTCGCAAATTTAAGTGGTAGACTCAAGCCGAGAGTGAGGTGCCTATGCGATCGATTCGTACGAGTTACATTGGTCCTGTGCGAGGTTTTCGTGCCTCTTACAAGACTAAGTCCAACTATTTGTAATTTTTCTTCGTATTCTCAAATAAAAAATCCTGTGACTACGTGGTTGGTTCTTACGAATTATATTGGTCCCGCACGAGGTGTAGGTGCCTCTTACGGGGCCGTATTATGGATGTTTTACTTTTTCACCCATTTGTGGCATATTTCTATGCCTGAGTTTAACTTTTTTCAAAGTTACGCCATATACTCAACACATGGAGACCTATGACGAGACGGTCGGTTCCTGCGAGTAGCATTGGGGTCGTACGAGCAGTTCGTGCCTCTTAGGGGATCGTATTGTGGTTGTTTTATGTTTTCACCCTTTAACGACATGTTTTTTTGCTTAAGTTAACTTTTTTCAAATTTGCATAGTATATACTCAAATTGAGATCCTCGTGATTATGCGTTCAGTTTCTACAAATTACATTGGTCCCATATGAGGTGTTCATGCCTCTTACATGACAGTTTTATGGTTCTTTTATGTTTTCACCCTTTGATGACATTTTTTATGACTAAGTCTAAGTTTTGGCAAATTTACTATGTATACTCAAACTGGGAGTCCCATGATAATGTGGTCGATTCCTCCTAGTTACATTGGTCTCGCTCATGCCTCCCTCAGGATCATTTTGTGATTATTTTACATTTTCACCCTTTGACGGTATGTTTTTGTGCCGAAGTCTAACTTTCAACAAATTTACGTCGTATACTCAAATCGGGACTGTAGTGACTACGCGGTCAGTTCCTATGAGTTACATTGGGCCCTTACGAGGTGTCCGTACCTCTTACAAGACTATTTTGTGGTTGTTTTATGTTTTCACCCATTGACGACATGTTTTTATGCCTAAGTTTAACTTTTTGCAAATTTACATCATACACTCGAATCAAGAGTCCTGTGACTACTTGGTCAATTTTTACGAGTTATATTGGTCCTGTACGAGGTGTTCATGCCTCTTACGGGATCATTTTGTGGTGGTTTTACATTTTCACCCGGTGACAACATGTTTTTATGCCTAAGTCTAACTTTTGGCAAATTAACATCGTATACTTGAATCGAGAGTCCGGTGACTATGCAATGGGTTCCTATGAGTTACATTGGTCCCGTACGAGGTGTTAGTGCATCTTACGGGACCATTTTGTCTTTTTTTATGTCTCCACCTTGTGACGGCATGTTTTTAGGCTCAAGTCTTAACTTTTTGCAAATTTACATCGTATACTCAAACCAGGAATCCAGTGACTACACGGTCAGTTTCTACGAGTTATATTGGTCTCATACGAGGTATTCTTGCATCTTACTTGACTGTTTTGTGGTTGTTTTACGTTTTCACCCTTTAATGTCATCTTTTAATGCCTAAGTCTAATGTTTTGCAAATTTACGTCATAAACTCAAACTGGGAGTGTCGTGACTACGCGTCCCTCATTCTGGTATGCTTATTAGTTGTTTTACATATTCATCTACCAATATCCAAATTTCAAATACTTTGTGTTCGACATAATCAATTTAGAACACTTATTTATTACATAAAATTTCGACAGAGTTTTTTTGTTTATTCATGAAATCCAACCTGTTTTAACATTAAGATAAACCCAACAACAACAAAATCCGTAACTAAACTACCAGTAATTCCTTCCACCGATTTAACATCTAAAAATAGTATATACAAGCCCGCACGCCCATAAACATCATAGAAGTGTAAAAATATAGTAGAACATTTGAAAGATCATTAAATAAGCCTATCCCGAGCGTCAAAATAAAAACAGAATATCATAACATAAACTTAAATAAGTATCCGAGTAGCTACATACCTAATTTCTCCATATCCATTGACTTTTTCATGTGTTGCCAATCCATAATCATTCTACACAAAATATAAAATAATTTATTATCAATCCGACTTCAAAAGATAGTAGCAATTTATAATTTATAAGCAGTGCATATAAAGCAGTGATTGTTGTGTTTTGTTGGAGCATTAACACGCCATATACCATGTTGTTCGAAGCTTATAATTATAAATAGTCAAAGGTTACAACTATATATATAACCATTATATATAATAGGTATATGTTATATATAAATGTATAATTATATATAACATATACATAACTGTACAGTTATATATAACTGTAGTTAAATATATATACAACAGTTATATATAACCTCTCTTGTCTCTACTCGCACCTCCAACAACCGATCTATACATATATATATATATATATATATATAGATGCGCAGTAAATAATATGAATAAGTTTTAAGTATGTAACTTGTAAGTTGTAATAAAGACAATGAGTCGATGACGATAGTCGAAACTGAAAACATTCAAGTTTTAGTAGGGTTATCTTCCAATACAGTTTGCTCAAGAATAGTGAATATGCAAACAAACAATATAATATGAATAGGAGAATCAAAAGTACAGAAATCACGATGATCGAGAAATTCGATAAAGTTGCCTATAGTACGAATTGAGCGCGGTGAGCAAATAAACGAGGTTGACCCAATTATTAGTACCAAATCAATAAACTGAGGCTGACCCAATTATGCCTAAGTCTAACTTTGTACAATTTCTCTTTGTATTCTCAAACTGAGAGTTTCGTGCCTACCGGTCAGTTCCTAGGAGTTACTTTGGTCCCGTGCGAGGAGTTCGTGCCTCTTACCGGATCGTATTGTGGCAGTTTTACATTTTCACCCATTTGCGGCATGTTTTTATGCTTAAGTCTAACTTTTTGCAAATTTACATTGTATGCTAAAACCGAAAGTCCCGTGACTACGTGGTCAATTCCTACGAGTTACATTGGTCCCATACTAGGTGTTCGTGCCTCTTACGGGACTATTTTGTGGTTGTTTTATGTTTTCACCAATTGTGGCAAGTTTTTATGCTTAAGTCTAACGTTTTGCAAGTTTACGTCGTATCCTCAAATTGGAAGTCCCATGACTACACTATCAGTTCTAATGAATTACATTGGTCCCGTACGAGGTGATCATGCCTCTTACGGGATAGTTTTATGGCTATTTTACATTTTTCACCCTTTGACATCGTGTTTTTAGGCCTAAGTCTAACTTTTTGCAAATTTACATCATACACTCAAATCAGGAGACCTGTGACTATGCATTCGGTTCTTTTAAGTTACATTGGTCCTATAGGAGGTGTTCGTGCCTCTTACGAAATAGTTTTGTGGTTGTTTTACGTTTTCACCCTTTGACAACATATTTTGATTCGTAAGTATAAGTTTTTTCAAATTTACGTCGTATACTCAAATCGAAAGTCCCATGACTATGTGGTCCATTCCTACGAGTTACATTCATCCCGTACGAGGTGTTCATGCCTCTGACGGGATAGTTTTGTAGTTATTTTATGATTTCACCCTTTGACGGCGTGTTTTTAAGCCTAAGTCTAAATTTTTACAAATTTGCGTCGGTACACTCAAACTGGGAGTCCCGTGACTACGCGTTCAGTTCCTACGAGTTATATTGGTCCCATATGAGGCGTTCTTGCCTCTTACTGGTCCGTATTGTGGTTGTTTTATGTTTTTACCCTTTAACGGTATGGTTTTATATCTAAGTATAACTTTTTGCAAATTTATGTCATATACTCGAACTGGGAGTGTCGTGACTATGCGGTTGGTTCCTACGAGTTACGTTACATTGGTCTCGTACGATGTGTTCGTCTACTTATGGGACCGTATTGTGGTTGTTTTATGTTTTCATCCTTTAAGGGCATGATCTTATGCATAAGTCTAACTTGTAGAAAATTTACGTCGTATACTCAAACCATGAGTCACGAGAATACATGGTCGGCGACTACGAGTTACATTGGTCTCGTACGAGGTGTTCGTGCCTCTTACGAAACCGTTTTGAGGTTGTTTTATATTTTCAATGATTGACGACATGTATTTATTCATAAGTCCAACTTTTTTCAAATTTACATCAGATACCCGAATTGGGAGTCATGTAACTACGCGGTCGGTTCCTACGAGTTACATTGGTCCCGTATGATGTGTTCTTGCCTCTGACAGGACCGTATTGCTGTTGTTTTGCATTTTTACCCTTTGACGACATGTTTTTTTGCCTAAGTTTAACTTTCAGAAAATTCACATCGTACACTCAAATCGGGAGTCCTGTTACAATTCGGTCAGTTCTTATGAGTTACATTGGTCCCATACGAGGCGTTCTTGCCTCTTACGGGACTGTATTGCGGCTTCTATATGTTTTCACCCTTTAACGATATCTTTTTTATTTCTAAGCCTAACTTTTATCAAATTCACTTCATATACTCAACCCGGGTGTTTTGTGACTATGCAGTCGGTTCTATGAGTTACATTAGTCCTGTACGAGGTGTTCGTGCCTCTTACGAGATCGTTTTGTGGTTGTTTTACATTTTCACACGTTGACGGCATGTTTTTATGCCTAAGTCTAATGTTTTGTAAATTTACTCCGTATACTCAAACCAAGAGCCTCGTGGCTACACGATCAATTCCTACAAGTTATAATGGTCCCGTGCAAAGTGTTCGTGGCTCGTATAAGATCTCTTTGTGGCTGTTTTATGTTTTCACCCATTGACGACATGTTTTTAGTATTAAGTCTAATTTTTCAAATTTACATCATACACTAAAACCGGGAGTCCCGCGACTATGTGATGTGTTCCTACGAGTTACATTGGTCCCGTGCATGGCGTTCGTTCCTCTTACGGGATCATTTTGTAGGTGTTTTATGTTTTCACCCTTTAACGGCATGTTTTTATGCCTAAGTCTATCTTTTTTCAAATTTACATTGTATACTCAAGTCGGGAGTCCCATGACTATGCAGTCGGTGTCTACAAGTTACATTGGTCCCATACGAGGTGTTTATACCTCTTACAGGACTGTTTTGTGGATATTTTATGTTTTCACCCTTTAACGGTATGTTTTTATGCCCAAGTCTAACTTTCGGCAAATTTAAGTCGTACACTTAAACCGGAAGTCTCATGACTACGCGGTCGGTTCCTATGAGTTACAATGGTCCCGTGAGAGATATATGTGCCTCTAATAGGACCATTTAGTTGTTGTTTTACGTTTTCACTCTTTGACGACATGTTTTTATGACTATGTCAAACTTTTAGCAAATTCACATCGTATACTCAAACCGTGAGTCACATGACTACGTGGTTGGTTACTACGAGTTATAATGTTTTCGTATGAGGTGTTCATGCCTCTTACGAGACCGTTTTGTGGTTGTTTTACATTTGCACCCTTTGACATCATGTTTTTATGCCTAAGTCAAACTTTTAGCAAATTCACATCGTGTACTCAAATTGGGAATCTCGTGACTATGTGGTTAGTTCCAATGATTTATATTGGTCCCGTACGACGTGCTCGTGACTCTTACGGGATTATTTTATAACTATATTACGTTTTTACCCTTTAACGGCATGTTTTTATGCCTATGTCTAACATTTGACAAATTTACATTGTATACTCAAACCGGGAGTGTCGTGACAGCGTGTGCCTCATTTTGGTATGTTAATTAGTTGTTTTACATTTCCATTCACCAATGCCCAATTTTCAAATGCTTCGTGTTCGACTTTATCAATTTAGAACAATTATTTATTTCAAAATTTTTGGCAGAGCTTCATTTGTTTATTCAGGAAATCAAACTTGTTTTAACATTAAAATAAGCCCAACAACAATGACAAGAAAAGTCGCAACTAAACCACCAATAAATTCCTTCCACCGATTTAACATCACAAAATAGTATATGCAAGCCCACACGGACATAAATATCAGGCAAGTGTAAAAATATAGTAGAACGTTTAAAACATCATCAAATAAGCCTATCCTGGGCGTCAAAGTAAAAACTGAATATCATAACATAAACTTAAATAAGTATCCAAGTAGCTACATACATGGATCCTCCATATCCATTGATTTTTCCATGTGTTGTAAATCCATAATCATTCTACACAAAATACTAAATAAATAATAAATTAAGAACTCCATGAATTGTGAATTGTATCGTAAGATCTGGCAAAAATGTAAAAAGCATATTAAATAATAAATAAATGTATACCCATCACCGAATGTACCCTAACCTTAAATTTATACAATGACATCCCATCGAGTGTCTATAATTCTTTTTTCAATTTATACACATTCATTGAGAAGCCAACAGACTCTAGGGACGGTCATTCTTAACGACAACTATTGTGTATAAATTGAAAACTCAATATTCTCAAAAAACTCAACTGCTGTGTATAAATTGAGTTTTTTGGGCACTGCCTGTATACTCGATATTCGATTTTCCTAACCCATTTTAACAGCTTAAGTGAATCTCTCAACCAAGGGGAAAATGCATCAGGTCAAAAACAAAAGGATTGAAAAAAGACGAACAAAACTTGCATATCAGCACTAAATTATTTAATCCCATCGTTAGAAAACCTATATTCACTCATGAGAATGCTACAAAAGATGAAATGGTCAATCCCATCTCCAACACTTCTCCATAAATCAAAGAAGTCCTGCAGATTGAGATTCGTTCTAGTAACCTAAATCTGACTTCTGAGAGTATCAAATTCTTCAATAAAATCAACAGAAACTATAAAACCTCTTTTGTAACAACAACACCCTACACAACAAAAAGTACAAGCATAAATCAACATTTCCAAAATTTGGGAAGAAAAATGTTGAGAACTATAATATGTCCCATTCAGTCCCAAAAATATTTGATTGTCTCTTGTTTGTGTAGTGCGTTTGAAACTGTGTGTACGGAGTGTATGGAACTCTATATACAACAAATTTGAAATGTTTAACACTGTTGGAGTTTTCTTATGGAAAGAACGAAATATAATAATTAATTTCTGCAAGGCACGTTCTTGGAACGCTTTCTTTTAGGCAAAATTTCTCCCAATCCGGTTGAGACAGATTCAGAACCGCGAGTACACAATGGGTTTTGTAGAACCTGCCTTCAGGATACAATGCAGTATGAACAGTTATTTGATTCAAACTATGTACTGTTTGATCAAACCCGAGAACACTCTGAATTTGTAACTTGATAATGCCAAAGTATAGAGGACGGAGAGAGGAGAAACTAGCAATTTTCGGTGTCCAAAACAGAGGTCTGGAACTCTTTTTATAGCCATTTCTGTGACTGTTCTTCAACAGTCACAACTCTTCATGGAGTGACTCAGCAACCGTTGGATCGTGCCTGTTTGGAACAGCTACGATCTAACGGTTCAGATTAAGCGCCCCATCGTAAGCGAATGGACATCCCCTACACGAAACGCTACGAGTTCATCTAACGGTTTAGATCAAGCCGTTTCGGATTTTAAACTCTTTGATCGGATCGTTTAATCACAACCGTTGATCTGTTTTACCTCGTCAAAACTTTAGGCTCCCACGCTCCAAGCGACGATGCGCACGTGCGAAGTGCCAAGTGCGCATCAAAGCGCGCAATGCGCCCTAGGTCGCCCAATCGCCCTTTCGCGCGCCGCGTGTCGCGCTTACGCGTGTCGCGATTGGTGGTGCTTAAGCACCACCGCGATGCGTAGGATCATAGCCTCTTATTTGACTTGTCAACTAAGAATCTTAGTTTTCCTTTAGTTGATATACCACTACCTTTTGTAGTATTCTTCCAATGTGGGACAATATGGGATTTTGAGCATTCCCCATATCTTTCACACCCATTTGCTCATGTTTCTACTTTCTAAATTAAAACCCAAACTATGTTTAAAATAAAACACAAATAATATAATAAAATATTAACAACTAAAAATTAAACTCAATAAATATTGTAATTAATCCAACATTCTCCCACCAATTTCAATATACACAAGAGAGCAAAGCAAAAAAGACAATAAATAACTTTTGGCATTATCGCTAAAATCTAGTACATAAATGAGAAGTGTCTTTCGGACTTGAACTTCCATATAGTGAAAATAATTCAAAGCTTCATCAAGGTGCTGTGGTGAACGTATCTTGAACCAAGGACCTTTTGAGACTAGCCGGAACTATCACACATACCGATTTCTGAGTTTATAAATGTTCTTTTAGCATGCACTTTTATGGCCTTGTGCTAATCCTGATTTCACGAGCGCTTTAGGATCGGTCTTGATTTCATAGAAAGCGGCCACACTTTCGACACTCGAATAGGTAAATGAACTTTAGTGATTCTGCGAGTCACACTTATATGATTTATTAAGAAGTGAACTTCATCCTCTAACATGCAGAAAACCAACACTAGGCATATAGGAATGGAACTTTTTGTATAAATTCCTAGTGTTCCATAACTATAATTTAACTTGTTTGTACCACATTGAACTCTATCTATATTTTCAAGATATGAGTTGGGTTCCCATTAAATATAGTTGTGTTATTTAATAGACCTTAGTCCCATTCCTTTTGAGGTGATATATATCATCTCTCTTACAAGACCTTTAGTCAGAGGATCTGCTAAATTCTTGTTCGTTTTAATATAGTCGACTGTAATTACTCCTTCCTTGAGTAATTTTCTTATAATTTGATGTCTTAGACTAATGTGTCTAGATTTTCCGTTGTAAGTTTTGTTCGAAACTTTATAAATTGTGGTTTGGTTATCACAACTTATCATAATAGAAGGTGATGTCTTTTTCCATAAAGGAATATCATACAACACATTTCTAAGCCATTCTGCTTCTTTACATGCATCTGCTAGGGCTATAAATTCAGATTGCATTATTGAATCTGATACACATGTTTGTTTCTTGGATCCCCAAGAGATAGCTGCTCCTCCTAGCGTAAAAATTCAACCAGTAGTTGACTTTGATTTTGATTCAAGATTATTCCAACTTGAATCACTATATCCTTCTAAAACAGATGGATATCCTACATAATGTAAGCCATAATCCAAAGTCCTCTTCAGATATCTAAGCACCCTAGAAATTGCATTCCAGTGCTCTTGTCCTGGATTACTTGTAAATCTACACAATATACTCACTGCATAAGCAATGTTTGGTCTAGTGCAATGCATGGCATACATTAGACTCCCAATAATACTAGCATATTTAAGTTGGTCCATAGCACGCCCAGTATTTTTCATTAATTTGATGCTAGGATCCACTGGTGTAGCAGCTGGCTTAAGTTCAAAATGATTATATCTTTTAAGAACTTTTTCTATATAATGAGATTGAGATAACGCTAAAGAATTATTCTTTCTCACAATTTTGATTCCTAAAATCACATCAGCTTCTCCAAGATCTTTCATATCAAATTTTAATGAAAGAAACCTTTTGGTTTCTTCAACATATTTGAGATTAGACCCAAATATTAACATGTCATCCACATATAAGCATATAATAACACCAACACCATTTTCAAATTTACTATATATACATTTATCGGCATCATTAACTTTATATCCATGGGATATAACAATATTATTAAACTTCTCATGCCATTGCATAGGAGCTTGTTTAAGGCCATAAAGAGATTTAACCAATTTAGTAATACTCATGGGATAATCCATCAAGTTACGGCGCCATATACGCCACAACAAAATGGAACGGCGGAAAGGAAAAATAGGACTTTAGTTGAAATGATAAATTCAATGTTAATCAGTTCTGGTTTACCTTTGTCGATGTGGGGAGAAGCGGTTTTATCCGCATGTTATATTTTAAATAGAGTCCCATTGAAAAACAAGGATATTACACCATATGAATTATGGTTTAATCGTAAGCCTAATCTTAGACGTCTTAAAGTTCGGGGATGTCTTGCTTATGTAAGAAAACCCGAACCTAAAAGACCTAAACTAGGAAATAGGACTTACAAATGTGTTTTTATTGGATACTCTAGTAACAGTACGACTTATAGATTTTTAAACCATGAAACTCAAGAAATCATTGAGTCGGTAGATGTGAAATTTTTTGAACATCTAACAAAGTTTAGTACTTTGAATCAAGGTTTAGAAAATAATAAATCGACTGTTAACTCCTCAAATTTAGAAGAAAATTCACAACCTATATCTTCTTCAGAAACAACGAATGACGTTGAACCACGAAGGAGTAAAAGACAAAGAACTGAAAAAACATTTGGGCCTGACTTTGTTATTTATTTAGTTGAAGGGGATTTAAATGAGACTAAGAACAAAACTAAATTTGTTCTTAATGTAGAAGATGAACCGACCACATTTCATGAAGCGGTAACATCTAGGGATGCTGTCTTTTGGAAAGAAGCAATAAATGATGAAATGAACTCAATTTTGTCAAATCAAACTTGGGTTATTTCCAATCTTCCCCCCGGGTCTAAACCTATTGGGTGCAAATGGATACTGTTGGAGTTTTCTTATGGAAAGAACGAAATATAATAATTAATTTCTGTAAGGCACGTTCTTGGAACGCTTTCTTTTAGGCAAAATTTCTCCCAATCCGGTTGAGACAGAACCAGAACCGCGAGTACACAATGGGTTTTGTAGAACCTGCCTTCAGGATACAATGCAGTATGAACAGTTTTAGGCAAAAATTTTATATTCTTATTACTCCACTCAAATGGAAGGAACTGTGGCACAATCTATCCAAGTCATGACTCAAGACTTAATTCGACTCGACCGTTTTGATGGCGGAAATTTCACCCGTTGGCAAGAGAAAGTGATGTTCTTCCTCACATCACTAAAACTTGCATACATTCTAGATGATAACCTTGAACAAATTCCCGAGCCCACACCCGAAGACACCGAAGGAATAAAGCAAAAACGTGTGAAGAGGAAAGAAGACGAATTTATGTGTCGAGGACACATCCTCAATGCTTTGTCTCAAACTGTTTATAGCGCTCATAGAATGATTCCGACGGCAAAGGAATTATGGAAGGCTTTGGAGATAAAGTATCAAAACGAGGAAGCGAGCAATCGTAAGTTTCTAATTTCAAACTATATGAATTTTAGAATGAATAATGATAAATCTGTCGTTGCACAAGCCCATGAACTCCAACAAATTGTTGGTGACCTTAAAGCCGCTGGTATTAATCTTCAAGATGAATTTCAAGTAGGGGTGATTGTTTCAAAACTTCCATCCTCTTGGAATGGCTTTAAGAAGAAAATTAATCATGATGAAAAGACTTATACTGTGGAATCCCTTCTTCGTCACCTTCGTATTGAAGATGATACTCGTATTCGAGAAAAGAAGGATGAACAAAGTGCGGGTCATTCAAAAGCTAATATGGTTGAGGATCAAAAATCCAAGATTACCAAAGACTCAAAATTTAAAGCAAAGAATGATTCCAAATTCAAGAACCAAGGTGCAAATAAGAAAAAGAAGGGAAAATGTTTCTTCTGTGACAAACCGGGCCATTATTCTCGAGAATGTCGTCTTAAAAAGAAGGCATTTAAAGAAAAACAAGGGTCGAAGGAAACCAACAATGTTGAAGATCTTATTGCTACTGTTTGCGAAGCAAATTCAATTGATAATGAAAGTGGATGGTGGCTGGATACCGGCGCAACGGTCCACATATGCAAAGACCGCTCTTCATTCAAAACATATCAAGAAATTGATGGAAAAGAAGTGAAGATGGCAAATAATCTTCGCGCAAATGTAGTTGGAAAAGGCACAGTGGAATTGAAGCTAACTTCTGGAAAGACACTTACTCTAATTGATGTACTTCATGTACCTGATATGTGTAAAAATCTTGTGTCTGGGGACCTTCTCAATAAGAGAGGTTTCAAACTAGTGTATGAGTCTGATAAGTTTGTATTGTCTAAGAATGGCCAATTTATTGGCAAAGGGTACTCTTGTAACGGCATGATTAAAATTAATGTAATCAATGATATTAGTTCTGCTTATATGGTTGAGTCTATTTCTTTATGGCATAGTAGATTAGGTCATGTGAATTATAGAAGTATAAAAAATATGACTAATCTCGGCTTAATCTCGGATTGTAAATTTGATAACCTTTCTAAATGTGAAATTTGTGCTCAATCGAAGATAACTAGAAAGTCGTTCAAATCTGTTGAGAGGAAATCCGAAATGCTTGATCTTATTCATAGTGATGTATGTGATATGAAGAGTAATATGACTCGTGGTGGAAATAAATATTTCTTAACTTTAATTGATGATTACTCTAAGTATGCATATACATATTTACTTAAAAGTAAAGATGAAGTTTTCGAGAAATTCCTAATTTTTAAAGCAGAAGTTGAAACTCAACAAAATCGAAAAATTAAAGTCCTACGATCCGATAGGGGTGGTGAATATTACCCGAGTGAGTTTATACAATTTTGTAATACTCATGGGATAATCCATCAAGTTACGGCGCCATATACGCCACAACAAAATGGAACGGCGGAAAGGAAAAATAGGACTTTAGTTGAAATGATAAATTCAATGTTAATCAGTTCTGGTTTACCTTTGTCGATGTGGGGAGAAGCGGTTTTATCCGCATGTTATATTTTAAATAGAGTCCCATTGAAAAACAAGGATATTACACCATATGAATTATGGTTTAATCGTAAGCCTAATCTTAGACGTCTTAAAGTTTGGGGATGTCTTGCTTATGTAAGAAAACCCGAACCTAAAAGACCTAAACTAGGAAATAGGACTTACAAATGTGTTTTTATTGGATACTCTAGTAACAGTACGACTTATAGATTTTTAAACCTTGAAACTCAAGAAATCATTGAGTCGGTAGATGTGCAATTTTTTGAACATCTAACAAAGTTTAGTACTTTGAATCAAGGTTTAGAAAATAATAAATCGACTGTTGACTCCTCAAATTTAGAAGAAAATTCACAACCTATATCTTCTTCAGAAACAACGAATGGCGTTGAACCACGAAGGAGTAAAAGACAAAGAACTGAAAAAACATTTGGGCCTGACTTTGTTATTTATTTAGTTGAAGGGGATTTAAATGAGACTAAGAACAAAACTAAATTTGTTCTTAATGTAGAAGATGAACCGACCACATTTCATGAAGCGGTAACATCTAGGGATACTGTCTTTTGGAAAGAAGCAATAAATGATGAAATGAACTCAATTTTGTCAAATCAAACTTGGGTTATTTCCGATCTTCCCCCCGGGTCTAAACCTATTGGGTGCAAATGGATACTGTTGGAGTTTTCTTATGGAAAGAACGAAATATAATAATTAATTTCTGCAAGGCACGTTCTTGGAACGCTTTCTTTTAGGCAAAATTTCTCCCAATCCGGTTGAGACAGAACCAGAACCGCGAGTACACAATGGGTTTTGTAGAACCTGCCTTCAGGATACAATGCAGTATGAACAGTTGTTTGATTCAAACTATGTACTGTTTGATCAAACCCGAGAACACTCTAAATTTGTAACTTGATAATGCCAAAGTATAGAGGACGGAGAGAGGAGAAACTAGCAATTTTCGGTGTCCAAAACAGAGGTCTGGAACTCTTTTTATAGCCATTTCTGTGGCTGTTCTTCAACAGTCACAACTCTTCATGGAGTGACTCAGCAACCGTTGGATCGTGCCTGTTTGGAACAGCTACGATCTAACGGTTCAGATTAAGCGTCCCATCGTAAGCGAATGGACATCCCCTACACGAAACGCTACGAGTTCATCTAACGGTTTAGATCAAGCCGTTTCGGATTTTAAACCCTTTGATCGGATCGTTTAATCACAACCGTTGATCTGTTTTACCTCGTCAAAACTTTAGGCTCCCACGCTCCAAGCGACGATGCGCACGTGCGAAGTGCCAAGTGCGCGTCAAAGCGCGCAATGCGCCCTAAGTCGCCCAATCGCCCTTTCGCGCGCCGCGTGTCGCGCTTACGCGCTTACGTGTGTCGCGATTGGTGGTGCTTAAGCACCACCGCGATGCGTAGGATCATAGCCTCTTATTTGACTTGTCAACTAAGAATCTTAGTTTTCTTTTAGTTGATATACCACTACCTTTTGTAGTATTCTTCCAATGTGGGACAATATGGGATTTTGAGCATTCCCCATATCTTTCACACCCATTTGCTCATGTTTCTACTTTCTAAATTAAAACCTAAACTATGTTTAAAATAAAACACAAATAATATAATAAAATATTAACAACTAAAAATTAAACTCAATAAATATTGGAATTAATCCAACAAACACGTGTGTTGTGTGTATATGGGAAATGTGTCTTGTGCGTGTGTGAAATTTATGAATGTGTATGTGAAATGTGAAAATCTGTGTGTTGTGACATTTATGAATATGCCTGTTGTGTGTTTTGCGTGTGAAATGTGAGAATTTGTGTGTTGTGTGTAGGGGTGAAAATAAGGCGAGTCGAGCCAAGATTAAGGTTTCTCAATATTGGTTTATAAATTTAAACGAACGTAAATGCATGCTTAAGCTTGGGTCATGTATTTTACAATTCAAGCTCAAATGATCTTCTAAGCGAATGAATACGAGCCAAGCTCTAGTAGCTCGGTTATTTTACACTAGTTTAGTATGGAAATTAGTGATCGAGACGACATCAATAATATAACGAGCTTAAATTTGTTTTCAAGCTTGGCTCATGTATTTTATAAGCCTGTCTTGAACGAGCTTTTTTTGAACGAGCACGAGTTGAACTCGAATATCTTGGTTCATTTTACAACCCTAGTTGTGTGTGTGAAATGTGTGAACTTATGAGTTATGGGTGTGTGATTTTTTGATTTGTGCGTTGTTTCTAGGTTAAATGTGTGAATCTATATCTATGTTAAACTCGACTAGAAGTATCCCCTATGTAAACAATCGAGCACATACAAATGTAATTTGTAGATTTTAAGGTGTTTTTGATGGGACAATATATAGTCCTGTTAAGCTTTAGAAATAAAGGAATGAACATATTTGATATGTAATGGTTGAGTTTCGTTTCCCTGTAACTCTTTATATCCACCAGAATTGGATGCCAAAGTTTTATGAAACCAAGTTTTGAGTTTTTACTTAATATGGATTTAATATAAAAGTGACATAAGTTTTGATACATATGTATATGGAAGTGGACAGTACACACAAATTAAAGGGAGGAGTTAGAGTCAATCATCAATTAAAGAAAGGAGATAGATAAAAAAATGAATACTAATATGAACAACCACAACAATGGTGGAACTATCCTCAACGAATATAGAAAGTCGGTTGCTAAAAGAAGCTCTCACGAACATAGTGTCATTTGCCAATTGCATAGATAATGTATCATCACTATTCTCCTATTATCAAACTTAATGGCACTAAACCAAAATTATAAATGCCCTCGAGGTATTATTATTGTATATACATATAAACACGGTTGAGCGGTCCGACTTGCAGTAGTGGCGAACCAGCTTGGTATCTATAGAGTTGGACCCAATGTTTATTATAGTTGTTCATATGTGTTCAAGAGTTGTATTCATAGGAGGTTTTAGTTACTCAATTTTACTAAGTCGAGAAATTATAATAAGAGATTTGATATAGTGGATTCATTTATTGGAACTCAATTATTTCATTTCAGTTATCCTTCTTTTCATTCTTTGTTGAGTTGTTATTGTGGATGATTTTTTCATTTATTGTACTTTTTGTTTTATCGTGATGCAGAGAATGACATAAATTAGAAAATCTTATCAACTTGGCATGGAAAAATCAGGGGTGTCACATCTGTTTATTATTATAATTTTTATTATTACCCGCTATTTAGTGCGTGTTTCTATTTATGTTTTTTATTATGTTAGTACATGTGCATTCTATATTATTCAGTAATGTGAAGTTATGTATTTGAATGTAGGTGTATAATATTTTTTATAAGCATATTGGTACTCATTTTTATGTATTTACGTATTTATATTAAGATTATGTGTTTTTACTATCTATTATGTATTTTTGTTTTCATTTGTGTTTATATAGAAGAAATCCAAGAACTTAAATTCTACTTTTATTATTTCAACCTCACTATTTTTAAGATACATCAAGTGCATATTATACACCAATATGATATTGAAAAGATCCTATCACATTTCGATTCTTTCTCTTAGCTTGTCAGCTAGTACTGCTCGAGTTAGACTCGGATTAGTTGTTAGCTAAGTGGATATAGTCTCGGGTTGCTCCATAAGATAAGCTTGTAGTGGCTAATCAGTTGGAGGTGGTTTTCACTCCCCACTAAGTTGGAAAACGGTAGTATGCCCAGCATGGAACGAAGAAGATAAAAGGTATGCTTTGGAAGTTCCTTGGTAAAAATGTCGACAAGTTGCGCATAGCAAGGCACATATAATGTAAAGAGAACCATAGGCAACTTTTTAATGAAAAAAGTGAATGTCGAGTTCGATGTGTTTGTTGTAAGCATGAAACATAGGATTGGAGGACATGTAGACGGAACTTGCATTATCACATAATAAAATAGGAGGATGATCTAGGGTAACCCAATGTGGGATTGACAGTCATGAATGCCATGGAACGATACTCGGCTTTGGTACTAGAAAGGAAACCATTATTTTCTTTTTTGAAGTCCATGAAATATAATTAGCACCTAGAAAGAGATAGGAACCACTTATAGGGCATCGGGTATCAAGACAGATTGCCTAATTGGCATTCGAAAATTTATACAAACTTGGTGGGGAATGAGAGAGTACATGAATGTCGTGGGTAATCGTACCACGTAAATAGTTAAGGATATGTTTAATTGCTTGGAAACGCAGAGTACCAGGGTTGTGCATGTATTGACACATAGTGTTAACTGCATGACAGATGTTCGGAAGTGTCAAAGTGATGTACTATAATGCACCGACAAGGCTATGGAAGGATGTTGTGTCAATGGACATTGTTGAAAAAGCAACTCATCTCCACCAAAATCTTCTTTCGGTGGCTTTTGGCAAGTGGATTTTTCTTTTGACTAGTGGATTTTATATAGTATCTCACTCTATACAATTTTCCCCTTAAATTAAGGAGCTTTGTCTCCTTCAAGACTCTATGAAAGGGAAGTATTTCTGCCAATGTTAAACACACCAAAACGTAGAAACTAAGAAGAGTTAGAGAGTGAGAAAGGGTTCATTTGGAGTTTTGAGTATACAGAATTGTGTAGAAAAATACACATTGTATTTTTCATTTGGAGTGTAGTTATGAGAGTCTCTTTTGTAATTCATTTGCAATAGTGAATTGATTCGAGTGTCAGTGGATGTAGCCAAATGAAAAATACAATGTGTATTTTTCTACACAATTCTGTATACTCAAAACTCCAAGTGAACCCTTTCTCACTCTCTAACTCTTCTTAGTTTCTACGTTTTGGTGTGTTTAACATTGGCAGAAATACTTCCCTTTTATAGAGTCTTGAAGGAGACAAAGCTCCTTAATTTAAGGGGAAAATTGTATAGAGTGCTTTTATAGAGTCTCTTTTGTAATTCATTTGCAATAGTGAATTGATCCGAGTGTCAGTGGATGTAGCCAAATTGGTGAACCACTTAAATATTTTGTCTTCCCCAGCGTGTGTGTCTTTCTACTCATTATACTTTTATTGTGAGTGCATCATATTATTATTTGGAGTTACGATCAGTATCATTTGTTGACACGCTTTCGCACAACAGACATGTCACCATCAAGTTGGAGACTGGGTTTTTGAGCAATGGGAGTGGAAAGGTTACGATAACCATTCATGGATGCTTTGGTGATGGTGAAAATATGCTATGCATATTTATGTTGAGATAAAAATAAGTTGTCTTAATGATGAATGACCATGATGCCCAAGAAATAATGTAAATCTTTGTGGTCCTTTAAGGAAAATTCATGGACAATACGGGAAATTAATTGTTGCGTGTAAGCGGAGTTAATTCTAGTAATAATAATGTCATTTATATAAATGAGGAGGATTTTTAGTGAGCACGATAAAACACAAATAGAGAGGGGTCAACACGGCTATAGAAAAACCCAAGTGTAATAGAAATTGTCTAAAGTGGTCAAACCAAGCACGAAGGGCCTGCTTGAGGCCATAAAGAGCACGATGGAGGCAACATACATGATCCAAAAAGTGAGAGTTAAAAAATCGGGGGGATGATCCATTTCTTTAAGGTCGTCATGTAAAAAATCATTTCTCACTTTAAGTTGGCGAGGAGGATAACCATGAGTGACTGTTACTGATACAAAAAAATGGATAGTAGTCGATTTAATAACTGAACTAAAGGCGTCGACAAAATCCACCACGATAAGTTGATGATAATTCTTGGCAATTAGGCTGGTCTTAAAACGTTCAATGGAGCCATTGGAGTAAATTTTAGTTTTATAGACCTGATGAGAGACGATAACATGCATTTATGATGCGCAAGGAACAATCTCCCATGTATGATTCTGTTGAAGGGAAGAAATGTCATCTTGGATAGCATGAAGCTGATGTGAAGATTAGGGAGAAGTGTCAAATGATTTAGGTTATGTGGGGTTGATTAAGTGTATGGAGAGAAAGGCAGTGGGTTGGTCTTGTTGAGATTTATGACGAATGATAATGGGATGGGTGTTTATGGGCGAAGGGGGGGTGGATTTAGTTCGATGTTAGGAGGGATGGCCGGGAGATTACGTGTCATGGAAGGGGATACTTATATAGGAATGTGAGGTGTATCGGGGGTGGAGGATTCCTAGTAAGATGATGAGACATCAATTTCTATTGGACAAGTAATAAAGGTTGGGGTGTAATGAGAATGTACAGAAGGTAAGCAAACAAATTCGCGTAAGTGTAGATGTACAATCAAATGGAAAAGAGAAAAGGAGGGGCTAGGGATTCATCTTGACATAAACTATAATACAATAAAAATGAAAAGAAGAAGAGGGAATATATGTCCTACTACGACCACCTAATAATAAAATAAAAGGGAAAATACTAAACTACCCTTAATGCTAAATAAAACTCTAATACCCCCCCTCAAACTCACGATGTTGTAGGGAGAAGCATTGAGAGTCTCCAACTAAAAAATGAAAATGCTGAACTGGATGAGACTCCGTAAAAAAATCAACTATCTGTGTAGAAGAAGAAACAAAAGGCAAAGTGATGGCGCCATGCGTAAGATGATGACGAGTGATATGACTGTCAATCTCGATGTGCTTAGTCCTCTCATAAAAACCTGAATTGTGAGAAATCTGAATAGCACTCTTATTATCACAGTACATGGGAGTGGACTGAGAAAGAGAGACACCCATATCTGAAAGTAACCGACATAGCCAAATAATCTCACGAGTGGTAGAAGTCATAGCACAATACTTGGCTTTCGTGGAAGACACAGAAACAACAACTTACTTTTTGCTCTTCTAAGAAACAAGAGAATCACCCAGAAACACATAAAATCCAGTAACTGATTTGCGATCTGTAGGATCATCCGCCCAATCAGCATCAGAGTACGCACGCAACTCCAAAGAAGAAGATGAAGGAAGTAAAAGACAATGAAATCGAGCTCCTATCAAGTATCGCATGTAGTACCCTGTAATTTTATTGATATTTATTTAAGAGATTAATTAAATTAAATGTGAATTAATTGAGAATTAATCCGGATATAGATACTAACGAGATGTGAGTTGGTATTTGATTATGTTGTGTATATATGGAAATATATGAATATTGGAAATATTAAAATTGTCGCGAGACTGAAATACGATAATCTGGGAAATTTAGTTGGGACACGCGTGTCAGTCGCGTCAGAAATGTAATTTATTTGAATTAAAAAGTAAATTTTATTTTTATCATTCGAATGGTCATTTTGAGTGCGCCAACGAGTCCGGAAGGGTCGAAATAGTCAGAAAACACTAGCCGAGGGTTTAGTTTGGGTCCCGAGGAATTTTTGGGCCATACCGGTAACTTAAAAGGGTATTTTGGTAATTTTGATATTTTGGGAATTAAAGCCTACGAATTTTAAGAGTTAGTTATACATTATTAGTAACCCACTAAGCCCATTACCAGCATTTGACAAGTTAGAGGGCTACGGAAGTTATAGGAAGAGTTGGAAGAGGTTCCCAAAAAGAAAACCCATAACCACCATCTTCAACCTTGGGAGAAAATCTGTAGAGAAAGGGGAGAGATCAACCCTCAACCTTCAACATCAAATTCTGAAGAACAATCTAAGGAAAGTGATTTAGTATCTTTAATGCATTGAATATGTCTTCCATGTTTAGTGTAGGAATTATCTTTTATTGAATTTTTTTGGAAGAAAACCCATGAAAATTATAGGAGAAACCTTGAATTTGGGTTAAGATTTGCATGTAGTATGATAATGGAATGATCTAATGCTTGAATAGTTACATATGATGATTTAAAAATGGATTTATGATGATTAATTAGACATAAGAAAATTAGAAGTTCATGTTCATAGGGTTTGGAGATATATTTGAAGATTCATAGTAATTCCATGATTTTTGTAAAGATTTAACACATTAAATATGTTAAGGAATGATCTAGGGTGATTAGAAATGGTTTATATACTTTAAAACATAATTTGGATGGTCTTAGGGTGGATTTGGAGGGGAGAATAATTGAGAAAAACGGAATTGGGATTTTCTGGGCTGAAACTGCCATCTCGTTAGAAGACCTGCCCAGGTCGTTCGAACGACCTCGTTCGAACGAACTTCTAACGAGATGACAGTATGACTTCTAACGATTTGGTATTTTGTTCGAAGTCCTTCGTACGAACGAACTCGTTCGAACGACCTTGTTCGAACGAGAGTTGACATAATGTCCTTTTTGGCCGTAATTGATTTCTAGTATCCCGTAGACTTATTTAAATGGTGAGATAACCTTTCCTTATTGATTGGTGGGTATAGTTGGGAGATTGGGGTACATTAATGAGTAAAACTTAGAATAAATTCTTAAACCGGATGTCATTTGTGGATTGGGAAGCGAGTAACTAATCCCGAAGTGAGATTAATCGATAAATTAAATACATATAAACCGGGGACATGTGATTTGTATAACACTAAGTGTTGGTATAAGAACAAGAAGTATACCACTAACAAAATATTTTAATATCTAAGATGTGATAATGCTTAGTATATGTAGTTATATGTGTATAACATACCTACCATACTTGCCATCATGGGAGGTTGGCGTTCGTTTAGGGCCATCTAATCTTTGTGTGCCTACGGGGGGGGGGGGGGGGGGATTTAGATTGGTACCATGAGGACATAGGTCAGAGAAGGGCTTATTGAGAAGTTAATAAGTCTGCTGATCATGGGAGCGTAGGTATGTGCGTGACCCATGTGATGTGAACTATGTTCGCCTCCATTGTTTTGTGACTGTTGTTAATGAGACGTTTCCTGAGAGATTTGGAATACGTGGTCCTCATGTATGTGATGTATCGGGATTTGATAGTAGTGTATGTGAGCACCGCAGCTTAGCCTCGGGGTGCTAGTATTGTAAATTTTTTGTGAGAATAATATACTGTTGTTTGAAATGAATTGTCGTGAATAATTGTGAGTAAATAATGGCTACGGTTTGTAAAGTGAAAATGTAAGATCTATTTTAAATTGTAATGCTAAAGTGGGGAAAAGTGTGTAATAAGGTACAGTACTCTAGTAAATAGAAGATGTTGGGATTTGAATTGGATATCATATAGAAATGTTTGATTTAGAATTGGACTATATAGACATGGGAGCAACTAGAAATGGGTATGGGGTGTTAGGAGTGCACAATTAGTTGAGTGGTGAGGAACTCATGTGAGTGCACACACTATCATGTACTTTATATTCACTGTTTAATGATAATAAACACTTGCATATTTTTAAATTATTTTCACATTCGAGCTCTGACCCATTTGATTTCAAATCTATTTTTGTAAAAACCTTTTTAGGTGCCCAGCCACAAGGACACCATGCATAGGATTTCTATTCAGGTGACGTGCTGTAGCTGCTGTGGAAGTTACAGGACCTTGATAGTAGACGCCTCCATCTTCGATCTTGACTCTATTATCAGTTTTTATCATTTGTTGGTCATGTCGCCCATTCCTTTTAGAGACACCTTATCTATTCAGTTATTTCAGACTTTGGGTTGTAATTAATTTTAGTGATACAGACTTTGTATTTATTTATTTCGAAATTCGATTTGTTGTGAGGAGTTTTCCTCCAGACTCATTATTATTGGATGGTTATTCTCTTGTGACTATATTGTGTTGATTATGTTAATTTTTCATAATTCATTTATTTCATATTAATCGAATTTAATTAAAATGGACAACTCACTTTTTAAATACTAGGTGGTTAGTAATTATTAAAATATTTTCGACGGTGATGCTATGAACTGGACCAACTTGGCATTTTGTATTAATTTAATAAAGGAGTATCTACCGGTATTTAATTAGTTGGGGTGTCAAAGGTGGTATCAGAGCATCTGGTTCTAGTGTCCTTACGATCTGTACGGCTTGTTATGTTTCCGCTGAGCTTTCTTTGATGTAGAGCCCTATATTTTAGGACTGTTGTAATCTTTTGTGTATGTATCGTTCTTCAGTTATTTTGAGATAACAAATGCGAACTTATAAGACTTTATTCTCATTTCAAATGCCTCCACAACGTGCACAGCGAGTTCCTAGGATGCACAGCCAGAGCCACAGCCTGCACCAGTTCAGGGAACTATGAATGCCGCAGAGGTTGCAGTTATTCTAGCCCAAGCGGTAAATGCCGCCCTAGCCGTTGTACAGCAAGCACCACCCCAGGCGCCGGTAGTTGCTCCATTTCAGGCTCATGCATTCCCGTTTGCTTGGGAATGCGTTCATGATGCTTTTCAGAAAGCACACCCTCTGGAGTTTGCAGGTAGCTCCGATGTTGTGGTATCCAATCAGTGGAGGAAGGATATTCAGAGGAACTTAAGGATGTACGAGTGCACAAATGTTCAGAAGAAGATACTGGCTACCTTCAATCTAGTAGGATCGGCATTACAGTGGTAGGAGTCCATTACCACCGCAGAGGAGAGGGACACCCTCACTATACAGGAGTTCTGGGTGCGGTTGGACCGCAAATATTTTCCGTCAGCTGTTCACACTAAAATGAGGAGGAAATTGATGAACCTCAAATAGGAGGGGAGGACCGTAGCCGAGTATGAGGATGAGTTTACCAATCTCTTGAACATTGTTCCGGATGAGATACTGACTGAGGAGAAGAAAATTCAGAAGTTCACGGATGGATTGACTTGGAGGATCCGTCAACACATGTTGGGGAATCTCTCGTTGGCCACTTATTCTAATGTGGTTAACGCTGCATTACTTCACTGCCAGGATTATCATTTCCACATGCCTGAGAGTAAGAGATCAGGGGAGTCCAGACAACAGGGCAGGATTGGGGGAAATGGTGCCAGCGGGGCACAATCTGCTTAGGGACAGCACAGGCAGGGTGACAAGGGTTCCCAATAGGGGGATCAGAAGAGATTTAGATCTGGAGGTTTTAGGAGTGGTCATGGAGGTTTCAGATAGGTCCATCAGGGTCAGAATGGCCATCAGGGCCAGCAGGGTCAGAATGGTCAGCAACAGCAGTTTCAGCAGGGCCAGCATGACCAGGGGAGGAATGGTAACGGCCACTAGGGCCGAGGGCAGCAGGGACAGCGAGGGGGAAACTTCCTGGGGAAGTATTTTATTTGTGGCAAGACTGGCCACAAATGCCAGGATTGTCCTGACAGGGGCAGGGCCTGACAGCAGCAGCAGCAGCAGCAGCTGGGTGACCAACACGAGCCACAGAGGCCTATGTTTCCCGCCATCCTCCCAGCACCACCACAGATGGCAGCATTACCACCCATTCCAGCGATCCCAGTCCAGCAGGGATAACTTCAGTATGGGAGAGTGTATCATCTCCAGCATGCCGCAGCCCCACAGGATCCACCGGCCATTGAGGGTATGTTCTCTATTCAGTGGACTATGGGGCGTATTTTATTTGACACGGGGGCCACACATTGTTTCATTGCCATGAGATTCGCACGCATTATTGGATTGTTAGGCACCGCCGAGAGCACAGTTACTTGTGTAGATTCACCATTGAGTAGAGGTTCCATGATTTCACTTATTTGTAGAGGTGTGGGCATAGAGATCGGGAGGTTTACCTTACCCGCGGATATGTTAGTGTTAGAGATGACTCAGTACGATGCGATTGTTGGTATGGATTGGCTAGTTGCCTACCGAGCCATGATCGACTATTTCAGTAGGAGTATTATCTTTGCCATTCCCGGATATGAGATATTTTTATTGGCGATGCCTCGCCCTGAGGGAGAATCGTCCACTCACTTGTACTATATAGAGGAGGAGACCTCTAAGAAAGTGGTGATACCACTCGATGCGATTCCAGTTATTAGGGAGTTTACTGATGTATTTCAAGATATACCTGGACTACCTCCGAGTAGAGAGATAGATTTTGTGATCGATTTGACGACGGGCACTCGGCCTATTGCCCGCGCACCTTACTGTATGGCTCCAGCAGAGATGAGAGAGTTACGGGATCAGATTGAGCAGTTGTTGGGTCAGGGGTTTATCCGGAGGAGTACTCCGCCATGGGGTGCCCCTGTGTTGTTCGTAAAGAAGGAGGATGGATCGTTGAGGTTGTGTGTAGATTACCGAGAGTTGAATAAAGTCACAATATGGAATAAGTATTAGTTGCCTTGAATTGATGACTTATTCGACCAGCTGAGAGGAGATTCTTTCTTCTCAAAGATTGATTTGCGATCGGGATACCATCAGTTGTGTATCAGGGAACAGGTTGTCTCGAAGACTGCTTTCTTAATGAGATATGGTTCCTACGAGTTTCGGGTTACGCCTTTTGGCTTGACCAATGCTCCAGCCATGTTTATGGACTTGATGAATAGGGTGTTCAGAGAGTTCCTAGATCAGTTCGTCATTGTCTTTATTGATGACATTCTGGTTTACTCCCATACAGAAGAGGAGCACGCCGAGCATTTGAGACAAGTTCTGTAGACGCTACATCAGAACGAGTTGTATGCAAAGTATGAGAAGTGTGGGTTTTGGCTAAAGGAGGTTCAGTTTTTGGGGCATATCATTTCAGACCGGGGGATATCTGTTGATCCCGGGAAGGTATCCGCAGTGAGGGAGTGGGGATAGCCCACGATGCCGACTGAGATCCGTAGTTTCTTAGACCTAGCAGGATACTACAGGAGGTTTATTCGGGGTTTCTCAAAGATAACGGGTCCTTTGACACATCTGACTCGCAAAGGTGTGCCATTTATCTGGAGCGATGCCTGTCAGTTGGCATTTGATGAGTTGAAGGATATGTTGACCTCAGCACCTGTGTTAGCGTTGCCCAGACCGAGAGTTGAGTATCTAGTCTACACCGATGTGTCCTTATAAGTACTCGGAGGTGTGCTGCAGTAGGAGAGTCAGGACATAGCTTATGCTTCCCGTAAGCTTAAGCCTCACGAGAAGAATTACCCCACCCATGACTTAGAGTTAACGGCAGTTGTATTTGCCCTTCGGATTTGGAGACATTACCTCCTGGGGGAGAATTTTTGATTGTTCACGGATCATAAGTCTCTACAGTACCTCTTCACGCAGAAGGAGTTGAATATGCGACAACGACGGTGGCTTGAGTTTGTGAAGGATTATCAGTTTGATATCCAATATCACCCGGGGAAGGCTAACGTGGTAGCAGACGCGTTGAGGCGTAGGCCAGTAGATGAAGTGGCTGAAGTGTGGAAAGCAAAGTGGAAGGATTTGGGACACCAGGATGCAGTGGCCCGATCGCTCAAGTCTGTGATGACTGTTACACCGCAGATTGTTACGAAAGTGGTAAAGGCCCAGGAAAATGACTCGTTCTGTCAAGAGCAGATAGTTCGATTACTAGCAGAGGGAGCCGAGTCCTATACCGTTAGCTCAGACGGGGGATTACGCTTCAATGGGAGACTAGTCGTTCCGGAAGGGGAAGACTTATGACACGAGGTGATGGCAAAATCGCACGGCCCACGGTTCGCGGTACACCCTGGTGGGGACAAAATGTACCAAGACATGAGACGTCAGTATTGGTGGAGCGGGATGAAGATAGATATTGCCGTGTTTGTTTCTAAATGCGCCACTTGCCAGTTGGTGAAGGTGGATCATCAGAGACCGTCAGGACTTCTACAGCCATTAGAGGTTCCGACGTGGATATGGGAGAGCATATCCATGGACTTTATCACGGGGTTACCTACGTCACAGAGGGGTCACGACTCCATTTGGGTAATTGTGGACCGTTTGACCCAAGTGGCTCATTTTCTACCCATAAGGACAGACTACACTATGGGACAGTATGCCCAGATTTTTATTGCGAAAATAGTGAGACTTCATGTTGTGCCCCTAAATATTGTGTCTGACCGAGACAAGATATTTGTTTCACGATTTTGGGAGAGTTTTCAGGAGGCCATGGGCACTGAATTGCGGTTGAGTACGACTTATCACCCGCAGACCGATGGGCAGACCGAGCGTACAAATAAGATGTTGGAAGACATGTTGCGTATGTGCATTATAAACTTTGGGGGTGGATGGGAGCAGTACCTTCCACTGGTGGAGTTTGCTTATAATAACTCCTACCAGTTCACCATTGGCATGGCTCCATTTGAGGCGTTGTACGGTAGACCTTGTCATTCCCCAACATGTTGGTTAGAGGTGGGGGATAACAAACTCCTTGGGCCGAAAGTGATTCAGGACACGTCGACAAGGATATAATTGATACGAATTCGCATTCGGGTAGCTCAGGACCGGCAGAAGAGCTATGCTGATGCCAAGAGGTTCTTCAGAGAATTCAAAATGGGGGACCAGGTTTTACTCAGAGTATCCCCTATGAAGGGGATTATGCGTTTTGGGAAGAAGGGGAAACTGGCACCGAGATATGTGGGGCCTTTTCCTATAATCGAACGGATTGGACCAATTGCGTATAGACTTGGGTTACCGGAGCACTTGCATAGGATTCATGATGTGTTCCATATTTTCTCGCTAAGGAAATATCTTAGGGATGATTTGGCCCATACTCACATTTCTTTGGAGGACATTGATCTCCAGCCCGATAGTTCCTACTAGGAGGGGCCGATTGCTATTTTGGACCGAAGCGAGCAAAAACTGTGATCAAAGATAGTACCATTAGTACGTGTTCAGTGGCGGTATCCTAATGCTCAGGAGTCCATATGGGATCACGAGGATGAGATGCGCGAACGTTATCCAGAGTTGTTTTTACTAGGTACTTTTTAGTTTCGAATTTCAGGACGAAATTCTGTTATTAGCGGGGAAGTATGTAATACCCCGTAATTTTATTGATATTTATTTAAGGGATTAATTAAATTAAATGTGAATTAATTGAGAATTAATCCGGATATAGATACTAACGAGATGTGAGTTGGTATTTGATTATGTTGTGTATATATGGCAATATATGAATATTGGAAATATTAAAATTGTCGCGAGACTGAAATATGATAATTTGGGAAATTTAGTTGGGACGCGTGTGTCAGTCGCGTCAGAAAATGTAATTTATTTGAATTAAAAAGTAAATTTTATTTTTATCATCCTAATGGTCATTTTGAGTTCGCCAACGAGTCCGGAAGGTTCTAAATAGTCAGAAAACACTAGCCGGGGGTTTAGTTTGGGTCCCGGGGCATTTTTGGGCCATACCGGCAATTTAAAAGGGTATTTTGGTAATTTTGAAATTTTAGGAATTAAAGCCTACGAATTTTAAGAGTTAATTATACATTATTAGTAACCCACTAATCCCATTACCAGCATTTGACAAGTTAGAGGGCTACGGGAGTTATAGGAAGAGTTGGAAGAGGTTCCTAAAAAGAAAACCCATAACCACCATCTTCAACCTTGGGAGAAAATCTGTAGAGAAAGGGGAGAGATCAACCCACAACCTTCAACATCAAGTTATGAAGAACAATCTAAGGCAAGTGATTTAGTATCTTTAATGCATTGAATGTGTCTTCCATGTTTAGTGTAGGAATTATCTTTTATTGAATTTTTTTGGAAGAAAACCCATGAAAATTGTTGGAGAAACCTTGAATTTGGGTTAGGAATTGCATGTAGTATGATAATGGAATGATCTAATGCTTGAATAGTTACATATGATGATTTAAAAATGGATTTATGATGAGTAATTAGACATAAGAAAATTAGGAGTTCATGTTCATAGGGTTTGGAGATATATTTGAAGATTCATAGTAATTCCATGACTTTTGTAAAGATTTAACACCTTAAATATGTTAAAGAATGATCTAGGGTGATTAGAAATGGTTTATATACGTTAAAACATAATTTGGATGGTCTTAGGGTGGATTTGAAGGGGAGAAGAATTGAGAAAAATGGAATTGGGATTTTCTGGGTTGAAACTTCCATCTCGTTAGAAGACCTGCTCAGGTCGTTCGAACGACCTCGTTCGAACGAACTTCTAACGAGATGACAGTATGACTTCTAACGAGTTGGTATTTCGTTCGAAGCCCTTCGTTCAAACGAACTCGTTCGAACGAGATTTCTAACGAGTTGACAGAATGGTCTTTTTGGCCTGAATTGATTTCTAGTATCCAGTAGACTTATTTAAATGGTGAGATAACCTTTCCTTATTGATTAGTGGGTATAGTTGGGAGATTGGGGTACATTAAAGAGTAAAACTTAGAATAAAGTCTTAAATCGGATGTCATTTGTGGATTGGGAAGAGAGTAACTAATCACGAAGTGAGATTAATCGATAAATTAAATACATATAAACCGGGGACATGTGATTTGTATAACACTAAGTGTTGGTATAAGAACGAGAAGTATACCACTAACAAAATATTTTAATATCTAAGATGTGAGAATGCTTAGTATATGTAGTTATATGTGTATGACATACCTACCATACTTGCTATCATGGGAGGTTGGTGTTCGTTTAGGGCCATCTAATCTTTGTATGCCTACGGGGGGGAATTTAGATTGGTACCTCGAGGACATAGGTGAGAGAAGGGATTATTGAGAAGTTAATAAGTTTGATGATCATGGGAACGTAGGTATGTGTGTGACCCATGTGATGTGAACTATGTTCGCCTCCATTATTTTGTGACTGTTGTTAATGCGATGTTGCATGAGAGATTCGGAATACGTGGTCCTCATGTACGTGATGTATCGGGATTTGATAGCAGAGTATGTGAGCACCGCAGCTTAGCCTCGGGGTGCTAGTATTGTATATTTTTTGTGAGAATAATATATTGTTGGTTGAAATGAATTGTCGTGAACAATTGTGAGTAAATAATGGCTACGGTTTGTAAAGTGAAAATGTAAGATTTATTATAAATTGTAATGCTAAAGTGGGGAAAGCTGTGTAATAAGGTACAATACTCTAGTAAATAGAAGATGTTGGGATTTGAATTGGATATCATATAGAAATGTTAGATTTGGCATTGTACTAGATAAATATGGGAGAAACTAGAAATGGGTACGGGGCGTTAGGAGTGCACAATTAGTTGAGTGGTGAGGAACTCATGTGAGTACACAGACTATCATGTACTTTATATTCACTGTTTAATGATAATAAACACTTGCATATTTTTAAATTATTTTCACATTCGGGCTCTGACCCGTTTGCTTTCAAATCTATTTTTGTAAAAACCTTTTTTTGTGCCCAGCCACAAGGACACCATGCATAGGATTTCTATTCAGGTGACGTGCTGTAGCTGCTGTGGAAGTTACAGAACCTTGACAGTAGACGCCTCCATCTTCGATCTTGACTCTATTATCAGTTTTTATCATTTGTTGGGCATGTTTCCCATTCCTTTTAGGGACACCTTATATATTCAGTTATTTCAGACTTTGGGTTGTAATTAATTTTAGTGATGCAGACTTTGTATTTATTTATTTCGGAATTCGGTTTGTTCTGAGGAGTTTTCCTCCAGACTCATTATTATTGGATGGTTATTCTATTGTGACTATATTGTGTTGATTATGTTAATTTTTCATAATTCATTTATTGCATGTTAATCGAATTTAATTAAAATGGACAACTCACTTTTTAAATACTAGGTGGTTAGTAATTATTAAAATATTTTCGACAGTGATGCTATGAACGGAACCAACTTGGCATTTTGTATTATTTTAATAAAGGAGTAGCTACCCGGTATTTAATTAGTAGGGGTGTCACATCGCAATATACGATGAACAGCTACCCAATGAACTGTAGTAGGAGTAGTAACAAACTGACTAACATATGGACCACATGAGCTATATTTCGATGAGTAATAGTGAGATAAACCAAGTTGCCCACAATAATGCGATATAAGGTGGCATCGGGCAAAATAACACCATCATACGGGGAAAAATGAACATTAAGCTCCAGAGGGGTATCAACAATCTTAGTATCAGTGAGGCGAGCAGGCTCAATAATGTCCCCGATGTACTTAGATTGTGAGAGAAGATAACCCTTTGGAGAATGAGCTACCTCAATACCCAAAAAGTAACGTAGGGGACCCAAATCCTTTATCTCAAAACAACGAGATAATTCAAACTTCAACACTGTAATTCCACCAACATCATCCCCGGTAATAATCATATCATCAACATAAAAAGAGACCAGAATACGACCACCCGAGGTGAACCTGATAAAGAGAGTTGAATCATTCTCACTTAGAATGAACCCAAGAGAGGTAATCACTGCAGAAAGCTTCTCAAACCAAGCCCGTGATGCCTGTTTGAGACCATATAAGGCTTTCTTAAGCCTACAAACTTCACTAGGACCATGTGGAACACCCGGAGGAGGAGTCATATAAACCTCCTCATGAAGATCGTCGTTCAAGAATGCATTTTTAACATCCATTTGCGACATTTGCCACTAATGGACAGATGCAACAGTAATAAGAGTACGAATAGTAGTCAATTTCGCAACAGGAGCAAAGGTTTCGTCATAATCTAGACTATATTGCTGAGAAAAACCCTGAGCAACCAATCTTGCTTTGTACCGCTCAATTGACCCATCTAACCTGGTTTTGGTTTTATATACCCAATGAGATCTAATTGCCCGCTTACCAGTAGGTAAGGGGACCAAACTCCAAGTATCTGTCTGATGAAAAGCAGAGAGTTCCTCAGCCATAGCATGTTGCCAAAGAGGATCAAGAACGACCTCTTTATAAGATAAAGGCTCAGAGAGGCAGTGAACAGAGGATAAAAATGAAGAAAAAGAATCCGAATAACAAGAATAAACAAAATTTGGTGACTGAGTGGACTTACGTGGACATTTTGGATAGCGAGAAGGAGGTTCCACCATTTCAGTGGGTGCTTGGGTGGCCACACGAGAAGGGGGAGCATCAGAAACATCGGATGGCAAAGTGCCTGCATCAGTAGAAATAATAGGAACAGGAGCAACATGGAGTGGCACACTATCGGTGGTGCAAGGTGCTTCAGATGGAATACTCTCATCATTATCAGATAACGGATCAATATTGAAGAGATCAGATTTAGTGAGTTTATGAGGGCTATCAGGAATAGAAAAGAAAGGGATATGCTCAAGAAACACAACATGGAGAGAGACATATAATTTTTTTATAATTGGATCATAACAACGGTATCCCTTTTGACCCTAACCATAACCAAGAAAGACATAAATAGCTGACTTTGGAGATAATTTGGTACGTTCCACCTGAGGTCGAAGAACAAAACAAGTATAACCAAATACCTTTAAGGAAGAATAATCAGGGGCACACCCATACAACTTTTCAAAAGGTAACAAACTTGAGCAATGAGAGGTCAGAATCTTATTAATCAGATTGACAGCAGTAAGGATAGCCTCTCCCCAAAACTCACTAAGGACATATGCGAATAATAAAAGAGAGCGAGTAGTTTCTACAATGTCCCGATGTTTCCTTTTAGCAACACCATTTTGATCAGGAGTGTCAATACAAGATTATTGGTGAATAGTTCCATCTAAATCAAGCAACTCACCAAAATTTTGAGAAGTATATTCCCCACCCAAATCGCTTGTAAAACATTTGAGAATAGTAGAATGTTGAGTTTTGACAAAGGCACGAAATTTATTATAAATATCAAAAAAATATGAACATCGTTTCATGAGAAAACCCCAATAGTAACGTGTATAATCATTAATAAAGGAGACATAATATCTAGACCCTCCTCTTGTAATAATAGGAGACGGTCCCCACACATTGGAATGAATAAGATCAAAGGGTACAGAAGTAGAGGAAATACTTTTATTAAACGATAAAGCATAAAATTTTGCAAGTTTACAACCTCTACAATCAGAGATATCATGACAATGTAAATTTCCTAATTTTCCTATAGAAGCCAAATATTTTAATTGTGACCCTGAGACATGACCAAGACGAGAGTGCCATAAATAAAAAATAGACGAATCTGAACTCAAACGAAAGGATGACAAGTCAACACTGAAGTTGCAACCATTGGTACAGTGAGTTTCTCCATGATGTATAATCCCCCCTGCCTACGGCTTGTCCCAATCACCTTCTGAGACTATGGACCCTGCACATGACAAAAGGTAGAAAAAAAAGAAACTGAGTAACCGGCATCACATAGTTGACCAACAGAGACAAGATTCATTGTAAGCTTAGGAATGTGGTAAATATTAGAGAGAAATAAGTTGGGTGAGTCAATAGTCCTAACACCCGTTGAGGGCATGGGAGTACCATCAGTAGTCATAACGGGCAACGAAGAAGTGGGACAAAAAGAACCAAAAAAGGATAAATTTGGTGATATGTGATTAAAAGCGTCGGAGTCTAGAATCCAAATACCTGACGACTTACCTGGTGAAGAGATGGACATGGCGTGAGGCTGAGTGGCAAGAAACTTTTGAAACTGCTCAGCAAGAGAAGATAAGGATGGAGTTAAAGATGAAGAACCTGATGCAAATGAGTTTGATGGCAGTACAACTTCTGCAGTATTAGGCTGTGAAGGCCTATATGAACGCTGCTGAGATTGGTTATTGGATTTCCAACCAGAAAACTGCTGCTGAGGTGGTCAACTATTTGATTGTTGTTGTTGTGCTCGCAACTTAGGGCACTGAGACTTCCAATGACCCTTCTCCTTACGGTAGCTACATTCGTCACTTGCAACTCTCGAATAAGGCTTGTTCTGATTACTATAAATTGGCCGAAAGGAGGCTGCGAAAACATATGGATTAGGGTCCGAAGAAATTACCTTCCCTAACTGAGTCTTGAGACGAATCTCCTCGGCTAACAACTCATGAAAAATGGAATCAACAGTTGGTAGTGGGCTACGATAAATAATCGACTCATGAAGACCCTCAAAATCATCATACAATGCCATCAGAAACTGAACCAGACATTGTTCCTCCCTATTGGTAACATATGGAGCAAAGGCCTGGTATTTAGCTAACTCTGTGAGAGCCAACTGATCCCATAGATCCTTCATAGTAGAATAGAACTCCTGGATACTCAAATTTTTTTGCTCAAGAGCCCAAATATCGCACTCCAACTGGTACTTTTTTGCAAAATTAGATTGGGTATACAATCTTCCCAAATGATCCCAAACATCCTTTGCATAATCATACTTAGCCAACTTCATACCTATAGAAGGTGCAACGGAGTTATTGATCCAAGTGATGATTTTCGAATTGTTTGCCTCCCAAACATACAACAACTCTTCATATTTTTCAATGTTCGTCTTATCGTTAGGCTTACTCAAATCACCATTAATGTAACCCCAAAGCTTATTCCCATTCAAAAAATTCTTCATAACATAACTCCAATACGTATAATTTTTTCCATCTAATCTGACACTAATTGATTGCATCGAATCATCTCTTTCACCAGCCATTGCGAAAATAAACAATCAAACAGTACCCAAACAAAACCAAATCGAACGAACTAAACAATTAATCAAAAAAAAGGAGGAAAACGACCATAATTACCTTCCAAATAGTCGAGCGAACATAAAAAGTACCTCCAAAAAAGAGAAAAATAGGTGATAGGGTTGATGAGATTAAGCTTTGATCCCGCTCTGATACCATGATAATATATCAAAGATCTACAATCAAATGGAAAAGAGAAAAAGAGGGGCTAGGGTTTCATCTTGACATAAACTAGAATAGAATACAAATGAAAAGAAGAAGAGGGAATATATATCCTACTACAACCACCTAATAATAAAATAAAAGGGAAAATACTAAACTAACCTTAATGATAAATAAAACTCTAATAGTAATGGGGGTGTACCTGTTGTTACAAGTGAGGTGGAGGACAAAAAGTCGGAGTAAATTTGGAATGAGCCCACGGTGAAGAGGTGGATTTAGCATATGAAAAAATGGTTTGGTAAAAAATGATATGGCGGGAGATGTAGATCTATTTAGTAGGGTGGAGATAATAGTATCCTTTATGCTTAGTATTATATCCCACAAAAACACATAGATAGAATTTGTGATCAAATTTATTCCGTGAGCATGCTCGTAAATATGGAAAACTTCGACACCAAAAATTTTCTAACAAATTATAATCAAGGTGATGGTCATGTACATGATAAAATGGAGATTTCATATTGAGCACGGGAGAGGGAATATTGTTAATGAGATAAATAGCACTAAGGAATGTTTCCACCCAAAAATTCAATGGCATATGAGCATGAAATAGCAAGGAGATGATGGTTTCAATAAGGTGGCATCTTTTACACTCTGCAATACCATTATGTCCATGAGTGTTAAAACAAGAGACATGTCATTGAATTTCACAATTGTTGATACAATTTGTATTTTGTGACTAAAAATCACACCAAAAAGTTTTATGAAGGACTCAAAAAATAAAATCATAATTTAATTTTAATCTACTACTCAAAATTAAATTGTTACCTCATATGATTATCGTAAATATGAACCTCACGCGTGAAATCCAAATAAATACTGCACAATAAAAATAAACAATATTACCTCAATTGTTTATAAATTCTGTTGTAGACGCTTCTTTGGTTGAGTCGCGAACTAGGTCGCTCTCTTTAAGACGTTTCGCGACTCTACCCTCTTTGTGTAGGTAGTGTAGAGTCACACCATCCCCAGGATAAAACAAGCCCAGAATCACCTATGTATCATATACCCATGCACTACCCATTCCAATTAATTTCTCAACATCCAAAAATATTTTTGAGAACAACAGTGGTTTTGTAATGAAGAAAAAATTCCCACAAAAGAAAATAATTGAGTTTGAGAGAGAATTTTTGTGTTTTCTTTTGAACTCAAGACCACCAATTTTCTTCTTCTCAGACTCACTCTCCTTATTATGTAGGTGGGAGAGTTATTTGTTGTTGTCCACATGTTCAGAATGAAAAGGAGTGATTAGTGGGGTTAGTTGGTAAAAGGTGGGCAAATGAGTGCACAAGTGGGGTTATTGGGTAGACAATTAGTCTCCCACTTGCGTTTTAAAATTCATATTGACAAAAATCCTCCACTTGGATTTTAAAAACACATTCATAAGTAACAATCCCCTCTAGTAAAATTTAAAAAATTATTGAGCAATAATTCATAGAATTGTGCGTAAGCAAAATGTGTCTTTCGACTTGAACCTTTACGTAGTAAAGATGATTCAGATTATACTAGAGTAACTCGTAGTTTTGAACTCTATCTCTGACAACATCCCACACATAACCCTACTTGGGTGTAGTCCTCAAGCCAGCATATTACGGCCATGTGCTTCTATCCCAGTATGTGAACGCTCTAGGGAATTTGCCCAAAATTACCATAGGAAGCGACCACACTTCCACATCCACATAGGTGAGTCTATCAAGGATACTCCTGTAGCTGGGCACCCCACTTAGAGTAGAGCTATAGATCATCATTAAGAGTTATAATTAACTCAACCTTAACTCCCTTCAGGATATCATGCTCCATAGGGATGGATTTGGAGTAAAACCCCGTAAACAACAATTAGTATGATTCAACCCATATCACTGTGACTTGTTATTACCCTTTGAACCTATTTCTTGGGATCTCCAGTGTATAGGTTGGGTTACCACCAGAAATGATTCAATATCAACGGGCTTTAGTCCGATCCCTTTCTAGGTGTTGAACACCTTCTCCTACACTAGTCCTTTCGTCAAAGGATAAGTCAGGTTATATTCTCATCAGTCGGAATATAATCCACATACACAACTCATTAGTTTTAAATTCTAAAACTATGTTGTGATTATGACATATTTGTCATTCTTGTCGTTACGATAACGGTTCTAAAATTTTACAATAGCCATGGTTCTATTGTTGTGGATAAAATGACGGGTATCAATCTTTACGATAAATGGTATCTTATAATAGGTCTTTCAACCTTTCATTTTTCACTAGCCATAGCTAATGGTATCACCATATACTCAATCATTAATTGTGTCAACAATTAATATTTCTTGGAGTTCCAAAAAATTGCATCGTTATATGTGTTAGATACATATCCATTATTAATTCAGAATCAATTCTAGGTTCGTGATTTTATCAAAAGACATAACCTTTAGCAATAGCATACGAATGCAGTTTTTAATTATAAACCTTCATAGTACTCAAACAAAAAATTATTCCAAGTCAATTGTATTTAGTAGCTCAATTAAGACTACTTAAGATGTTAGCATATTCATCTTTATTAACACTTTATATAGTGCTCTTATACTCGGATCATGTGGAGTATAAGATGGTTCATAGTTATTATATATCTCTTAAATAGATATTCTTGTATTTCAAGGTACTCGATCAATTAATGATCCATAGTTGGCCTTGTAATATTAACAAGTAATATTCTTGTTTCATTGAAACTCTTTATGCCAACACTTTGACTTAGTGTGAATTTGGTTTTCTAGGCAACAAAATATTATAACCAAATATTAGCTAATCATTCTAGCATACATAACTAATACTGCATTCATATTTCAGCATGCTTACTGATAAACACGATTCAAATTATTCTCAATTCATTCTCATTTGATGATTTATCAAAATATCAAGCCATTTAATGGTGCCTTCCACATTTATAAATTCTTCAACTTTAAGTTGGTCCAAGTAAGTTGCCTTACCTAGTTCACCATTCGAAAAGAGATATTATATGCATTTAATTTTTAACTCAACATCATATATAATATCAATGGTAAAAAATTAAATGAAGCTTCTTCATTTTCATGAGAATAATTTAACTTGCAACATGTATAACTAAGTTATATCGATGAATCTTAGTTATCAAATAAAGCCTATATTCATAAATGATTACTATCTCAATATTCCTTCAAAAGATGTGTAAACGCCTCATTATCTTAAAGTTATAAGATAAGTCAATTATAAACTAATTTCTAGTTCATTTTAAGGAATTCAAACAATCATTTATGACATGACTTCTCTAAGGATTTGAAGTCCTTTTCAATAACATTTGCAAGCTTTTATTTTTAAGTCACAACTAAAAAAATTAAGAGTTCTCTTGAACACCAAAATTTTAGATTTTATTAAATGTTCGTCAATTATAGTTGAGAGGTACTCGATTGAGTGCCCCCACTATTCTCTAGGTATAGCATTGACAAGCAACATATAATGTCCCCCCACTATATCTTCAATTCATAAAATGAAATCTAAACTTGTGAGTTCCAACATTAAATAAGAATTAAACTTATTTCTTAAATAAATACATGCTTAATGCCATCATGTATAGTCGAATCAAAAAATGCATGCTCATTCATTTTAGTCATAAATATAGATTTTCATGCGTCTGAAAGTCAACATATAGAGTATATAATCTATTTAATAAAAAATTATAATATACAATTTTTCATATATTATTCTTCACAATGTTTGTAATAATACTTCGTATTAGAGTCTAAACCTCTATTCCAAATCATTCAACTAGAATATATTTACCAAAATAAATATTGCATTTGCACTACACTCAATTATGATAAAATCCTCCAATTATTATCATTTCGACACATGATTTATATTTATTCAATATAAAATCTGATATGTGACATCTTTACTCGTAATATTAGACTCTTGTATGTCTAAATCTATACATAGATCAAACAACTTAATAAAATCATAACATGTTTCATTTCATATGCAAATGCATAAGGTAAAATATATGTATTTGAGTTTTATACTCTATCTAACACAAAGCATATGGTAAAAATAATTTTACCCAACTAAATTATTTCTACACACATGTGAAGCACACTAATTAATTCCAATATAGTAGAATATAATCTTATCATTTACCTTTTCCAACTCATATAAATGAATAATACAAAAAATTATTCAAATAAAATCCTAACGGTTGCACTTCAAACTCAAATGTTGTATAAGTCCTTATACAATTTCTATGAAATTCATCTTCCATAAATTTGAGTCCGCATTTTTAAGTACTTCATAAATTCTTGAAAAAGAAATTTATAAAGGCTTCAAAATTTTTTGAATCCGTTGGGAACACTACATGATATATTTTTCTAACAAAATGTTGTCCAAAATATTTATTTAAACGAAAAAACTTCAAGTTTGAAATTTCACCTCGACCAAACCGCTTATTGAAAGTTTATGAATTTTTTTAGAATTCATCATATATGACCCTAGTCTTATCCAAAATTGGAGTCACTCAAAAATATTAAGTATAAGTTAAGATAAAGTCATTTTTACTACAAGCTGTCCAAAAAATTCAATATTGTGCATCACATTTGTAAAAAACCATAAAAAAAAGATATACAACCCTTTTTTCAAAAATTCCAAAGCCCAATCTTCATAATCTCAACATACTATATGCATGCCAAAATTCACGAAATTTCAGTCTATATATCATCAAAAAATTGAGATGATATTCCAACAAAATTCATAACAAAAATTTCAGATATTTTTTTCATCATCGGTCACTTTAGTGTGGTTGAAAAATATCAACTACACTTTCACATAAACACTTCAAAAAATATTTGAACAAATTTCTTTTGTAGTAAACATAGCGCAAGGCACAAATGTTTATTACTTACCCTTTGAATCCTTATATCAATTTTTCATTTGATTCCAAATATCAAATTTTCATTTGATTCCATATAACAAATTTTCATTTGTTTTCTTAAGCACAAGTGGCTCTAAATGAATTGTATAAAAATTTATACAATTCGATTTCTAACAATAACATCTCATGTGAAATAATATTTCACATTTATCACTAAAACATATGATTGACCTACTTAAAAGTTTTCCATGAAGGGATTCATTATTGTTCAAATTCTAATTTCTCACGAAATTATTGATCGATTCCAAATTGACCAAAAATACTGAAATTTATTTTTCTACTTCACAAAATATAATATCTAGAAAGTTCAGGGGCTAAACGGTAATTTCTAGAGATAAAAGGTCAAAATTATAATTTCTAAACATAGAAACTCTGTTGGCCTTTTTTTCCATTTTAGGCAGCCAAAAATAATCATATAAGCCCATAAAATTTATTTTTTGGTCTCCATGGTAGATATAAAACGTCTTAAAATTGTTGATACAATTTGTATATTGTGACTAAAAATCGAACCAAAGAGTTTTATGGAGAACTCGAAAAATAAAATCATAATTTAATTTTAGTCTACTACTCAAAATTAAATTGTTACCTCATATGATTATCGTAAATATGAACCTCATGCGTGAAATCCAAATAAACACTGCACAATAAAAATAAACAATATTGGCTCAATTGTTTATAAATTATGTCGTAGATGATTCTTGGGTTGAGTCGCGGACTAGGTTGCTCTCTTTAAGACGTTTCGCGGCGCTACCCTCTTTGTGCAGGTAGTGTAGAGTCACGCCATCCCCAGGATAAAACAAGCCCAGAATCACCTCTGTATCATATAATCATGCACTATAGTTATATGTCCTACTAACACCCATTCCAATTAATTGCTCAACGTCCAAAAATATTTTTGAGAACAACAGTGGTTTTGTAATGAAGAAAAAATTCCCACAGAAGAAAATAATTGAGTTTGAGAGAGAATTTTTGTGTATTCTTTTGAACTCAAGACCACCAATTTTCTTCTTCTCAGACTCGCTCTCCTTATTATGTAGGTGGGAGAGTTATTTGTTGTTGTTCGCAAGTTCAGAATGAAAAGGAGTCATTAGTGGGGTTAGTTGGTAAAAGGTGGGCAAATGAGTGCACAAGTGGGGATAGTGGGTAGACAATTAGTCTCCCACTTGCGTTTTAAAATTCATATTGACAACAACAATAGTTAAGACGGGTGAGAAAATCGTTCAAATTAAACTATCCACCACCGTCATATTGAAAAACTTTAATTTTTGCGAAAAATTGATTTTCGAAGTGTTGAATCTGAAAATAAATTTGATTTTTGCCGTAAAGGATAAAGCCAAGTAAATCGGGTAAAATCATCACTGATGATAACATAGTATCGATAATTTTGCACGGAAGGAACATGTGTCGAACCCATAAATCATGATGAATTTTTCTAGTGGTTAGGAAGAAAATTTATTTGATAAAGGAAAAGACAAGCGACAACCTTGCCCCATTTGACAGGTACTACAAATTTTCAAACTTTTTAGCCAATTGTTAACATCAATGTTATTGTGTGTGGAAAAATGATGAAGGATCTTAGTGTGGGGATGCTCAAGGCATTGTGCCAAATATATGAGGGTGGATTGCAAGAAGTTATTGAGAGAAGATTTGCTTCTTCATTTTTGGGATCCATGTCATAAAGATCATCATGATTATGACCCATGGCTAGGATTCTCCTCATGGCCTTATCCTTGATCTTGAACCTAGAGGAAGAAAATTCAAAAAATACAAGAATGATTTTGAGTTTTTTGGCTAACAGATAAGTTTTTTTAAAGCTTAGTCACAAGTAAAATATTTTTCAATCGGACCGAACCATGTGAGGAAGATAATGTGATATGACCACTATGAGTGACACGAAGAGGAGTGACACTGCCTACAATCACCGTAGAGGAACCATAATATGGGGATTAAGAATGCAGATTACCTTTTTCTATGGTCATATGAGAAGTAGCACAGGTGTTGGTATACCATTGGGAGTGTTGCATTGGTTCAGATAGAGTGCTAGAGATAAGATCTTGAAGGAGATTATCATTGATTCGTAGGCATAGTCATAAGGATACCAACATTTTGCTGCACTATGATTCACCTTTCCATAGATTTGGCATTATGTGGGATATGTTCACATGGGGATGGAAGAGGACATCTCACTTGAGGTTTAGGGAGGAGATCAAGAAATTTGGAATGATGCTACATGTATGTTGAGGGAGGAGGGCGGTTATTAGTAGTATGATATTGGCTCCCATTAGAATATTTTCCATATTTGGTTGTTGGGACAAAGCATCAACCTCTAGAATTAAAGGGGCTTATCCACCCTGGCTTGGTCCAGTGGTAAGGATGGGCTTCACTCTGACCATAGGTCATGAGTTCGATCCCTCCCCATGGATACCTACTCCTGTTGGAGGGCTTCCTCAGGATTGTGTGGTTAGGCGCACGGTCGTGGGTTCGATCCCCCTCAGGGTTTACTAGTATTTAAGCGGGGCTCGTGTGTGAGGTGGACATGCACAGTGCCCCCCCTGTTTAGCTTGCACGAGGGAGTCCAAAGGGCTCGTTCGTGTGGAGGTTCAGGGTTATCAAAAAAAAAAAAAGAATTAAAGAGGCCAATCCTATTTTGGTTGACAAAATGGCCACACCCACTACCATGATTGGAAATAAAGGCAAAGTTTTAATTTAAATTTTTTAGCATTCCAGTTCAATCACGGCATTGCGAATTTCAGAATTTTGAGTGGCGGAGATAAATTGTGCAAGTGTGGGAAACCGGGGTTTGGCAAGAATAGTAGTCATAGTAGAATCATATTTGTGTCCAAGAACATGGGATGATTGGATGTTTTTGTCTTTATCGAAAATTGGTTTATGAATAGCTGCCAGGTTGTCACAAACGTTTTTGAACTTCATGAGAAAATCATTCGTGACAGAATCATTTTTTGGTACCTAGAGTTGGCGCTTGAGTTGGAGTTCGTGTTCCTTTATTGCTTGTAGATACACATCCTCCAAGAGGGACCAGACTTCATTCGTAATTTTTAGGCCAGTGATATGCCTGAGAGCCTCCGCTGAAGTATTTCCATCGATTAAACTCTTGACAAGAAGATTAACATAATTCCATTAATCAGTCCCTGAAGTGGAAATTGTAGAGGACTGTACACTCTTATATGAGGATGGTGGTTTTGTTGAGTATGTATATTAGTATATATATTTATTTTTAATAAAGTAAATAAGTTAGTGGGAGTAACCAAGTGGTAAGTTAGTGGTGGTGTGTGCATGAGGTCTTGGGTTCAAATCCTAGAGAGCACACTAATTATTAAGTGTCAAAGATTGGGCCTTGGGATCTTGGGGATTTCTAATGTGCATTAAATCTTTTCAAAATCGTTTTAATTTTAAACTGTTTTAAGTCTTTGACTGTTTCTTCCAATATAATTGTTAGTGGAGATATTAGTGGGTTAGTTGGCTAAAATCACTATCCACATTTTTTACCAAAATTCTGCATAAAACAAAGGCTACAGCTTTGAGAAAACAACACAGAACAAATTAATCTCTCTCACGTTTTTCTGCAAAAATAATTTTGCTACTTTCTACTAACTTAATTTTTTGGGTGCTGGAGTATCCTGAGAGTTCGAAGGTTTAACACAAAGCTGGTGTTTAAATCTGATCGTTGAATCCTGGGAGGTGTATGTTCACGAGACTGACGGCTACAAATATTAGCGAGAAATTTCACCTTTAGGACTTTGTGTTCAACACAAACCTCGATCGATAAGTCCTTCTAATTTTATCTATTTCGAATTTGGGTTATTTCGTTTATTCTGCAATTACTATTTCCAACAATCTAAAGGTGAAATTCGTTGTTATTCTACAACCTGCTATGGAAAATCCTAATGAAAAATACTCTGAAAAACCTGAATTGTTTGATGGAAAGAATTTTAAGAGATGGCAAATGAAACTGGAATTTTACCTAACAACTCTTAAGGTCGTTGGCGTTATTGCGTCTGATAGACCTTCTGTACCTGAAGAACTAGTTGTTTGGAAAGAAAGAGATTATATGTGTAGGAATTATATTCTGAATTGTCTCTTCCTTGAACTGTATGATGTTTACTGGTCATGTCCTACTGCTAAAGAATTATGGAACTTATTGGACAAAAAATATGCAACTGAAGATGCTGGGTCTAAAAAATTTATGGTTGGAAAATTTTTGGATTTTAAAATGGAAGATAATAAATCTGTTGTGTCGCAACTGGAAGAACTACAAATTATTATTCATGAAATTCTGGCCAAGGGTTATAGTATATGTTAGGGTTTTCAAGTTTCAGCTATAATTGAAAAACTTCCACCGTCTTGGAAAGATTACAAAAACGGTTTGAAACATAAGAAAAAGGAAATGTCACTAGAAGATTTGATAGTTCGTTTGAGAATTGAGGAAGATAATAGGAATGCAGAACTTAGGGAGAAAAATTTTGAATTCAGTTCTAAGGCTAATTTGGTAGAGGGAAAATCAAATGGAAACCAAAAACAGAACCAGTCCAAGCCTAACCATTCAAACCAGAAACATGGGCACCATAAACCAAACCAGAATTCGAGGTCCAACCATAAATTCAAACCTAACGATAAGAATAAAAATTCTAAACCTCAGTTTAAATCTAAACCTGCAGGTCAATGCTATGTATGTGGAAAACCAGGTCATTACGCTAAAGATTGCAAGTTTAGGAAGAGTCAAGATGTGAAGCCTCAAGCAAACGTAACCGAGGAGGGTAACTTTTCTGCTGTTGTGACCGAGGAAAACATTGTGAGTAACATGACATACTGGTGGCTTGATTCTGGCGCCACCAAACATATTTGCGTCACGAGAGGTGCCTTCACTACCTTCACTGCTATGGGTGGGGATGAACGTCTGTACATGGGAAACTCCTCTTCGTCTAAGGTTGAGAGCAAGGGAACCGTAGTTTTAAAGTTCACTTCGGAAAATGTTCTCACATTGAAAGATGTTTTGTATGTCCCTGAGGTTAGGAATAATCTGGTGTCCGGTTTTGTCTTAGTTAAGAAGGGTTTTAAAATTGTTCTAGAGAGTAATAAGGTAGTTGTGACTAAGGGAGGTGCTTTTGTGGGGAAAGGCTATGTTCATGAGGGTCTTTTCAAATTAAATGTAACCGTGGATAATAATAATAAAAGATCTACTTCTTCTGCTTATTTGATTGACTCTTGTGATATGTGGCATTTTAGACTTGGTCATGTAAATAAGGCATCCATTAAAAAATTAATGTTTTTGGGAAACATACCAAAATCTGATACTTCTACCAACTCTAAATGTGAAATATGTGTTGAATCAAAATATGCTAAAAAACCTTTTCCAATTGTCGAAAGAAGTTCAACTGTTTTAAGTTTAATACATTCTGATCTTTGTGATTTGAAAGGTTATGTAACACGTGGTGGAAATATATATTTTGTTACTTTTATTGATGATTACTCTCGTTATTGTTATATTTATCTCCTTACGAGTAAAGATGAGTGTTTCTCAAAATTTATTTCTTATAAATTAGAAGTTGAAAAACAATTGGAGAAACCCATTAAAATATTAAGATCAGATAGGGGAGGAGAATACACCGGTGATCTTGATAAATATTGTAAAGAAAATAGAATAATTCATCAAGTTACTCCTCCTTATTCACCCCAATCTAATCGTGTAGCTGAAAGAAAAAACAGAACTCTTAAGGATATGGTAAATTCTATGTTAAGCACTTCGGGATTACCTTATAATATGTGGGGTGGGGCACTTCTTACTGCTTGTTATATTCTTAATAAAATACCTTTTAAGAAAAATGACAAACCTCCTTATGAAATGTGGAAAAATAAAAAACCTTCTTATAAACACCTTAAAGTGTGGGGGTGTCTTGCTAAGGTTTCAATACCAGTACCTAAGAGAACTAAACTTGGCCCAAAGACTTTTGATTGTGTTTTTATAGGTTATGCTAAAAACAGTAATGCTTATAGGTTTCTTGTAATTGATTCTAAAAATCAATATATGGATAAAAACACTATTTTTGAGTCAAGAGATGCTGAATTTTATGAGGACAAATTTCCTTTTAAAGTGAGAAGTGAGGGAACTAGTAGTTCTGTTCCAGTGGGTCCTAGTATTAGAAATGTATCTCCAAATTCAGAAGAAATTGAAATTAGGAAAAGTAAAAGACCTAGGATAGATACTTCTTTTGGTCCTGAATTTTTAACGTACTTAATGGAAAATGATCCCGTCACTTTTAGTGAGGCAATGCCCTCACCCAATTCTATTTTTTGGAAAGAAGCTATTAATAGTGAATATGATTCTATTATTTCTAACAACACGTGGGAGTTAGTTGACTTGCCTAAAGGATGTAAAACTATTGGATGCAAATGGATTTTTAAAAAGAAATTAAAAGCTGATGGTTCTACTGATAAATTTAAGGCAAGATTGGTAGCTAAAGGCTATAGGAAAAAGGAAGGAATTGATTTCTTTGATACTTACTCTCCTATTACTAGAATTACATCTATTAGGCTATTAATTTCTATTGCCTCATTACATAATCTGATAATTCATCAAATGGATGTTAAAACGGCTTTTTTGAATGGAGATCTTGAAGAAGAAATTTATATGGATCAACCCGAGGGGTTTGTAGTCCAAGGCTTAGATCAAAAAGTGTGTAGACTTAAAAAATCTTTATATGGACTAAAACAAGCTCCTAAACAATGGCATGAAAAATTTGATCAAGTAATGATCTCTAATGGTTTTAACATTAATGAAGCGGATAAATGTATTTATAGCAAATTCAAGGATAATTCTAGTGTGATTATTTGCTTATATGTGGATGATATGCTTATTTTTTGAACTGATATGGATGTAGTTAATAAAACTAAACGTTTCCTTAGTAAGAAATTTGATATGAAAGATTTGGGTGTTGCTGATGTTATACTTGGAATTAAAATCATTAAAAATTCTGAAGGAATTGTTTTAACCCAATCTCATTATGTAGAGAAAGTTCTTAGAAAATTTGAACAATTTAATTGTATTCCTGCTAAAACACCTTATGACCCTAATTGTCACTTAAGGAAACATTCGGGTCCTGGTGTATCATCATTAGAATATTCTAGAGTTATAGGTAGTCTAATGTATCTTATGAACTGCACTAGACCTGATATTGCATATGCTATGGGTAGACTTAGCAGATACACTTGTAATCCTAATAATGAACATTGGGATGCTTTAATTAGAGTTTTGAGATATATAAAATACATAATAAACTATGGTATTCATTATATTAGATATCCTGCTGTAATTGAAGGCTTTTGTGATGCTAATTGGATTTCTGATAATGGTGAATGTAAGTCTACGAGTGGCAATGTTTTTGCCTTGGCAGGAGGCGCTATATCTTGGAAATCTACCAAGCAAACGTACATAGCTAGATCCACTATGGAGTCAGAGTTCATAGCATTTGATAAAGCAAGTTAAGAGGCTGAATGGTTAAGGAACTTCATATTAGATATTCATTTGTGGCCTAAACCAGTTCCAACCTTGTCTATTCACTGTGATAGTCAAGCAGCGATCGCAAGAGCACATAATAACTCCTACAACGGAAAGTCTAGGCATATCAGGAGAAGACACAACACAGTGAGACAACTATTAAAAGATGGAGTTATAGCAATCGACTATGCCAAGTCAAAGGAAAATCTGGCGGATCCATTGACTAAAGGGCTTGCTAGAGAGCTAGTTTATCAAACATCGAAGGGAATGGGCCTAAAGCCTATTAATATCTAAATCACCTATAATGGAAACCCAACCCATATGACTGGAGATCCCAAGATCTGGGTTTAATGGGATAACAAAGTTATACGAGTGATTTGTGGGGGTACAAATTTAAGTTTTACTTAAAACCCATTCCTATGATCTAGTACCTCTGTATCGATGGAGGATGAGATTTAATCTCTTAATGCTTTCTATAGCTGTTATTCAGTGGAGTGTGAGATACAGTATACTCTTGATAGAAGCACCTATATGAGTGCACCTATATAAGTGTGGTAGTGGCGCCGCTTCCTATGAGAATTAAGGCTGATTCTCTAGAGCACTCAAGAAACCTGGGCATGCTCAAGGACGAAACGAGCACAATTGTGGGAACTCAATGATGATTTTTGGGAGTTACTTGTGTGTTCTATTGACTTAAGTTTACAACAACACTGAAATAGTTCAAGACATTAGTTCACTATCAACCGCTAAACTCAATAGATCAACACAAAGCAAAGTTTCAAGTCGACTGACACCTTTGCCTTATACGTCACTCCTTATGATACTCTAGAGCATCGTTTTATTTAATTTATTTACTTCATTCATGTGGGGTATTGTTGGGTATGTATATTAGTATATATATTTATTTTGAATAAAGTAAATAAGTTAGTGGGAGTGGCCAAGTGGTAAGTTAGTGTGGGGGGGGGGGTGCATGAGGTCTTGGGTTCAAATCCTAGGGAGCACGCTAATTATTAAGGGTCAAAGATTGGGCCTTGGGACTTGGGGCCTTGGTGTCTTGGGGATTTCTAATGTGCATTAAATCTTTTCAAAATCGTTTTAATTTTAAACCGTTTTAAGTCTTTGACTGTTTCTTCCAATATAGCTGTTAGTGGAGATATTAGTGGGTTAGTTGGCTAAAACCACTACCCACGTTTTTTACCAAAATTCTGCATAAAACAAAGGCTATAGCTTTGAGAAAGCAACACAGAACAAATTAATCTCTCTCACATTTTTTTGCAAAAATAATTTTGCTACTTTCTACTAACTTAATTTTTTGGGTGCTGGAGTATCCTGAGAGTTCGAAGATTTAACACAAAGTTGGTGTTTAAATCTGATCGTTGAATCTTGGGAGGTGTATGTTCACGAGGCTGACAGCTACAAATATCAGTGAGCAATTTCACCTTTAGGACTTTGTGTTCAACACAAACCTCGATCGATAAGTCCTTCTAATTCTATCTATTTCGAATTTGGGTTATTTCGTTTATTCTGCAATTACTATTTCCAACAGGTTTATGATTTTCTCTATGATCAGTGAGTTTTAATGTTTGGATGAGAGGAAAGACTTGTGTTGTCCAGATGAGATAATGTTAGCGGAAAGCCTGAATGATATTATGGCAATGAAATGGGTAGATTTATATCCATGAGATGTAAGGGATTTGAGGTACCAATCAATGAGCTTGAATCTCCAATACCAAGAATTCTAGTTATATTATTCAACCTCACTATTTTTTAGATACATCAGGTGCATATTATACATCAATATGATATTGAAAAATATTCTATGAAGCCATGCACATTTACATTAGTTCTTCTAGTTTGTCTTCTTAATCTGCTCCAGGTAGGCTCGGTTGGGTTGCTAGTTAAGCAGAAATAGTCTTGGGATTTTCCACAAGATAAGCTTGTAGTTCTTGATCAATTGGAGGTGGTTTATCATATATATACTAGTGTGTGTATATATATAAGCTCTCCAACATATTCAACTTATATATATATACACACTAGTATATACCCACACTAGTATATATACTAGTGTGTGTATATATATAAGTTGAATATGTTGGAGAGCTTATATATATACACACACTAGTATATATGATAAACCACCTCCAATTGATCAAGAACTACAAGCTTATCCTATGGAAAATCCCAAGACTATTTCTGCTTAACTACCAACCCAACCGAACCTACCTGGAGCAGATTAAGCCGACAAACTAGAAGAACTAATGTAAATGTGCATGGCTTCATAGAATATTTTTCAATATCATATTGATGTATAATATGCACCTAATGTATCTAAAAAATAGTTAGGTTGAATACTATAACTAGAATTCTTGGTATTGGAGATTCAAGCTCATTGATTGGTACCACAAATCCCTTATATCTCATGGATATAAATCTATCCATTTCATTGCCATAATATCATTCAGGCTTTCCGCTAACATTATCTCATCTGGAGGACACAAGTCTTTCCTCTCATCCAAACATTAAAACTCACTGATCATAGAGAAAATCATAAACCACCATCCTCAGACAAGAGTGTACAGTTCTCTATAATTTCCACTGCAGGGACTAGGGCTGTGTTTTTTTTTCCGAACATTTCGATTTTTTCGATATTCGATCCGATATTTTTCGATTTTGGAACGTATATAAGGTTTTCGATTTTCGATTTTCCGATTTCCAATATTTCCGAAAAAAATCGGATCGAAACTTGGAAATAATTTTGAATTTCCGATTTTTCGATTTTTCCAAAACTATGTCGATCCGATTTTTCCGAATTATTTTCGATTTTTTCTGAAATATTTTCCGATTTCCAATTTTTCCAATTTTTTTAAACATTCTCATGTGTCCCACATCGGCTATGATAGGAAGAGAGGCCCAAAAAAGTCCCCTATAAAAGGAGAATATCCATCTATCCTCTACACGAATGAAAAAAAAATGGTTAAATCCGTATATATATACATGTTGGGTTAAATATTTTTTTCGATTTCTTTAAAATGAGAATTTTGAGTAATCTAAAATCCTATATTAATTTTTTTGAAATTTTAGAATTTTCGAAAATTTTGAATTTTTAGTATATGTTTTGAATTTTTGATTTTTTCCAATTGTTTTTCGATTTTTCGATTTTTTCGAATTCGGAAACTTTTTTGATTTTCCGAAAAAATTGGATAGGAAATTGGAACGAATATTTTATTTCCGAAAAAATCGGAATTTTTTTCGAATGGTCAGTTTTCGATCCGATCCGATCCGGCCGAAACACAACCCTAGCTAACAATATACCTCATTAATAGAATCGGGTTATAAGCTAAATGAAGCGGGTCAACTAAGAAAAACGGGTAACCAAAAATAAAACACAGAAACGCTCTCTCTTGGATTTCAAACCTGCTCAGATTCCGGCGAGAGTTGAACTCATTTTCCGGTGAGAGTTTGAACTCATTTTAGGTGTTGAGATTGATTTTAGATGGGTTGTTTGAACTCATTTTAAGGCCAAAGTTGGAAAATGTTTGCAGTATGTTTATACCATCACATATAGGGTTTCCATTTATTTTTAACATCTGAGATAGGTTACCATTTTTTTAAATCATGAGATTTGATTTCTGTTCTACATGAGATTTGATTTAAATAAATGGTTGCTTCAACTTTGTTTTCTAATTTTATGTTTTGGATTAAAATATGCTTCTACGTGAGATTTGATTTATATTTAAGGGGTTTTTGCTTCAACTTCTACATGATTTTGCTTCTAATTTTCTATTTTGGATAAATTTTTGATTTGTACATGAGATGCTCATTGTATTTATATTTTGATGAAATTATCTTGAGGATTTGGGTCTGTGCGAGCAACACTATTATTTTTTTTTCAATTATGCAATTTTTTTATATCACGTGTTCATAATTATTGTAATTTAATTCCTTTTAGGTTAATGTGTTCTTCCACTAAATTCGAAGAAAATGAGTTTACGCTCCGATTTAAAGTGAAGAAGTGTGATTGTGGGAGTGTTGTTGATGTAAGGATCACGGAGTCGATTTAAATCGGTGTAATAGTGATGGTATAGACTCATGGAATTAAAAATTTTGTTCTTTTGTAATATATGGCTATGTATGGAATGGATAGAAATTAATTTCTTTTTGTAAACTCTGGAAATTAATGTATTGAATGGATTGAGATTTGGTTTCATTGATTTCTTTTGGAATAATTTTGCAAATATGAAAATAAATTATACTTTCTTATATTGCTAGCCTAAGATCTATTGACATTTATCATTTAAAAAAAATTGACTAATGCATTCGTCTACATATTTTGATAACCAAAAACCATTTGAATGTAACTAATGCAGTAGTCTTCATAATTCTGTACACTTGATATTTTGATAACTAATAGTAGTTTGGTTGTAGACTTTATGCAGAATTGTAATTGCCAAATACCATTTGCAAACTCAACTAGACCAAACACCATTTGCATACATGGGCGAAGTGAGAAAAATAATTATAAAATCAGTCTTAAGAACACCCTAATATTAATCACGAACACATTAATATGATTAAACTTTAGCATACAGTTGTTCTTAATAAAAGGATCTTGGATCTTCGTGTTTTCACAAATATGCCTAAAAGATAGAAAATTAAACTTACCTTGATCCAATGTATCGATCAATCTTACTGTATAAATCTCCTTTAATCATCTTGATTAATTACTCCATTAATCCCCCCTTCTTGGAAAAATTACACGTAAATCAAATTTCAGAATTTTCTCTCTCTAGACCAATATATTGTGTGTTTATGCAAATTATTTGATGGAGAATAACCTACTATATATAGGGTGAGAGAGGACCCGAATCTCCTATGTAAACTATAATTCTACCACCCATCACAGTTAGACTTGCAATAGGAGACTAACCCACTTTATCTCTTAAAAATCTTGGTGACTTATCTAAAGGTCTTCTAACCAATTTTGATTTCTTAGTTGGACCACATCAAGTAGGACTCGTTTATTTAACCCATTAATTAATTTCGAAATTCATAATTTCAAAATTAATAAATGGATAAAATATTCCTAACAGTCTCCCACTTGGTCCTAATAAGAATTCACATAATGATTTGATTAAAGGAACATTAGGCGCACAATAATATTTAGAATAGTCATTAACAATTATTCACCTTAATTAAATACTCTACTAAATGTGAGTCATGGAGGTTCTGCACTAATTTAAGAGCATGGTTCCTTCCATGTATTACGACACTCATGTCATATTCAATTAGGCCCGAAATGTGGGTTGTCAATAATGGTCCCATAATTTCTTTATAAAAAGACTTTTTCTATCACATTCATTCATTCGTATCCATGTATACAATAAAGACAAAATATAAAATTTGGAAACACTTTAGTGATATCATAGTGTAGTGTCAAAAATAAGCAATAGCAATCCACTACATCAAAAGTTTATTGGCTACACTTAAGACCTATATATTAAGCATGCTTGATTAATGTCTTTTATGGTAGCCCATTTATGTGGATTTGCTATGTTAACACTTGTACTAATGTGTTCAAGTGGCATTCGTTCTTTCAGAATTTCTTATTTATTTGGAAGGTATTTACATTCATTGTGCTTAGTTACTCTTGGAATACGCTACATTTCTTCATAAAGAAGATTGCAGTGACATTATCATAATATTTCAGCGGCTTGATCATAGTGTTGACAACTCCAAGTCCCGAAATGAAGTCACGCTGCCAAAATACATAAGTTATAGCAACAAAGCATGCTACAAACTCATCTTTCACAAAAGCTAATGGACGGATTGTGTTGAACTCCTTCATTATATTGGTCGATAAACCAAAACAAACATACTTAAGCAAGAGTGAATCCATACCATCCTTACAACTAGTAAATCTGAGCCATAATAACTATCCATATTTAAATGAACACATACATCATATATGTGAGCATATAGTCTTTTAAGTATCTCATTACTTCATACACAACTCTTCAACCCATATGAAGTTATTTTGATTCTCTTCTTTCTAAATTCATGCTTGTATATAGAGAAAATATATAAACTTACTCCCACCGATCTTAAAGTGTATACAAATATACAACGATTAAAAAAATAATGATATTATTTCATAAAAAATGTCACGCGGGAAACTTATTTTTATACAATGATCTTTTAACCATATACACATGGTTTATAAGACTCCAAAAAGTAATTTTCACATCCATTTAAAGTAACTGTCAATCATAATGAGTTACTAATGTCATAAGAATTCCATATACTTAGATATAATTGAGAAGGTTCATTTATAATGTTTTCTTCATTAATGATGAAATATTTTACTACAATTTGGTTTTATATCGTTTAATTACTATTAGTGTGGCGTTTGGTCTTGATGACCACCTTATACCCGAGTTTAGTGCATCTAATTCAACGAGATTCTAAACTTAGTTGTAATCCATTAGTTTCACTTATTATGACTTATGAAAATAAAACCAGGTCACTATTTATCCCTACGCTAAATTCATGTTCATGCAGATACACCACATAATCATCTAGGATAGTAGACCTTTTAGGATATTCTTAATACTATTCCTTGTAATTTTATCTACATTTCTCTCATGGTGACAATACTGTCATTTAGTGGTTGATCATTTATTTGTTCTTTGTTTTATAGACAATCTAATAGATAAAAGAACAAGTATTCAAGAAAGTTATGAGTAATGGGATAAGTACCTCACCTTCCTTTATAACCGTATTTCATAATTTTCTACTCCCACTAATTTTATCATTCATAATGAATTTGATATTTTCGATTTTCTTTAATGCAATAAGTATGTGTCAGTGACAATTATATGATCTATGTAGGTCCACTTTAAGGGAAATTTCTCATAATCTCCCACTTGAGCCACATAGGTCCTCCTGATATTAGACATCGTAATACCTTAAGAGCACGACTCCACTATGAAGATTTATCAGGGGCATTATAAATCTTGTCCACGAAAATTATGAAAGGGAGTCTAGATTTAATTTGACACAATATTAATGGGTTTCATCAATAACGCTACGATTATGATGCAGGATCAAACCAATCTTTAAAAGAAATATGTCCGAACTTTATTTTATACAAAACATCAAAAGGAATACCATAACCTTTGAAAAAATATACATCAAAATATTCTTTAGAACATATCCCTCACAATCAAGTGTAGACAAACATTTTCGAAGAAAATAAAAAAAATCGAGGGTTTATGAAAAATAAATGGCGATTTGATTACCCAAGAACAAAAGAAAAAGAATCTTATTAGGATTTCTAGTTTGTTTTGTAAACAATAATTGCATCAAAAGTAAATACCTTCTGTAACACAGTATGTATAACTTGCAAACTCTACTACGATGAAAAACTCATTTGAAATCATAAAAGATACATATTATCTCTATCATTATTAGTCTGAGTGTGCAACATGTGAACAAACTTAATTTGTTTAATTTCATCAAACTTTATATGGAGTGTTCCACACAATATTGATCATTAATAATGGGCTCATAATTAAAAGTTACATATAAAGATATAATACCATGATTGTGTGACAACCCGCTCTCCGAAATAAGGGGTGGCCAGCCCGATACTTCAATAAAATGGAATCATGGATGGAAATCATTATCATCATCAAAACAATAAAGTAAGTATATGGAAAAACCACCCTTTAATTCAGAAAAACGGGTTGCCAAAAATAAAGTTATTTTAGTTTTGATTAAAAGTTAAGAAAATAATTTAAACAACCCATTCTAAAAGAAAGTGGAGTTCCAAAGGAACGTACATTACTATAATAACAACCATACAATAATAGGACCAAATATGCTGTTGGTCCACAGTTACATACAACGTATTACAACAGTTTAATAGTTACATAAATACATTCATTAAACAGTTACAAAGTTTGGGCCACACGCCCGAGTAAAAGACCCGATCATATCTAGATTACAAACAAATGAAAGTGTCTATCAAAACGTCCTGTAATATCCGCAAAATCTTACAGCTCCTGAAAATCATTTGAATATTAACATCACAACGGGCGCCCTTGTGGAGGAGCACCTGAGCGGATACAATAACATGCACAAGAAGAAAGAAATATACGGGTCAGGGCCCGGTTTTTATATGATTCCCAGACGAATAAGAAGCATGATAGATATGAACAGTTAATCATGAATGATGAAGATGAGTATCTAACAACCTAATCACAAATATAATAAGGCAATTAGATGATCATAACATTTATTAAATTAAGCAAGGAAATATAAATTAGACATCATAAATTTAAAAGCCTCCATCATTATTTACCACTTTATTCCAATTTCCATTCCTTAACAGGAATAATACCATTATTTATTCATATGGAATTAACATAACTCAAGTCCCACTTGATTTAGAAAGGTCATATTCTTATACATATAACGATTCTAAGACCGCCCCTTCGAGTTTTCCCACTGGGCGCACGCTTAAATGACTATCATCTTCCAGGGGCCTATCAAACAAGGCAGCCTGGGCACCTAACGCACATCGGGAAGTGGCCATATACCTGCGGGAGAGTCAAGACCATACCCGGAATCTGCTCACCAGTGTAGAAAAAAACATATATCAAACCCACATATCGCCGAGGACTATAGTCTACCTGCGTTCACTAGTCAGGGGACATCATCTCATACGCGAGCTTCCCTTATGATAGGATTTAGAGAGGTGTGTTTAAGTAAATTAACATTTACCTTTTTAAATCTCATTTTTCATTTCCATTAATCACATGTATGTTTCATTTTTAATTTGGAACCATAAACCTTGAATATTTTCATTAATATTCATCATAATTTAAGTCCCGAATTAATCTCCAAGTGATCACAATAATTCCATAAGTCTCAAGGTCTTATATACCTCAAATGATCCCCAAAAGTCTCCAAGTATGGGCCTACAACCCCTATCCTCCTATTAATGTACTAAAGGAAATTAAATTCCTAACCTCATTTCATACACCTCGGGAACAAGCCCTGTTTAACCCTTTCCTAAAGTGGGGTAGTGACTTGACTCAAATAAAACTCTAAGAGTCTAAGTTTACTTCATTCAATAAGGTTCCTAGGTCCTAAGCCTAAAGAAAAAGAATAAAAATTAAGTTAAAAAAAATAACTCAAAACTGCAGGAACCGAATCGATTCGCCCAAGCGAATCGATTCGCCCAGAAAGCGAATCTATTCGGGTGACAAAACCCAACTTTCTGCAAATTCCAAATCGATTTTTCCTTAACCCGAATCGATTCGGTTACCCAGACCTAGAAACTGGTTCTAAGAGAATCGATTCGCCTCTGCGATTTTGCCAAGTTTGGCTATGGAGTCTTAGACTCCAAAAATTACCCCAAACTCAAATCCATCCAAACCAAGATCATTTATTGTAACTAATACATCATAAATACATCTAACTACCCTCATAAACATCAATGATCATCCAAATCAATCTCCAAGTATTTAAAACCCATAAATCCAAATAAAACCCTAACTTTGTTAAACCATGATTAACCCACAACTATCAATACTAATTATTCAACTTAAATCACATAATAGCAAGTAGAAAACTTGCCTTGGGGTTCCAATCTCATATTTGAGGACGAAGAATGCAAGATCAATCTCCAAATCTTCAATCTCTCTCTTTCTCTCCAAAGTTATCTTCCTCTCTCTCTCACTCTAGGTTAACAATTTCACTTAAGGGAAATAAAATGCCTAGCAAGACTAAATCGGGGCATTAGTCTAAAGTCTCCAAATTTAAGTGGTTAATACCACATTAAATTGATTCCCAACACACAATATACTAAAACCAGTCAAAAGTGCCCAAAACATCAAAATACAATATGGCACACATTTTGACTATTTCGCACCTCCCGGAACTAATTACACCCTCCAAATTATCATTTGGAAATTTTATAACTCATTTTAAGTTCTAGTTTCATTTTTAAACCATAATGTCATTTTAAATCTTATGACATAATAAAACACAACATGGCGATATTACCTACACATAAGGTAAACATGCAACATTTTAGTAAATATTAACGTTTCTTCCTTAAATTAATACTTACTCCACATTCCAACATTTATATATAATTACTTCACATAGTAAATAAATATAAAATAGGCTCTCAAAAGTGAGGGTTGTTACATACTCCCCCCCCCCCCCCCTTATGAGGAAAATTTGCCCCCAAAATTCAGGCGTACCTTAAATAAATAGATGCGGATACTTTTCCCGCATATCATCCTCACGTTCCCATGTTGATTCCTTAGCGTTGTGATGACTCCATTGGACTCGCACCAAGGGCATGACTCGAGACCTCAACCTACGCTCCCCATGCTCTAAAATAGCAACGGGTTGTTCTTCATATGAAATGTCGGGTTTCAAGTCGATATCCTCGAAAGGGATATGCCAAAGGTCACCATCGCACCTTTTATACTTCTTCAAAGAAGAGACATGGAATACATCGTGGATTTGTTGCAAAGGTTTCGGTAAAGCAAGTTGATACGCCACTGGACCCACCCTAGCAATGACGGGAAAAGGTCCAACAAAACGCGGTGCAAGCTTCCCTTTCTTTCTGAAACGCTTGATACCTTTCATAGGTGACACTCGCACCAAGACTTGGTCCCCAATCTCCAACTCCATGTGTCTTCTACCCGCATCGGCATAGCTCTTTTAACGGTCTTGAGCTATCCGAATGCGACTTCGAATGAGTTCGATCTTAGAAGAAGTATCTTGGATCATCTCAGGTCCAAGGAACTTATTATCCCCCACTTCCAACCAACATGTGGGTGATTTACAAGGCCTACCCTACAAAGCTTCATAGGTCGCCATCCCAATAGTTAATTGGTATGAATTATTGTAAGCAAATTCTACCAAAGGGAGATATTGTTCCCAACCGCCTTTAAAATCGAGCATACACATACGAAGCATATCCTCCAACATTTGGTTTACTCGTTCGGTCTGGCCATCTGCTTGAGGATGATAAGAAGTGCTCAAATTCAACTCGGTCCCCATAGCCTCTTGGAAACTTTGCCAAAAGTGGGAAACGAAAATCTTATCTCGGTCGGAAACGATATTTAAAGGCACCCTATGGAGTCTAACAATCTCCGCGATGAATAATCCGGCATAGCGAGAAGTGTCATAGTCGTTACGCACTGGTAGGAAGTGTGCCGAATTAGTCAAACGGTCGATAATCACCCAAATAGAATCACAACAATTCTGTGACCTTGGCACGACAGTAATAAAGTCCATCGATATGCTCTCCCATTTCCATACCGGAATCTCTAATGGTTGCAACAAACCTGTCGGTCGCTGATGATCTATCTTGACCAATTGACAAGTAGTGCATTGGGACACAAACTCAGAAATATTTCACTTCATGCCCGTCCACCAATACTGACGGCGCATGTCTTGATACATCTTGTCCCCACCAGGATGTACCGTGAACTTAGACCCGTGAGATTCAACCATCACCGCCCGTCTCAAATCCCCCTCTTCCGCAACGATGAGTCTTCCCTGGAAATGTAATCCACCCTCAGAACTTATCGAGTAGGATTTCTCTCCCTCGGACAGTAATCGGTGTATATGGTCTTGGAAACCCTTATCCCTTCCTTGGGCTTCTACGACCCTTGCCAAAATGGTAGGAGTAACGGCCATTACTGACATGAACGCTCTCACTACTGCATCCTCTTGACTTAGCTCTTTCCATTTCTCTTTCCATACATCAACTAACTCTCCCTCGGGTTTTCTACTCAAAGCATCCGCTACCACATTCGCCTTGCCAGGATGATAGTGGATGTCAAACTGATAATCTTTCATGAACTCCAACCATCGACGCTGTCGCATATTCAAATCTTTCTGTGTATACAAATATTGCAGTGATTTGTGGTCCGTGAAAAGACTGAATTTCTCCCCCAAGAGATAGTGCCTCCAAATATTCAAGGCAAAGACAACCGCGTTAAGTTCTAAGTCATGCACTGGATAGTTTCTTTTATGGGGCTTTAGCTTGCGGGAAGCATAAGAAATAGTTCGTCGCTCCTGTTGAAGCACACCTCCTAATTCTTGTAGAGATGCATCGGTGAAGACTAGATATTCCAATACCGGTTTTGGCAATTCAAGGACTGGAGCCAAAGTCAATCAATCTTTGAGCTCATCAAAAGCAGCCTGATAAGAGTTATCCCAAACAAACCTCACTCCTTTTTGAGTCAAATTTATCAAAGGGCTAGTGATTTTAGATAAACCCTTGATAAACCGACGGTAATAACCCGCCAAACCCAGAAAACTACGAATCTCGGTAGGTGTCGTGGGCTGACCCCACTCCCTCACCGCAACCTCCTTGCTCGAATCCACCGATATACCCTGGGATGTCACAATATGACCCAGAAACTGCACCTCCTGCAACCAAAAGCCACACTTTTCGAACTTAGCATACAATTGTTGATCCCTCAATCTTTGTAGGACCAACCTCAAACGAACAGCATGATCAGATTACGTTCAATAATAGACTAAGATGTCATCGATGAATACAATAACAAATTGGTCCAGGAAGTCCCGAAATACCCTATTCATGAGATCCATAAATACGGAGGGGGAATTCGTTAGTCCAAAGGGCATAACCAAAAATTCATAGGACCCATACCTTGTCAGAAAAGCGGTCTTGGATACATCTTGCCCCCGTATCCTCAACTGGTGATACCCCATCCTCAAATCGATTTTAGAGAAGTACGACTCTCCTTTAAGTTGATTAAACAAATCATCAGTACGAGGCAAAGGGTATTTGTTCTGGATGGTGACTTTATTCAACTCTCTGTAGTCAACACATAACCGGAGAGAACCGTCCCTTTTCTTTACAAACAGCACAGGAGCGCCCCATGGCGACGTACTACGCCTAATGAATCCCTGCTCCAACAACTGATGGATTTGATATCTTAACTCCCTCATCTCAGCGGGAGCCATATGATACGGAGCTCTCGCAATCGATCGAGTGCCCGACGCTAAATCAATCACAAACTCAATCTCCCGACTCGGAGGCAAACCCGGTATTTCCCAAAAAACATCCTCAAAATCTTGAACAACTGGAATAGAATCTAAGGGAACAACTACATCCCGAGAAGTCTCTTTCACAATACAATATAAATAAGTACTATTACCTCCCTCTAAACTAGGCATAACCACCAAGAACATTTCTTGTCTCGGAACGGCGAAGACTATACTCTTCCCGTAACAATTAACTATTGCATGATACTTGACAAGCCAATCCATGCCCAAAATCACATCATACTCGACCATGTCCAGGACGATTAAATCGGCCTCAAAGCACAAATTACTAAGAGAAATTCCTATTTGTTTACAAATAAGGAAAATGAGTGAACCATCACCCATAGAGGACTCAACGCTAGTGAAAGTGCTCTCAGCAAATTTTATCAATTCTGTGGACTGAGCAAAACTTCTAGAAATGAATGAATGTGTCGCACCCGTATCAAACAAAATGCGACCCATATGTCCTTGAATAAGGAACTTACCCTCAACCGCTGGCGGTGCCGGCGAAGTAAGAGAATGCATAGCATCCTGAATATCATAAACTCTCCCATACTGCAACTGACCCTGTTGTGGAGGGACAACCGGATTTGGCGCCTGTGGCGAAAACTGAACATAAGGCTGTTGTGTATCCCCAGGAGGCTGTCCCCCAATCAACTGAGGACACTCCTTCTTGTAATGACTCGCCTCCCCACATTGGAAACACTTTCCCAACATATTCTCTGGAACACAACCCCGATTATTTCTAAACTGGTTAACACCTTGGCCCTGATGGCCTCTACCTCCTTGACCACCCCGACCTGTTTGTTGATATTGCGAGGCACCCTGAATGTGCCGATTATTATTACCACCTGAATTAAACCCACCAAATCGTGGCTTTTTTTATGGGTCCCCTTGCTGGGGATCCCTTTCTCGTTGCTTATTACCCGAAGATTGGGATGAAGAAGATTCTCCTCCTCCGATCCCATTTCCTCCAGGTTTTCCCCTTGCCCCACTACTGTAGCTTTTTTACTACCCTGCATGTACAACCGATGCTCCTGGAAATGGAGCAATGGAGCAATGTCGCATTCATCGCCTCCCCAAAAGTTTGCAAGGCTGGATTACCCAGCAAATGTTGCCAGATTCTCCAGTTCAGACCCCCCATAAACTTTGATACCTTCCTCTCTTCCGGATTCACCTCATCCGGCACAAAACTTGTCAACCAGGTGAAATCCTCTTCATATTCTGCAACGGACCGTTCTCCCTGTACCACATCCTGAAGTCTCCTTCTCATCTCCCTTTGAACTGAGGGAGGAAAATACTTCTGGTCAAACAAGACCCAAAAATCAGTGATCGACATAGTATCCCTCTGTTCTGGTGTAGTCATCGACTCCCACCAGTGTAATGCGGCCCCAACAAGTTTGAGAGTAGTAAGGACTTGTTTCTTCTCCTCACTGCATTCCACCATTCGTAAATGTCGTTGCATATCTTTCTTCCATTGATTTGCTTGAACAACATCAGAACCTCCATCAAAATCCAGGGGATGTCCCTTTGAAAAGGACTCTCTAACTCTCTCCCACGGAGAAGGTCCCGTAGGATCTTGTGCATCATGTGCTCATTGTTGAGCTTGTGGCATTTGCTGAGCCACTACAATCATAGCAGCATTAACCGCTTGAGCAGCAATATTTGCTACATCAGCAGCATTAATTGTTCCTTGTGGCGGCGGAGGACCAACGTCATCTTATACAACTCTATTACATCTCGCTGGGCGACCTCTCTTAGGCGGCATCTGAGATGAAGGAACAATAGGATAAGAATATTATATAAAACAATCTATCTTGCAGAAGATCGTAAACATAAGCAACAAAGCAGTCCTAACATTAGGCTCTATATCAAAGAACGCTACGGTAGAACGTGACAATTCCGCATAGATCCTAAAGACTCTAGAACCTGATGCTCTGATACCATCTGTGAGAACCCGCTCTCCGAAATAAGGGGTGGCCAGCCCGATACTTCAATAAAATGGAATCATGGATGGAAATCATTCTCAGCATCAAAACAATAAAGTAAGTATACGGGAAAACCACCCTTTAATTCAGAAAAATGGGTTGCCAAAAATAAAGTTGTTTTAGTTTTGATTAAAAGTTAAGGAAATAATTTAAACAACCCATTCTAAAAGAAAGTGGAGTTCCAAAGGAACGTACATTACTATAATAACAACCATACAATAAGAGGACCGAATATGCTGTTGGTCCACAGTTACATACAACGTATTACAACAGTTTAATAGTTACATAAATACATTCATTAAACAGTTACAAAGTTTGGGCAACACGCCCGAGTAAAAGATCCGATCATATCTAGATTACAAAGAAATGAAAGTGTCTATCAAAACGTCCTGTAATATCCGCAAAATCTTACAGCTCCTGAAAAGCATTTGAATAGGAACATCACAACGGGCGCCCTTGTGGAGGAGCACCTGAGCGGATACAATAACATGCACAAGAAGAAAGAAATATACGGGTCAGGGCCTGGTTTTTATATGATTCCCAGACGAATTAGAAGCATGATAGATATGAACAGTTAATCATGAATGATGAAGAAAACGTCTTGTAATATCCGCAAAATCTTACAGCTCTTGAAAAGCATTTGAATAGGAGCATCACAACGGGCACCCTTGTGGAGGAGTACCTGAGCGGATACAATAACATGCACAAGAAGAAAGAAATATACGGGTCAGGGCCCGGATTTTATATGATTCCCAGACGAATTAGAAGCATGATAGATATGAAGAGTTAATCATGAATGATGAAGATGAGTATCTAACAACCTGATCACAAATATAATAAGGCAATTAGATGATCATAACTTTTATTAAATTAAGCATGGAAATATAAATTAGACATCATAAATTTAAAAGCCTCCATCATTATTTACCACTTTATTCCATTTTCCATTCCTTAACAGGAATAATACCATTATTTATTCGTATGGCATTAACATAACTCAAGTCCCACTTGATTTAGAAAGGTCATATTCTTATACATATAACGATTCTAAGACCGCCCCTCCGAGTTTTCCCACTGGGCGCACCCCTAAATGATTATCATCTTCCAGAGGCCTATCAAACAAGGCAGCCTGGGCACCTAGCGCACATCGGGAAGTGGCCATATACCTGCGGGAGAGTCAAGATCACACCCGGAATCTCCTCACCAGTGCAGAAAAATACATATGTCAAACCCGCATATGGCCGAGGGCTATAGTCTACCTACGTTCACTAGTCAGGGGACATCACCTCATACGCGAGCTTACCTTATGATAGCATTTAGAGAGGTGTGTTTAAGTAAATTAACATTTACCTTTTTAAATCTCATTTTTCATTTCCATTCATCACATGTATGTTTCATTTTTATTTTGAAACCATAAACCTTGAATATTTTCATTAATATTCATCATAATTTAAGTCCCGAATTAATCTCCAAGTGATCACAATAATTCCATAAGTCTCAAGGTCTTATATACCTCAAATGAGCCCCAAAAGTCTCCAAGTATGGGCCTACAACCCCTATCCTCCTATTAATGTACTAAAGGAAATAAAAGCCCTAACCTCATTTCATACACCTCGGGAACAAGCCCCGTTTGACCCTTTCCTAAAGTGGGGTAGTGACTTGACTCAAATAAAACTCTAAGACCCTAAGTTTACTTCATTCAAGAAGGTTCCTAGGTCCTAAGCCTAAACAAAAAGAATAAAAATTGAGTTAAAAAAAATAACTCAAAACTGCAGGAACCGAATCGATTCCCCCAAGCGAATCGATTCGCCCAGAAAGCGAATCGATTCGGGTGACAAAACCCAACTTTCTTCAAATGCCGAATCAATTCGGCCTTAACCCGAATCAATTCGGTTACCCAGACCTAGAAATTGGTTCTAAGCGAATCGATTTTCCCAGGGTCCGAATCGATTCGCCCCTGCGATTTTTCCAAGTTTGGCTATGGATTCTTAGACTACAAAAATTACCCCAAACTCAAATCCATCCAAACCAAGATCATTTATTGTAACTAATACATCATAAATACATCTGACTACCCTCATAAACATCAATGATCATCCAAATCAATCTCCAAGTATTTAAAACCCATAAATCCAAATAAAACCCTAACTTTGTTAAACCATGATTAACCCATAACTATCAATACTAATTATTCAACTTAAATCACATAATAGCAAGTAGAAAACTTGCCTTGTGGTTCCAATCTCATATTTGAGGACGAAGAATGCAAGATCAATATCCAAACCTTCAATCTCTCTCTTTCTCTCCAAAGTTCCCTTCCTCTCTCTCTCACTCTAGGTTAACAATTTCACTTAAGGGAAATAAAATGCCTAGCAAGACTAAATCAGGGCATTGGTCCAAAGTCTCCAAATTTAAGTGGTTAATACCACATTAAAATGATTCCCAACACGCAATATACTAAAACCAGTCAAAAGTGCCCCAAACATCAAAATACAATATGGCACACATTTTGACTATCTCGCACCTCCCGGAACTAATTACACCCTCCAAATTATCATTTGGAAATTTTATAACTCATTTTAAGTTCCGGTTTCATTTTTAAACCATAATGTCATTTTAAATCTTATGACATAATAAAACACAACATGGCGATATTACCTACACATAAGGTAAATATGCAATATTTTAGTAAATATTAACTTTTCTTTCTTAAATTAATACTTACTCCACATTCCAACATTTATATATAATTACTTCACATAGTAAATAAATATAAAATAGGCTCTCAAAAGTGAGGGTTGTTACATACTCCCCCCCCCCCCCCCCCCTTATGAGGGAATTTTGCCCCCAAAATTCAGGCGTACATTGAATAAAGAGATGGGGATACTTTTCCCGCATATCATCCTCACGTTCCCATGTTGATTCCTTAGCGTTGTGATGACTCCATTGGACTCGCACCAAGGGCACCACTCGAGACCTCGACCTACGCTCCCCATGCTCTAAAATAGCAATGGGTTGTTCTTCATATGAAATGTCGGGTTTCAAGTCGATATTCTCGAAAGGGATATGCCAAAGGGCACCATCGTACCTTTTATACTTCTTCAAAGAAGAGACATGGAACACATCGTGGATTTGTTGCAAAGGTTTCGGTAAGGCAAGTTGATACGCCACTGGACCCACCCTAGCAATGACGGGAAAAGGTCCAACAAAACGTGGTGCAAGCTTCCCTTTCTTTCCGAAGCGCTTGATACCTTTCATAGGTGACACTCGCACCAAGACTTGGTCCCCAATATCCAACTCCATGTGTCTTCTACCCGCATCGGCATAGCTCTTTTAACGATCTTGAGCTATCCGAATGCGACTTCGAATGAGTTCGATCTTAGAAGAAGTATCTTGGATCATCTCAGGTCCAAGGAACTTATTATCCCCCACTTCCAACCAACATGTGGGTGATTTACAAGGCCTACCATACAAAGCTTCATAGGTCGCCATCCCAATAGTTAATTGGTATGAATTATTGTAAGCAAATTCTACCAAAGGGAGATATTGTTCCCAACCGCTTTTGAAATCGAGCATACACATACGAAGCATATCCTCCAACATTTGGTTTACTCGTTCGGTCTGGCCATCTGTTTGAGGATGATAAGAAGTGCTCAACTTCAACTCGGTCCCCATAGCCTCTTGGAAACTTTTCCAAAAGTGGGAAACGAAAATCTTGTCTCGGTCAGAAACGATATTTAAACGCACCCTATGGAGTCTGACAATCTCCGCGATGAATAATTCGGCATAGCGAGAAGTGTCATAGTCGTTACGCACTGGTAGGAAGTGTGCCGAATTAGTCAAACGGTCGATAATCACCCAAATAGAATCACAACAATTTTGTGACCTTGGCAAGACTGTAATAAAGTCCATCGATATGCTCTCCCATTTCCATACCGGAATCTCTAACTGTTGCAACAAACTTGTCGGTCGCTGATGATCTATCTTGACCAATTGACAAGTAGTGCATTGGGACACAAACTCAGAAATATTCTGCTTCATGCCCGGCCACCAATACTGATGGCGCATGTCTTGATACATCTTGTCCCCACCAGGATGTACCGTGAACTTAGACCCGTGAGATTCAACCATCACCGCCCGTCTCAAATCCCCCTCTTCCGCAACGATGAGTCTTCCCTGGAAACGTAATCCACCCTCAGAACTTATTGAGTAGGATTTCGCTCCCTCGGACAGTAATCGGCGTATATGGTCTTTGCAACCCTTATCCCTTCCTTGGGCTTCTACGACCCTTGCCACAATGGTAGGAGTAACGGCCATTACTGACATGAACGCTTTCACTACTGCTTCCTCCTGACCTCCCCTCCGAGTTTCCCCACTAGGCGCACCCCTAAATGACTATCATCTTCCAGGGGCCTATCAAACAAGGCAGCCTGGGCACCTAACGCACGTCGAGAAGTGGCCATATGCCTACGGGAGAGTCAAGACCACACTCGAAATTTCCTCACCAGCGCAGAAAAATACATATATCAAACTCGCATATGGCCGAGGACTATAGTCTCCATGTGTTCACTAGTCAGGGGACATCACCTCATACGTGAGCTTCCCTTATGATAGCTTTTAGAGAGGTGTCTTTAAGTAAATTAACATTTACCTTTTTAAATCTCATTTTTTCATTTCCATTAATCACATCTATGTTTTATTTTTATTTTGAAACCATAAACCTTGAATATTTTCATTAATATTCATCATAATTTAAGTCCCGAATTAATCTCCAAGTGATCACAATAATTCCAGAAGTCTCAAGATCTTAAATACCTCAAATGAGCCCCAAAAGTCTCCAAGTATGGGCCTACAACCCCTATCCTCCTATTAATGTACTAAAGGAAATAAAAGCCCTAACCTCATTTCATACACCTCGAGAACAAGCCCCGTTTAACCCTTTTCCTAAAGTGGGGTAGTGACTTGACTCAACTAAAACTCTTGGACTCTAAGTTTACTTAATTCAAGAAGGTTACGAGGTCCTAAGCCTAAAGAAAAACAATAAAAATTAAGTTAAAAAAAATAACTCAAAACTGCAGGAACCAAATCGATTCGCCCTAGGGCCTAATCGATTCGCCCAGAAAGGGAATCAATTCGGGTGACAAAACCCAACTTTCTGCAAATTCCGAATCGATTCGGCCTTAACCCGAATCAATTCGGTTACCCAGACCTAGAAACTGGTTCTAAGAGAATCGATTCGCCTAGGGGCCGAATCGATTCGCCCCTGCGATTTTTGCCAAGTTTGGCTATGGAGTCCTAGACTCCAAAAATTACCCCAAACTCAAATCCATCCAAACCAAGATCATTTATTATAACTAATACATCATAAATACATCTAACTACCCTCATAAACATCAATGATCATCCAAATCAATCTCCAAGGATTTAAAGCCCATAAATCCAAATAAAACCCTAACTTTGTTAAACCATGATTAACCCACAACTATCAATACTAATTATTCAAATTAAATCACATAATAGCAAGTAGAAAACTTGCCTTGGGGTTCCAATCTCAGATTTGAGGAAGAATAATGCAAAATCAATCTTCAAATCTTCAATCTCTCTCTTTCTCTCCAAAGTTCCCTTCCTCTCTCTCTCTCTCTCACTCTAGGTTAACAATTTCACTTAAGGGAAATAAAATGCCTAGCAAGACTAAATTGGGGCATTAGTCTAAAGTCTCCAAATTTAAGTGGTTAATACCACATTAAAACGATTCCCAGCACGCAATATACTAAAACCAGTCAAACGTGCCCAAAACATCAAAATACAATATGGCACACATTTTGACTATCTCGCACCTCTCGGAACTAACTACACCCTCCAAATTATCATTTGGAAATTTTATACCTCATTTTAAGTTCCGGTTTCATTTTTAAACCATAATGTCATTTTAAATCTTATGACATAATAAAACACAACATGGCGGTATTTACCTGCACATAAGGTAAATATGCAACATTTTAGTAAATATTAACTTTTCTGCCTTAAATTAATACTTACTCCACATTCCAACATTTATATATAATTACTTCACATAGTAAATAAATATAAAATAGGCTCTCAAAAGTGAGGGTTGTTATAGATTGAAACTTAACTCTTTGTTCCATTCTAAGAAGTTAGTCTCGAGAGAATTAAACAGATAAGATATGAAATTTTAGAGAAAAAAAATGGGATACAATAATATGATAAGATAACGACATTAATTGCTCACTTTATTATTGCTTTGACTTAACATCGCACACATCGATAACATAATAATAAATTGAGTCCTTAACTGTGAGTTTTCTTCAGTAGTAACCGTGAAATATCGATTATATGATGCTTGTAGGTTACTTTATTTTGGTATAATATTATTTCATCAGATGTACACGATATTTATGAACAACTTATTTTCACATACTATAATAATTTATGTGGTCTTTGATATTCATTCAATCAGTTAAAATTAATTCCCTGTAAGGAATAACCTTGCTTGAATAAACAAACTCAATATACCCCTTTAATATCTTTAAAATCATAAGAATAATGAGTTACTAATACCATCCTCTGTACATTTAATATTCATTATCATTCTAGTCGGGTCAGTGTGGTGACTACCAAACACGTCATAATATGAATATTGCATTAAGTAAAGACTTACATATACAAGTCAATAAATTTTTACTTATGTTCATTAAACATCGCGTATGAAATGAACTAAATTATTCATATTTATGTTTTTCATAAACTTAATTGATGATATCATAATGAAAGAAACTATGGCATATGCGTTTGACGACCATTATTACCTTCCCAAAATATATATCACCACTTACATTTTGCTCAATTATTGTAAGTGGACCTGTAGGCTTCCTAATCACAACAATTGAATAAACAATAATATGTATGCAACATCATAAAGTATCAACATCCTAGCATTCAATATCATACATGTACCCATAAGAAACCAAAATATGCATGATATTAATGCATTAGTCCAATATTTATATCTTCTGGAATGGAAAACTTTAATGAGCACCAACCTTATATTATATAAATATTAGAGATACACATACATATGAGAAATGCCCGTTATACATGAATAAATTATACTTTAGTCTATTCCTCAATTTGAAATTTATGAAAAACTAGACATAATGTGAAAATCAAATAAACAAAGAGTTTGCATGAGATATTACACAAATAATAGTAAATGGAAAACATGAATCATTTACTTTCACTTCATCACTTATGTATGGGTAACAAATCAGAAATATTGACTCAAATAATTCATGGTCATCTATTATCATAATAGTGGCATATGTAAATATGACTATATAACATTGATGTCAACTATTTAATATTTAAAAAACTTCCAACGTTTATTTGATTCAAATTTCAGCATGTGTTGCGCTTCAATATAACCTTATAACAAACATTATGATAATCTGAAATGACTACAAAGTATAATATATCCACATGTAATCTTGGACTATATTTGGCATTTGATTAAATTGAATGAATACCTACTTATGAGTCTCAAAATTGGCAAGTCATGCATTCAAATATGCACGCATGTAACGAAATCATAAATTTAGTATCCGCATATATGAATTGTAGCATGTGTTTGACATTTAATTCAACTTAATGGGAGTACTAGCATTAGAATAAACAATAATTCGGATATTCAACTACATGAATCGTTGGCCTGTGTTTGGCACGAGACTCATTAAAACACGAATATCATAATATTCAATAATATGAACCATTGGTCTGTGTTTGGCATGAGACTCGTCAAAATATGAATATAAACAATAATCCAAGTGTAATATCCTACCATATGAAATATGTTGGCATGTGTTTGGAATGAATAGTCAACTAAAATAGGATCATTAGAACAAGGTTTTATCACCGTTCTAGATAAAACATGCATGAAATATGAGAAAACTTAAATTTTTCCAAAACAAAAATGAGTGAGCATCATGGAACTGTAGGAAATTACTCTAGAATCTCAAAACATTCGATGGAATTCAAAAATAATTTTTCTGGAAGTCATAAACATTATTTATCTAAAATCAATTCCCCCACAAATATTATACTCAAAACGTAATGTATAATTATGGGTCCAAATAAAGATGCATACACAATACTCTAATATTTAAAATTTATATTAAGACACTTTCATGTCTTCCTCATTCAACATCATATAAATATTATTGTCGAAACATCAATTCATAATTACATTAGGACCTTTGGGCTACCAAATATAGATTATGCACAATAACCTAATTTATCGAAATGTTATTGTCAAACACATAATCATACATCTAATATTTAAAATTTTATATTGAACCTTTTCATCAATACCAAATAATACATAACATAAATATTAAAACAACCATGAACATAAAAAATATCCCCGTAGTGGAAAAATACATAATATTTGGGAAAATCGTATTTTTTGCCAAAAATAAAAAATTTGAGTTAGCACCACAGGGATATATATAATTACTCCAGATCTCAAATCAATTTATGGAATTCAAAAATTAATTTTCTGGAGTGAGATATTGATGTCAATATTATTTCAAAAAATGAAAAAAAAAGACATAAATTTAAGGGTCTAAACGACATCAAAACACAAAAGTAAGGTGGGGCCTATGTTTATAATGGGCTTTGTTTATTTCGACGTTTTCATTCGACTATGTTAGTTTCGTAAAATTTCGAGAAAGTTTTGACTTTTCATTCCAATCAGTGAGTATTGGCCATAGAAGAAAAATGCCACAGAAAGTCTCAAACATACTTTAAGAGCAGATTTAATGACATAAATTAAAATGACGCACAAAGTCTCAGGCATAAGCAGATTTAATGACTGAAATAAAAACGTCGCAGAAACTCTCAAGCACACAAAAGCAATTTCATGTAGATTTCATTATAGACAAACATCAATATGGAAAATCATGAGATCTTAAACTTCTCTGGTATCACATTTAAAATCATTCTTAAGAACACCTTAATATTAATCACGAACACATTAATATGATTAAACTTTAGCATACAATTATTCTTAATAAAAGGATCTTGGATCTTCATGTTTTGACAAATATGCCTAAATAATAGAAAATAAAACTTACCTTGATCCAATGCATCGATCAATCTTGTTGTAGAAATCTCATTTAATCATTTTGATTAATTTCTCCATTAATCCCCCTTTTTGGAAAAATTACACTTAAATGGAATTTCAGAATATTTTCTCTCTAGCCTAATATATTGTGTGTTTATGCAAATTATTTGATTGAGAATAGCCTATTATATATAAGGTGAGAGAGTACCCTAATCTCCTATGTAAACTATAATTCTACCATACATCACCGTTAGACTCGCATTAGGAGACTAACCCACTTTATCTCTTAAAGATCTTGGTGACTTATCTAAAGGTCTTCTAACCAAATCTGATTTCTTAGTTGGGCCACATCAAGTAGGACTCTTCTATTTAACCCATTAATTAATTTCCAAGTTCATAATTTCAAAATTAATAAATGGATAAAATATTGCTAATAATAATAGCTAAATTATTAGGCCAGTGTATCCACTTATATATATATATATATATATGAACTCGTTGTGAATGCAAAGTGTAGAGTATGTGGGAGTGAAAAATAATGACAATGAAAATTCTTTAAAACAATAATCATGACTATAGATTAATGGTATAACATAACCTACAATAGTGTGGAATAACATAACCTTAAAACCTGACTATAGATTACCATCTCTAGTTTAATATTTTGATACTGGGTTTCAGTAACTTCACTGTGATGACATTTTCTAAATAAATTAACATCTCTGTGATGGCAAAAAATTATTTTTTTGCTATTTCTTGTACAAAGTACAAACTAACAAAAGTAGAGCAGTAAATGCCCATGTGAGTCGCTAAAGTTTGTAATTTTTTATCACAAATTTTTTCTTGTTATAAATTCACTGAAAGTTATGGCATTAAAATTTGTTCAAGAGGTTTTCTTTCAGAACATACATAATTCATTTTTTTTATTGGGGGGGGGGGGGGGGGGTATGCATTTCCCCAATGATCTCATTTACATGTAGTTGGTTCTCTAGTATTAGCATTGGTGCATTTAAGAACTGCATTGTTGCTTATGGATACCATTCCAAACACTTGTTGTTAAAAAGGCTATCCCATGTTGTTAAGAAGGCTATCGTTGGTGCACTTAGTTTACAGCTACTGTTGTCAACTACACTAGATGGATTATCATAAAAAAAAGAGGGCTTCTGAACAACTTATTTATAGCCCCTCCTTTTCTCAACCAACCCTAAAGTCTAAAGACTCTCATCAATCGTTAATAATTAAAAAATGCAGTGGGAAATTTTTATGAGAATAAAAATGCAGTGGGAAATTTGACATAAGGATCTCCTTTTCTCGTATTAGTACAAAATGCAGTGGGAAATTTGATAAAAGACATAAAAATGTAGTGGGAAATTTTCATTCATTGGTGAGCAGGAAATTATAACACATTTCCCACACCAGTATAACAAAATTGATCTTAACATCCATCTACATATTTTCAATCCCTTCTCGAAAAAAATAAAAAAAAAACATGCAAAAAATCAAGGACTTGCATATTCTTCATGTGTCCGAGCTAAACTCGTCCGAGCTTCCTCCTCCAGTTTCATCTACATCACGTATAGAGGATCTACATGAAAGAAGAAATTCCATGAATTATACGAGCTAGTAAAATATATGAATAGTAAATAAATGTTTTTCCATACCATTTAATATTCATTGGGCAATTCCATTTATCATGTGCTTGTCCAACTTCACCGCAACCATGACAATGTCGTGCTTTTTTTTTTCTTTCGCCATTCCTAATGCTCTCTCCTTCCCCCCTTTTAGTCTTTTTCCACACCCTTTTTCTCACACTTGATTGGGCTCATTATAATTGGGTACGTCGTTGCAACTCATTCTCCCCGAAGCTAGTTGACTTGTTCCACACATTTGATTAGAGTTCTCTCCACTAAAACCAACCATCTCATCAATTATTTGCCTTGCACTATCTATGTGATCGATGTACACTTTAGTATCTTCTTCACTAGTGAGGGCTTTCTCAACTAAATCCAAAGAAAATTGAATTAATTGAGTCCTTTTAGGGAGATTTGATTTGTCATCATGTATCACCACACCCATACCATCACTTACCACACCTGATTTTTCTACTTTAGTCCATCTTTTTTATATACTAAACTGGAAACTTGTAAAAGTTATGAATCTTGTGAAAGTATGCAAGTATTCAAGCACGTGACTACGAGGTATCCCCGAGCTTTCAAACTTTTTATAACTACATGTAGCCATTTCCGTGTCCTTGTTATATATTATGTCAACCACTCGAGTATTCCTATGTACTTTGTAAAAACGATTACTATCAACATCATTGATATACTCGACTTTGTAATTCAAACTCTTACACAACTCATCTTGAAATTTGTAAAACATATCAAGCGTGTATATATCTACCATTGGGAATGAGACATCATTTCACAATTTTAATTTAGGCTTTTCATTCAATTCTTTGTGATCGTACATCAACTCATCATGACGTTGGCGTACTAAAACCCTACAAAATTGAATCATAAATTCCAATGAGTTGTTCTTCGATACATACCTCTTAAAGAATGCAAGCGAGTTTTCCTCTCGTTGGCTACTTAACATGTTGGACAAGAAAACAACATTCTCATAAGCAGAGACCCACTTTGAATGGATTTCATACATGGATTATAACTATTTATTCCTATTTAATTCATCTCTCAATGATGAGATTTTAAGTCAAACTCTTCCTCCCCCTCCGATTGCTAAATGCAATTTGGGAACTCCTTATAGTATAGACTATATTTTACAATGTCAATCTTTTCAGAGAATCTCTTCAATATATTCCAACTACAACATTTGTGAAAACTGTGTGGATGAGCTTCAACAATTACTTTTGGCATAGTTGGGTCTTTATCGGTAATGATCATCTTAACAGCATCACCCGACATAGCTTCCAAAAGCCGGTTAAATAGCCACATAAAAGATTCGATTGTTTCGTCACGTAAGAATGCACAAGCAAAAATTATTTTTTTCCCATGATTATTGACTCCCATTAATGGTGGAAAAACTAATCCATAGCAGTTGGTATTATATGTGGTATCGAATATAACCACATCGCTATAAAAATCATAATCTCTACGAGAGGTTGCATCTACCCAAAAATAATGTGTGATTCTCTACTCATCATCTACCTCGATCTTGAAATTGAATGGTTTGTTCTTCTCTATTTCTAACTGTAAATACCCATGTATCATCTCTCTGTCATACCCCTTCATCTAATTATGCTTGTCCCTTTCAAGGTTATATAAATCCTTTCACGTAAACCTAATATATCCAAACCCACCCGCTTACACCCCCACAAAGTTATCATGTTGATGCAGTGGAACATTTACCATGCTAAGTTGGTGAGTCAGAAACTTTTGTGTTCAAAATTATGCGATGAGACGTCAAAAATTAATGTTTTTCGTGGCGTTGCCAAAGGATGACCATGGCCCTCAATAAAGATGGTAACCACATATGAGCCAGAGTATGACTTCACAACTACAAGTCTAGGCTTTCACCCCTCTTTCACAGATCCTCGACGCCTTTTCACATCAACATCGGCCAAGCATTGATCACTCCCTTATTTAAAGCAGACATACTCCTTTCTTACAATCTCGTCGTTGCCATTTTTCTTCTTCGCATTCCAATTTCCTACACTAAAACCCACTTCCTTTGCGTATGCACAGTAAAAATCTTTAACGTCTTGAAGACATTGGAATTCTTGACCCTTATTTGGTATTTTCTCCGAAGCTACTTGTGGTGTATAAACGATACTAGGTTCTATAACGTTTTCTTTAATTTTCCACTTTCATTCCCAACCAAATCCATATTGCCACAATTCACGACTTCCAATTCCAAATTGTCTCAATCCCAACCAATTTTTGTTCCAACATGATTTCCCATTGGCGAATCTATATCATCACTTATCTCTCCCATCTTGAAAAAGCAAAATATATGATCAGTCATATTAAATTTAAAACAGTAGCTTAAAATAGCACAAAAAAATGATTTTAGCATTGATTTATAGTACTTAAAGTAGGCAAAAAATTTACAAAAGTGCCATTGGTGCGGACCTAATTTCTTAAGACATTCATATTATGTTAAGCATATGTTTGTTTATGAGAATTAGAACAATCCATAACATAGACCAGAACAATAAGTTGAATAATGATATTCTCCTTACTAATTACGAGAATTAAAATAAAAATAAGAACCAACTACTTAAACTTCAAATGCCAGTAACAATCTGATCAATATATCATTTTCACATAAGCCATAAATATAGAACAACAATCAAGAGACACTTCAATTAAAATGCCAATAGTGCTCAACAACTCATTTTCACATTCAGACTCTTTACTAATTAAATACATTAATTAGAAAGTTCAAATAGGTAAGAAATATAGAACAACAATCAATGGATATTTTTTTTTCAAATGGAAATTATAATTTTCTGAAAAGAGATCTTGAATTCGAACTAAAATATGCAAATTAAATCAACAAAAATGAAAAGATCCTCAAAATTAAAAGGAAACATAATTACAAGTTGTTTTCTATTTTTTATATTCTGTATCATTATCAATACATTAATACAACAAAAATTAAGAATCTCAATTATGTATCATGTATGTTTGATCCCATAGGTCTCGAATAAAAAAAACATTATCATCCATAGGTCTCGAACAAAAAAATGAAAACAATCAAAACAAAATACTTGTTGAAACGGAATAGTCGTCTGGAGATGGAGGAATCGCGCCTGATTGAGATGGAGGAATCGTCGGAGGGGAGAGAGCTTGCTGGAGGAATCGCCGAATTCGGGTTCCCCAGAGGAGAGAGCGGGAGTTTCTGTTTTGGAAAAAAACTAATTTATTTTTAGTTTATATATCTACCCGTTATTCTTAGTTGACCCGCTTCATTTATTATTATTAGTAGTAGTAGTAGTATTAGTATTAGTATTAGTAGTTTTATTATTATTATTATTATTATTATTATTATTATTATTATTATTATTATTATTATTATTATTATTATTATTATTATTATTATTATTATTATTATTATTATGTGCTATATTATGTGTGCTTCTATTTATGTTTTTTATTATGTTAGTACGTGTGCATTTTATATTATTATGTATTATGAAGTTATGTAATTGAGTGTATGTGCATAATAATTTTTATAAGGATGTTGGTACTCATTTTTATGTATTTACGTATATATATTAATATTGCGTGTATTTACATATTTATATTAATATTGCGTGTTTTTACATTCTAGGATATGTTGTTGTTTTTATTGGTGTTTATATACTAGTGTGTGTGTGTGTGTACATGTGTGTGTACACGCACGCATTTGTATAGTATTATATTTATACTTATTTGTGTGTGTATTTTAATGTTTTTTTATATCTAGTATATATATATATATATATATATATATATATATATATATATATATATATATATATATATATATATAAACCTCCTCCATTTTCTAAATGCATAAACCTAACCAAACCAAATACACACTCACCTGTAACCCAACTTCCTAGAGCCTTACACCCTTATCATACCCCTATTTATGCACTTATATAATACCACATATTATTACCAAACCCACACCCCTAAGTTAATAAATTAACACAAACAAAGGTGATATATCTTAACCCACCTTAAACAAAGACACTCGCACCATACTCCACATAAAAAATCAAATAATTATTTCCCTTCCCCATCCTTATTTTCTTTCTCTCGTACAAACATGTCGTATGAGGAAGTAATGATCCCCACCATGCTTCCTCTTTTCTACCATTATTCCCTCTTTCCTCCACACATACCTACCAATAGTCAAACACACAAACTTATAGAACCCAACTTTCATATCTCTCCCAACAAATCACATGCTACCCGACACACCCCATAGACCTTGAACCAACTGCAACCCACGCTTCCTATACCACATATTGGAGGAAGAAGGGGGATAACACAAACCATTTTTCCTTCTTTCTTCTTTTTTTTGGGAGTGGGTATAATGTGGTAATAAATTTCAATTTACGTGAGAATGATTTGTGAGCAAATCGTTATACTCTTTATTCCCCCATTATTCTATAATTTGAAGTGTTAGTATTGGAACCATTTTAATTACATAAAATGTGTTCACATATTTTGAAATTAGGCTAATTTTCATTATAATGGGATAAATGAATCCTCTATTACAATGTCATTTATTTTATTAACTTTTTAACTTTTAATGCCCATGAATAAATTTCATTGAATTAATTACAATTAATGTTATGCTTCGAGAGAAGGCACCGAGTACTTATTGCACATCAAGAGAGGGTGATTAATTTTCTATGATTTGAAAATTCCCCTCCAATGAGAGGTGGAGATCTAGTGAGTGAAAATGAACCCAATATTTAAATTTATATTCATCTTATGAATTAAATCACAGATAGCCTTATCTCGAGTTAAATATGTTTTCTAAATCTCACTTCCTGTGTTAAATTATAAAATTATTTACATGGTAATTTATTGATTAAGCCTCCAAAGAGAGTGATTATAAACCTTATTTATCTCAAATGTTAAAAGAATATATCATGGATAATTCAAAGACATTTCTTTATTAGTAAATTATCAACATGTATTAACTAGCATTAATATTGGATAACACTTTATTCTTGGGTCATTTTAAATTTTGAAATTAATCTTCTAAATTATTTTAATATAGTATAAGTTGATTATTTCTCATTAAAGTCTTCCACACCACTTCTTCAAAGTATTTTGGTTACTTTTTAATTTTCTGTAATAAGTTTAAATTATTTTTAATTTTGTAGAACTCTTATCATATCAACTTATTTTAATTTAAGTTGTAAATCAATATCATCTCTAAAATACCATTCCTTGTGGATACAATCTTTATTTAATACCACACATTATATTTCGGGGTTTAGGTTTTTCTTTAAACAAATTTAATGCAAAAATCGAGAATTTATCACTGTAAATCACCTTTATGGTTGCATAAGGTTTCATAAGGTTATTTTTTGTTTATAAGAGCTATAATAGAGAGAGTCGGGAGGGAAAAAAATGCATAGAAATTAGAGAGAAGAGAAAACAACAAAAATAAAGAAAGAGGCTGAGGAACACCTAAAGAAAAGGTGGTTTAATATACTAAGAGAAAGAATCAAATATGAAAGTGTCTTAAAAGAAAGCTGACATATGGATGTAATAGTTAGGTTTGAAAATTGAATATAAGGTTCCGTATTACAATGATATATATACACACACACACACACACACACACACACTAACGTTACTGAAGGGACTATAAACCGCACAGGTCATGTGACATGTCACTTGACACAAGGAAATTTACAACAATCAGATCGTCTGGAGATCACGAATTGGATAGGGGAGAATCAAAGGATATGAATATGGGATATGGTTGGGTACAAATTTACTATTATTATACAACTTCAAAGGTAATATCAAGGGTGACAACCGAACACTACGCAAGATACCTAAAACTTTGACACTTGTATGTTTAAAAAGGAATGTATTTATTGACATGGGGCATCAATTTACGAATTGTATCCATGGCTCTACACCCAGTTAGAAAGACTAGAACTCGGAGTAGTCTTCTACTCATTCCATTAATAAATCTTTGCCCCTCATTTTTCGCTATAATTAGACTGGTCGACCTATCGAACTACGTAAATCTATGCATTTATTTTCATATTGCACTTATGTTTAGGGACAAGTTAGTATTTAACAATATTATAGGATTGATATCCCTTACAATTTGATGTCGTCCGTGTGAAAAATATTTGAATCCCCACCACTAGTGAATACTAGCCCTAGTTCGATAAAAGTGCTCATTAGTATTACCGTTCCTATGCTAAATGTGACAACCCAGATATAATTATGATAAATTATATTTTAATCATGCTTATATTATGTGATACTAATAATGTGTTATTAGTATATCTAATTTTAAGTGATTATTTTTAGTCTAATCTTACTTTAATAAATCGTGAAATGTCGAGTCATGTACGAACACAAAATTTTGTTATTTTCGATAGAAATGTTTCTGTTTAAGACTAGTTTTGACCCCTATAACATTACAAATGACTTGAGGTGAAAGCTATATAGTTGTATACATATGAATTATGGTTATAACAAAACAAAAGGTGCATCAAACGGATGTTCGAATAAGAAGTTAGGCCGAATTTACGAACAAGGGGCAAATCTGTCCATTCCCTTTTATTGGAAAATTGTCTTTTAGTAAACCAAGTGGTTTAATTTGATTGGTGGGCATGGGAGGCAGACTTGGCTGACTTAAACCTCTCCCTTTAACTTATTTCTTCATCAAATATAACCCTAGGTTCAGTCTTGAGACATTTAAGCTTAAGGAAAGAGAAAGTGGAAGTTTAAGGAAGAAAGATTACAAGAAAAGCTAGGAAAATTCTAAGAAAATCCTTAAAGTGTTTCCAAGGTATAAGTCTGTGATTAATATTATTTTAATATTTTATTATAATTATTTCAAAGTATATAAATCTTGAATTAGAGATTAAAATTCCATCACCCTTTGTGATAATATGTATTGGTTCATATGTGAGGTAGGTGGTGTTTATAGGCCATATTGGTTTGTATTGAAACCCCTTGTATTCAAACTTGCATATATATATTTGTGTGCTCACTGGAATTAATAAATTCCAATTGGATATGAAAGTAGACTCATATATTCATATCATATGCTAAAATTAAAATTTAAATCCTTGGGGTTGGGCCTTGGTGATGGTTTCAAGTTGGTACATAGTTGCTGTTTGGATATTTAATTTCGGTATACCCTGAGTTTGGTCAAGCTTTTGACATAGAAAATGAAGTCAAAAGATTATGAAACTTTAATTTTGTATTATTAGGTATGTTTATTGAAAATGAGTTGAAAATCATGGAAATTTATACTGTAGAAAAATTATGAAAATTCTTGGCAGTTGAAGGAACAATAGAGGAGTTTGTAGGGCAGATTTCTTATGTTGTAAAGAAATGGCCATAACTTGCTCTAGGAAGCTTGAAAAATTACACCGTCACTTGTAATGGAAAGTATATTCAGATATGTTTTCATATTGATAATCTTGGACACCTGTATGTGTACTATTTATGAATATGGGATGGTTACGTATGGAGGACAATAACTTGAGGCCATATTGGATACCCCATGAAAGAATGTTTTTATCTGCTCTTTTCAAAGAGTATTTTAAGTACATGTTTCATGTGTATATACATTGATAAATATGCTTTAATATTTACTTGGGTTTAGTTATAAATTCCTTATGAGGTATTTACTACGGTTGAATGTCCATAACTTTATCAACATGTATACCATTATTTTGTCATTACACATGTTATATGGAATGTGACTTGAGTAGAATTATATTGTTGGTGTATAGTCATTCAAAGTTACATAGATATATTAAAATAATACGTATGATTGAGATTCAGTACTGATTTAGTTATATTAACAGGTGTAAGGTCAAATCAACCCAGTTCAGCTCCACCAGAAGGAAATGAGAATACATACTTAACAACCCAATGTGAGTGTAATTACTGAATTGATTATGGATATGATATGTATGTATTATATATTGAGACGATATGGCTTATTAAAAGTCATGAGATGTTGAGATGTTATGTCTTGTTAAAAGTCAAGAGATGTTGAGATGTTATGGCTTTATAAAAGTCAAGATATGTTGAGTTGCTATGCAATTCAGGAGATATTAGGTTATTAAAACCTATGGATATGATTATTTCCTACGGGCAGGAGATGTGGGGTTTATTAACTCCGGATATGTATATGGCCTAATTTGGCACATAGATGGATATATATTGATATGTTGAGACGTTAAATTAGTAATTTTACTATATAGAGATGTAGTACATTCACTGAGTTTTTAAACTCATAGTTTTATATGTTTACATTTTCAGGTTCTGAAGCTGCCACTGCCAGGTCTAGGAGGTTGAGTGAATAATAGTGGAGTCTTGTTAGTTTTGTTTTATACATTGTAGTAGTTGTAATTAAGTTAAATGGCATTTGAGTTCTCTTTAAATTATGTCTCCTTATAATGATTGGATTTTTAGTATTCCGCCTTTTAACCTTGAAGTTGTTTCAATATGTATTACTAAATAAATAAATAATAAATGTGGTTTGTGAACTATTTAGTTAATTATATGCTAATGGGGTTAGGGGTGACACTAAGAGTTGCATCCAATCAGAGATATGGGATGTAAGGATAGGAAGAGACTCCTCTGAGGCCCCATTCATCGCCCAGTGGTACAAGGTCTAGAGGATGCACACCATGAAGGTCAGACCTAGCCACCAATGTAAGACTCCCTTTTTATGTATCCTCCTACAGGATTGCAACGTCACGTCTATTAAAGCTCTATTAAGAACAATTAAAAAAATGATATGAGGATATATCTCAATTGAATATTCATTTAACTGAATAGTCAGAGACACGTGGGTCTATTTCCCACAAACTTGAGCGTCATATGAGATGGACAATTCGATCCCTCGGAATCCCTCTGTCCATAATGGTATAGCCTTGAGATCAATAAGTCGACATGCAACATGATCTAATCTCCCTCACTTAACTCATGCCCCCCCATAAGACTGGTTGTCATGGTCCAAGGCCGGTTCATCCAGAAGGATCTAGCTGCAGTAGGAGTTCAGCCATGACAGAGCCTCTAGCAAAAAATGTCGGCAGCTGCGATCCTAGGGAATTCATCAACAAAGAGTTAGAGGAGCGTTTGAACCATAATTTAATCCTCACTCCAAAGTATCTTGCTAGGACAACTTTAGGTTATGGATCAGTATCCTTGTTCATAATTAACATAGAAACATCAGAGCCTTAAAGAATTTTCCTAGCCCAAAGATCACCACTTATGATGGAAAATGGCGATCATGTATGCCAATTTTCTGCACAAATTTGGATACACTATCCAGGATTGAGAAAGTTAGTGGTAGGGTTATACTAGATTCCAAATTTTAATCTCAATTAAAATTAAACCAAATAAGAAATTAATCCATTTTTAATTAAGAACTGATTCAATGTTCGTAGTGAAAAACTATTAAACAATTTTATTGTGCCTTAATCATGCATCTTTTTTTAAAAAAAATCGAAGATAATTTTTTGAAATTAGAGAGAATTTCCCTCTCTACATGTCATACATCTAAGAAAATTAAATCATGCTATACATCAAACTTCTAGAAAATTGAAAATTTGAAGCATCTAATCTCATAGCATTCTTAATATCTCTTGGAACATCATCTAGCTTTGTAACTATTGAATTACATCTTCGAGAATCTCCATATGCTGCCAATTTATTAGCTACCTTGTTCACCTTTCTTCGACATAACTTGATGGAAGAATAAAGAGTTTGAAGAAGAACCTCAATATCATTTTATGTCCTCCTTAAGATTCCATGGAATACTTTTTGAAAGAAATGAGAGGCTATTGAAGATGATTGTTGAATCTACTTCAATTCCAATCTGATCAAAGTTATTCTTTAGATAGAAAACAATGATATCTTCGATGACTTGATATTGATCTTCTGGATTTGAACGTTGAAGAGCATATAAGTGAATAAAAAAGAATAAAATAAATCAACAACAAACAATGCCATGATGTATGAGAAAAACCCAAAATTGAAAAAATCCCGAACGCCCTAGCCACACAAGTCCACTTTGATGTAGGTCTCATATAAGGAAGAATTTGACTTACTAACACGCTCGACACCTTCAAGTCTTGATACTCTCATTGCTTTTTATCACCTTCTTCATAGACACCACTACACAATGCAATCAGATCCCAAATCCACTACACAAAATGTACTCAACAAAGATGAAGAGTAAACTTGATCTTAGTGATCAAATTTAAGATCTCAAATAGACATACTATATTGAAACTTAGATGTCAAAACCAGGGTGTAAAATAAGGTTAAAAAAAGACTTAAGATTTTCCCTTGAAAACTGTTTTTGAAACCCTTAAAAATGCCCATCTTGAAAACTAAATTTGTGACCAATTTATTCTTAAAAACCATGAAAATGAAGGTTCTAACAATTCGAGGAAAAATCTTCAAACGAAAATAGGTAGGTCTTCTAAATGACAATGCCAAACTTATTATAACGACTATGAAATGACTTTCACGTGAAATGTTTCTGTTTAGATATAATGGTTTCACTCGATTCCCATTCCAAGCTCCTTTGAACGAAATTACAAACTCAGTTAAACGATAAATGTAAACACGTTTGAATGAAAATATAAGTCATTTGAACAAATTTAAAAAATAAAAAATATTTCTTTAAATTTGTTTTCTACATATTGCCTCGATAAAGTTTTAAAAACATAACACCCAAAACTAAATCCCGGGAACAAACATAATATACATTCATACCATTATTGAGATCCCATGGATGAAGACGAAACTCGACACAAAACTCGACGAGATGTTGATATTTGTTTACTTGTATGTTGGGATATTCAATGTGAATGATTAGCTTAAAAGACAAACTGAACTCAAATCCTAACCTATGACTCAACATTTTTGTCCAAATGAAATAAAGCCAACATTATAAATTTTATAATAAAAATTATAAATTAACTTGATGTTGTAGAGGTAAAAAAATCCCGAGTTAATCTTTGATACCAATTTGGAAAAGTGCGCAATATCATTTATTTATTTAATTCACAAATTTCTAATTTTAAACTTATTTAATTAGATTCAATATTTGATCCAAATTAATTAACCCCAAGAATACAACAATGTGAGATTAATTAACCCTAAAAATCCAGACATACCGCAACCTAGTTAACCAGTGAAGATCCTCTCAAGAAACTCAATGACCGCCGTCGTTAGTAAGCAGCTCCCGCAAGAACCACCAATATAGTAGTAGAGATGGCACTCCATAAAGAACAAACTTCCAAGAAATATTTTGGGTTCGACAAATGATTGACAAAAGAATTGGGATGTTTTGGTGAATAAAAACTAGGTTTTTAACCTTAAAAGATGAAGACTAAAATCCTACAAAAAATAAATTTTCGTGTATCAAAAGTCATAATGAAACAGGTCTTAAAAACAAGTATTTATAGCTGAACAATATTTTGGACGCAATGCATGTCGTTAGAAGTCATTCGAATGATATGTTCATGCCTTTTGAACGACATTAGATGTCATTACTAACGACCTAAGAAACGACCTTTAAAAACACAAAACAGTGCATGGTCGTTTGAAGCAATAAATAAACAACCCTTCTCGTGACCCTTCAAATGACATGTGATGTCGTTAAAAGTATTCGTTTGAATAACTAGGAGAACAAAAATGTTTTTTTTAAAAGCTCGCTTACAGGTCTTGAAAAATTATTTTAACTTAAAAAAAAATGCCTCATTTTGTTCAAAACCCGTTTTGAAAAGTATCCCAATACTAAACTAAATTATTTACGAAACTTAAACACATTTTATATGAAATCAGACCTCATGTCGCGCATATGTTGAAGATACTTGAAATTCGGATCCGTCATCTTGAATAGATGATCGTGAATTTCTTCGATGGTTGTAGCAGTATACGACATACTCCATGTAAACTACTGACTATGGAAGTTATGCCTTTACAAATATCCCCCTCTATGCTGGTACAGGATAAAAATCATCTGAATTATCAATCAAATGCCTATAAAAATCTAATACCTTCCCATGCAACCCAAAAGCCGAAAAGATGCTAAAAATACAAGTCCTCAAATTCTTAAAAAATCTTCAACTTTCAAATCTTCAAATCTCTTTTCTTCCCTTGTGCTTCTTTTGTGTGCTACCCAAATGATCATCAAAGTCCTACACACAATAGACAAAATAAATATTTTCGTGACATATCGAGTTTGAAATGAGATAAACATAAATCAAAACAAGTAAAGCAATCAAAGATCAAATCTCAAATTTCCTCCATAATGCAAAAGTCCCACTCCCCCATAATCAATAATTCGTTCACCCCCCCCCCCCCCCCTTTTTATTTGTCTGAAATAGATAAGGAAAAGAATAAAAAAAAATAAGCATGGAGTGTCACGACAAGAATAAAATATCATCACGAATAAATCAACTACGCTCATGCAAGGATAAACTCAAAAGGATCCACAATCTCTTTTTGATTTTTCAAATTTTTTTCAAGCTGAGAAAAATTTACAGAAACTACACACACCGTGAATTTACACTAAGATAATGAAATCGTGGAAATATAATTAATGGGTGTGAACAAATTCGATAGGAAAATCAACTTAAACATACATAACATATGTACACGATGAATATGGATACTCCTAACGAATGAACTCAAAATCGTCCTTGAGTGTAAAAATTATTGAATTCAAATGACATCGACTCAATCTAATCAACAAATCAAAGTATAAAATAATTTTAACACCAATAACGTCTAAAACTATGTAATGCTTTTTCAAGACTTTGTCAGAACGTGCAAACCCTTTCATTTATTTCCAACCAAATTCCCTCAAATATAATAATGATCATATTTTTCTATTCAAATCTTTTCTTTTGAATGATCATATCAAACTAAACTAGTTTGGCCTTGGCTACTTTTTACAATGCCAAATTTTTTGTTCTTTTCAATTGGTAGCTTTCACACAAAGGTTGATTTTTCCTTTCACAGCCCTTTCCCATGTTCACTCGTCCTTTTTTTATATTAAACAAATTCCTCACAGGCAATGGTTCTTAAATGCACTACATTCATTGTCAAGTTTTATCGCATTTGGTTCGTTTAAAGACAAAATTGAGATGAAAATTCATGTGATAGACAAGAACAATAACCAAAAAATTCGTGTAAGTGCCCATTAAAGGAAATTGTGAGTTAAACATGTAGAAAGTAATCTCAAAACTCATCTTAACGACTCCAAATATTATAAAGCACATGGATGAAATGATGTATTGTCTCAAAACACTATCAAATAGTCACATTGATATGGAATGATGTTGTGACTTGGTCATCCTAAATGTCCATCAATAAATTTTGTAAATCGAAATACAAACATCTTTTTGTCTTTTTCAAAAATTTTATCAAAATAAAATCGTTTTGCCTTTTTTTTTTTTTTCTCAAAAAATAGAAAATCTTTTTGTATTTTTCCAACGTTTTTCAAAAACAAAAAATCTTTTTGATTTTTTGAAAGATATATCAAAAATGGAAAAGATTAATACAAAAGTGGTACACAATAGCAATAGGCATAAAATATCGTCATGAAAATCATCCTATCTTACAAAACAAGTATAAACCTCAACCTTTAGGTGTAGAGGAGTTTTCCTAAAGTGGTGACATCCTATGAAAAACATCCATCAAATCATGTGAAGTTTTGACTAAAAACTTAACTTGCTCTCGAATATGTGCAAACTCTCTCAAGTGATGTGCAGGATCATGCAAAATATCGTGTGTGGGAATACATGGAAAAAATCTATTTGACACACTATCCAACATAAAACAGAATTCCCTAAGGTGTCATCTCTTCTTACAATGGGTGCAAACATACACGGGATTAGGAACTCCTCTCTTAAAACTTCTAGAACGTAATATCCTATCGGGTAATGGACACCTAGGTAGGTTAGGTTAAGAACCATATGGATCTATCACAAACTCGGGAACCGTCTCGGATGCAACATGGGAAGTAGACGCACCGTCATAACCTATTTCTAGTCTCTCAACATTATCCAAAGCGGGATCAAGGATAATATTTCTAACCTTCTTATATGTGTCCTCCATAGTAACCTTGACCTCTTGGTCATATTCGAGATCTCTCTCTATTTGGGACACACATGATTCAAGTTCACTCTTTTTCCAACCTAAGACAATCAACTGCTTACTTAAAAAAACTTTTAACTTCTCAAGCTGACTCGCTGACGCCTCACATCCTTTCAAAACTTCTTTCTCTCTCTCCAAATCTAACAACTTAAGACCTAACTCCTTATTCAACTTCTTCACATTTAAGGTCTCAGTGTATAAATCTCTAAATTCTTTTTGGATATCTCTTTCACCCTCACTTTCAATCTCACACTCACACTCACTCGAAACACTTGAAACATCATTGGGGCTCTCACATACACAAGTGTCCTCATTGTCGTGGGAAAAACTAGGTGTTTTCACGTGACTTTCCATGAAGGCGACGCACATTCCATGTGGTGATTATCCCTAGAATCATTCACTTACCCATCACTATCACTAAGACTGGCTGGCATAGCAATTTTCTTACCCTTTCTCATTAGCATGGTAGGACATTCAAACACTTTGTGCCCTTTGCCTCGCACTCAAAACATCTCGTCTCTTCATCTTTCTCTTTCTCAGTGCTCTCATTGGACTCTTTTTTTTTTCTCAAACATCTTTTCATTGGAAGAATTTTCTTTGGAAAATTTGAGAGATTTTTTAAAATATTTAGCAAACATGGCAACATCATCAATAGTAAACTATCCCTCAGACTCGGAATCGAAAAATCTCTCTTTATTCTTCTTTTCTGTCTTCCTAGGCACTTCCTCACCTTTTATAGATTGTGCCTTAAGTGCAATCCTTATATCCTTAGGCTTAAGGATTTTGGGAAACATGCCTATCTCATAAGTTTGAAGGTCTCTTATGAGTTCTTCTGAACTAACTGTATCTAATATCCCCAACGATTTTAAAATAGTGACCTTAGGAAAAAAAATGGGATGGAAGTGACCTCAAAATATTTTTAACAACCCCCATATCGTCAATTTTCTCACCCAAATTAAAACTCATGTTGACTATGTTCGAGAATCTAGAATAAAACTCGTCAAAACACTCAGACTCAGACAACGTGATTGTCTTAAATTAGAAGGTCAAATTTTGTAACTTAGACACCTTGACTGCATTGGTACCCTCATGTGTTAATGGGAGGACATCCCATGCCTCTTTAGATATGGTGCACATCATAATACGTCGGAACTCGTCAAGGGTGACGGCTCCAGAAATAGCGCTCAGGCCACGGGAGTTATAGGTACTCCATTTAAAATCATCCACAGTCCAGTCCGACACAAGTTTTAGATTGGTGATATTATCGATGGTGACAGTGGGAGGAGTCCACCCTCTTTCATAAAAAATCCCGAAACGTTCATCAATAGCCTTTATATAATTTCTCCAATCAAAGACGACTAGCCGATTATATAAATTCTTCATCGAAAAAATTGCAAAAATTTTCAAATCCGATTTTTCAAAAAAATCGATATCACAAAATTTTTGTGGAAAAAAGATCTCACGGTAATTTGGTAAAACATGCTCTGATACCAATTTGTAGAGGTAAAAAATCCTGAGTGAAAGCTCTGATACAAATTTGTAAAAATGCGCGATATCGATTATTTATTTAATTTGCAAATTTTTAATTTTAAACCTATTTAATTAGAGTCAATCTTTGATCCAAATTAATTAATCCTAATCATGCATCTATGTGAGATAAATCAAATATGTAAATCAAACCATTAAAAATCAAGCTTCAGGAAAAAAAACTTTCCGGTAAAGCCTTTATTTCACTATATAATGCAAATCTTAACTTACAATTACACACTAAAATTTGCAATGAGTCTTTCACAGAAAATCCACATTGATCGCAGCCTAGTAACTAACAAAGATCCCCTAAAGAACAGTAATGATCGCAGTCCTCAACAAGAAGCTCCAGTAAGAACCTCCAATCCAGTAGTAGAGATATCACTCCACCAAGAACAAACTTCCAAGAAGTATTTTGGGTTTCACAAATGATTCACAAAAGAATTAGGATGTTTGGTGAATCAAAACTAGGGTTTTAACCTTAAAAGATGAAGACTAACAGTCTGCTAAAAAGTCATTTTCGTGTATCAAAAGTCTTAATGAAAAAGGTCTTTAAAACAGGTGTTTATAGCTGAACAAAATTTTTGAGGTAGTGCATCTCATTAGAATTCATTCGAATGATATGTTCATATTGGTTGAACAACATTAGATGTCGTCACTAATGAACTAAGAAATTACCTTTAAAAACACAAAACGGTATGTGGTCGTTTGAAGCAGTAAAGAAACGACCCTTCTCACGACCCTTCAAATGACATGTGATGCTGTTAGAAGCATTCGTTTAAACAACATGTCAATGTCGTTTGAACGACATTGGCTTGTCATTTGAACGACACGAGCAAAAAATATTAATTTAAAATGCTCGCCTGCAGGTCTTGAAAAATTATTTTAACCTAGAAAAATGCCTCATTTTGTTCAAAAATGGTTTCGAAAAGTATCCCAATACTTAAGTTAAGCATTTTCGAAAGTTAAACACATTCTATATGAAATTATACCTCATGTCACGCGTAACTTGAAGATACTTGAAATTCAGATCCGTCATCTTGAATAGATGATTGTGAACTGCTTTGACGATTGTAGCGGTATAAACATACTCTATGTAAACTACGAACTATGAAAATTATGTCCTTACATATGTGAATTTTTTCCTTACAAATCTCACCCTTTGTGTGTTCGAGGATAAAACCCTAACAAAAAAATTACTAGGTCGATAAGATCTCTAAGACTCAATATCAACCCCAAATGGAAAAAAATACAAACTAAAACTTGACCGACATAAAATCTTGAGTATCTTTGCTCTTGTGAAACTTTGTCACATCATCTCTTAAACCTTCACACTTAACACGCCTTTCAAATGCAAAGAGATAAGAAATATATAAACCACCTATGAAAATAAATCCTCCCATTTTTTTAAACATATCCCCCATGGAGAATACTTATCTCCATTAGGTTTGACTTCTCCCACTTTTTGTCCGAGAATAGACGAAGGTAAAGGTGTATCAAGTGAAATAACTTATCTCCCTTCATGTGACACATATGATCATAAGGGAAATAAACATATCATGGGATGTGAAGTGAAACGACAATAATAAACAAACTTGACAACACAAGCATAAATAATACAAATAATGAAATATATGATACCAATGTGGTACAAACTTGAAGCAAATGATACCAATGTACACACACACACACACACACACACACACACACACACACACACACACACACATATATATATATATATATATATATAGATAGATAGATAGATAGATAGATAGATAGAGAGAGAGAGAGAGAGAGAGGCTCTCCAACATACCTTACTTAATATACCTATGAACATACCAAGTTTTAAAAATATAGTAAAAAGTGTAATTTTCAATCAAATCTGGTATACATGATCTACATAGTAATAAAATCATCTATAAAAAAATCATCAAAAAATTCAACCCGAAAGTGGGTGAGATGATGGAAAAAATTTGAACGGTCGAAAATGCATATATATACCCACTTTTCATCTCAACCACTTTCAGATTGAATTTTTGATTATTTTTTTGCCTATGATCTCCTTATTTTGTAGATCGTGGATACCAAATTTGGTTGAAAAGTATATTTGTTTACTATTTTTTCCAAATGGTTATGTTCATAAGTATATTAAGTGACGTATGTTGAAAATCTTGACTATATACAAATGAACTTGAATATATAGGTATAAACACCACAAAAGTCACAAAACATAAGTTTTCCACACACTTATGACATAAAAATTTCTAAGACAAATGTGGTATGAAATGAAGGGGTGTGAACTTGAAAACAAAATATATAGAAGTAAAAGCACGAAAGGTCTCTAACTTCAAGTTCACCTTTTTAATGATTCAGTATATAAGTCACGAAAGGACACTTGAAGATCACTCTTCTCATCATCACAACTCTATCTTATTGTAACACCCCACGATTTTGGGGACTGAGAATTTAATTTATTTGGGAGAAATAAGTTTATTTAAATTGAAGAATTTTAAATTTTGGCAAGTGAGGTCAAAACTAGAGGATGTTATAAAGTAGTTCGTATGACGATTCTGAGTGCGCTGTTGATTTCGGGTTGAGATAGTCAAAATGACTGTCCTTGGGTTTTATTTTGGTTCCAAAATATTTTAAAGATTAGTTTGACTCGAATTGGAGTAAACGAGTCATTTAAAGTGTGTATTACCTTTTTAAGTGGGTATCTTGGATATTAGTCTTATAAAGCCTTTGGGAGATTGAAAATATCATTTTTGAGATTAAGAGAGAGGGAGAAAAATCCCTAAAGAGAAGAGGAAAGAAGAAGAGAGAGGATAATCTTGGAAATTTTTGGCCAATACGCGATCTCGAGGACGATTCAACCTCTATAACTTTGAGGCAAGTGTTTACTCTTGATAAATAATTCATTTGTGTATTTTACTTCATAATTTGTGGACAAAAGAATAGGATTTTGGGTATATATATTAAAACCTAGATTTTATAGGTTAAATCTTATAGATTGATGTTTGTGAATGAATTTGAGGTTGTATAATGAGTGGGGTTTATTTTTATATGAGTTTTGATGTTGGAAACCTAATTGGGTGGAAGATTAATGGTTGGAAGTGGATAAATTTGGGTGTTTGGATAGTTAGGGTTCGTCCGTAAAGGGGAAATGGCCGAATATCTGGTATGGCTGGTCGACCGCGGCCAGGGGCCGATCGATCGCGCCTCAAAGTAAAAGCCTAGTGCTTTCTTTATAAGGAAAAATTTGGAACCGCGGTCGATCGAGGGTCAAGGGTCGGTTGGTTGGTCCTCTGTTTTTAGCCCAAGAATGGGATTTTCTTTTACCGCCTCCCCTTTGGGTTTAAAACTTCATGACCTTCTTAGTGGATGTATTATAGAGGGTTAGGTTATTATGCCAAGAGATTTGCACCTTAGGAGGATTAGGCAGTATTCAGAATTATTTTAGAGATGGATTATGAGAGTATGATGCCTCTTTTAGTAAGGAAATGATTATGGGACTGAAAGATAGGCGGATTATATTAGTACCGTTGCGATGGGATATCACGACCTAGTTATAAGTCGTAGAGATAGTCCCTTTTTACTTATGTTCTTTTGAAGTCAAGTGGTATCACGGTATATGTTTTAGTATATTATCGACTAGAATAGCTATGTGTGCACTTATAGCTGAGATAGTTATTATACATTTATGCATAATTAATGATAGATGTTTCGAAGTATGATGGGGTTATAAATGAATTAGGATGGAGATCGTAGGTTACTTACTATTAGGTTCTGTTTATACTTATAGCCAGAATGATTAAGGGCTACTAGTATTCATCCGGATGTAGATTGTATTTGTATGATGATTGATATGTTCGTTAAATTCAGAGATAGTATCCTTAATGTAGGATATATTGGGAGATTATTCACAAAATAAGTATGATGGATGGGGGAGTTGCAAGTGGAGGATTGTAAGGAAATTAATTTAGTAGTTATGCATTACGGCATTAGTTAGTATATAGATAATTATCTACATGTACCCGATTTTAGTACCTTTATACATACGTATTGGAATCAGTTTCTACATATATATATAGATGTATTTATATGTGCGTGTTTATGGCGTGAATGTATATACCGTATGTGAAGGTTTGTATATATGATGTGATCATATGTATGTATATATGCTGTGAATGATATATATATATATATATATATATATATATATACTTACTGTGTGGGCATACCCAGCACATGCTATCATGGGAGGTTACACGATGTGGGTGAGGCCCCTGGCTTGAGGAGCAGGGTGCGTATAGTCCCCAAGTCATAGTCGTCCATTATTTATTGTGTGACTTTATTTTAGGTTGAGAAGTCTTGGGTATGATTCGTTCTCACTTCCGATTCGAAACTAAGATCGCTTCCCATACGTTGTGTTTTATTTTATTACCATGGCGGTGTGATAATAGCCTGGTGTATGGTAACCCGGGATAAAGTCAGTAATTCCTGGAAGATGATATCATTGTGAAGTATATTTGTATCCTATAACCGTATATGTTATATGTATGTAAAAGTGTGCATTATGTGTGGTATGTATACATGGTTATAAGATTGAATGATTGTGTTTTATAACTAGATAATGTTATATAGACCCTAAGGATTCTAGGTGATATCTTACTCAAATACTTGGAGATAGTTTTTCCTAGTAAGTAGCTGGAGTTATAGGTTGTGGGTTGAGGACACAATGGATCTCAACGATCAACATTGTCAAGGAGTAGTGTATCGGGGCGTTCCCTGTTTAGATTTCGCTTTGTGAGACGCCCCACGCACAAATCGTAGGGCAATGTTGGGAGTGGAGAGAAGTTTTTTCCTTAGCACTCGGATGTATGTTGTATAGAGAATGAATTCTTTATATGAAACCTAAGGATTATGTGTGACGTGCTAAGACTAATAACTGGATTAAGCTAATAATTATAACCGATAAAGCCTAGTAAATTATATATATTAATGTATATATTTATATGTAATTAGGATGAATTGGATTTTGGGTTATGTTAGGTTGGTGGGTCATGCGGGTCTAGTCCATGTGTACAATTAAGTATATTGTTCCTAAAATGTGTTGGGTAGCATAATTAAGGTTCAGGGATACGATTAGGTGCACGCTTTAGTTGAGGGGTGAGTTTGGGGTTCCACAAGAGTGCGACTCCACTATAATTATGATATATTGCATTCATAATTATTATGCATTGTTAATACACTTGCTAAAAACGTTTTCACACCTCGGGCCCTGACCCGTTTCTATTTCTCTTTTGCTATATATATATTGTGTATTACAGCAGTCCCACCGCAAGGACACCAATGAAGCTTTTTCCATCCAGTGTTCTCGGAGCCGTGACAGATGCAGACTGCTACAGGATTTGTATTATAGCTATTTCCTACTTCTTTTTAAATCTAGATAGGATCCCTTTGTATATTAGGTTTATACCCAAGAGTTATTTGTAGAATTTTATATTTCTTCCCTTTGGTTGTTGTATTTTTCGTGACCCGACAGCTTTTTCGGGTATATTTTTCTTGTATGTAGTTACGATGTATTAATAGAGTATGTCCTTTAATCATGTTGATCATGTACCTTATTATTCATGTTATTGTCATTTTGTTATTGGCTGGATGTTTAATGCATGTTTTAAAATTTTGGCATCCGCTTTTTATAGTTTTGGGTAGTTATCCATATTTATTTTAGGTTCATCAATAGATGCTGAGAATGATCCATCTGAGATTCCTGATTAAATGTAGTTTAGGGCTGGCCACTCGTTATTATTTTAAGCGGGGTGTCACACTTATGGCATCACTAACTTGGGAATCATAAGATCGGACCTCAAAACTATAACGCATTTGATTATCTTCAACGTCAGAAGACTTTTCATTTAGACTCATCTGACTAGCCATGAAATCAGTGAGGTTATGCTCCAAGAGAAATGAGGTTCCTCTTTTAACTCACTATCACTAAAGATATAATTGTGTGACTTTGTATTTTTTCTTTCCTTCTTTAGTTTAGTGGGACCCTCACACAAATAATGCCTAAACCCTCGGCATTCGAAGCACTTGTCCCAGTCAACCACCTTCTTAGGGTCATCCATCTTCTTCCTATCACGGTAATTCTCCACGTTCTTATATCTCGCCTTATCTTCTCTATCTTAAGAAACTTTGTGAACTTCCTATCTAACCTAGGAATCTCTTCAGGATCTAAATCATTCTCACTACCCAAATCCGACACATACTCCTTTTGAGCTTTCAAAGCTATAACATTTTCCTTCTCGAATCATTTTTTTTTGGATTACACATGTTCATCTCATAAATTTTGAGATCACTTACAAGTTCTTGTACTCCCATAGTATCAACAATGCCAAGAGAATCTAGGACCCTGACCTTGTCATTAAATCTTTCGGGAAATTACCTTAAGATTTTTCTAACAACTAATGGTTCAGGGATAAACTCATTTAAGTTAAATGAGGAGTTCACAATGTTCTACAACTTCTCCTCAAACTCATCAAAAGACTCATGCTCTAATATTTTAATCATTTCAGACGTAGTCTTCAGATTTTGTAACTTAAAATCCCTAATTATGTTAATACCCTCATGTATGGACTTCAAAATATCTCAGGAGTCTTTATCTCTCTCATAACTCATAATTTCCCTATACTCTTCGGCAATGACATCGCAAGAAATAGCATTATACCCCTTGGAATTGAAATTAGAGAAATCATTTCCAGCCTTTGTCCATGTGGAATAATCTTTAACTGAACATTTCTCAGCGGGAGGAGGACGCCCTTGAAAAATGGAGTTCCAAACATTCTGATGGATCGATTTTAAGAAAGATCGCATCTGCTCTTTATAATAGGGATGGTTTGTGTCATCAAACATAGGAGGTTGGGTAATAGAACTTCCCTCACAATTAAAATCCATGAAAAAGCTCTAAACACATTAAACATGCATTAAACGCGATTAGTCTAACCCACTATGATGCTAATTTGAAAGACTAGTGCAAGGGTTATACCAAATTCCAAATTTTAATATCAATTAAATTAAACCAAATAATCAATTAATTAATAAAGCATCGATTAAACATGCATTGTGAAAAATTATGACCAATTTTAGCAAGGCTTGAACATGCATCTAGGTGAAAAAGCAAGAATGAAATAAATCGACAAACCAGAATGCCGTGTTGTACAAGGAAAACTATCAACAGGAAAAAAACCTCGAATGGAAACCACATAAGTCCACTATGATATAGGTATCACACAAGGACAAACTAGACTTACTAACAGACTCGACGCTTTAAACCTTGATGCTCTCTTTGATCCTTGTCACCTTCTTCATAACCACCACTGAATGCCTTCGAATGGACTTTAAAATGTTGGAACCTCCCACGTCTCATTACACATCTATCTTTCTTAATTCTTATCTAGTCCAATCGCCACCAAATACAACACGTCAGTCCAACGTCATCCAAAAGAGGCTTAAGCTATTATGTAAAAAATATTTTTGAAACCCTCAAAAATGCCCATCTTGAAAAGTGAGGTTGTTTCCTATTTATTCTTTAAAATGTGAAAGGATAAGTGGCACAAATTTCAAGGTAAAGTTGCTTGAACGAAAATAGGCAAGTCCTGTGAACGAGCTAGGTCATTTCATTTTAACCAAACATGGTCGTTCGAATGACATGATAATCTCATTAGAAAGAGGATCAAATGAACTTTGTGCGAAATGTTTATTCAAGACATAATGGTTTTGCTTGATGCTCCTTAAAAGATTGTTTGAACAAAACAATTGCCCCTCATTTTAATGAGATCACAAACTCATTGAATGAAAATTTTAAACTCATTTGAACGAAAATATAAGTCATTCGAATGAATTTAAACACATAAAATATTTCCTTAATTTTTTTTATAAAAGTGACACTAATAAAGTTTTAAAAAATATAAACACCCCAAATTAAATCCATGGATCATTCATAATATCCATTTAAATTTTTCTTAAGATCTCATGGACGATGAAACTTAGCACGAAACTCAATAAGATATTGGTGTTGCATTACTTCGTTGCTACGATCTTCAATGCACATTATAAGGTTGAAGGGAAAACTGTACTCAAATCTTAACCTGTGACTCAAACATTTTTCTCTAAACAGAATAAATCCAATATCATAAATTTTATTATAAACATTATTTTTTGACTCGATGTTAAAAAATTCCCTTACAAGGATTGGGACATGAAGGTTAGTCCCCTTATTGGTTTTGACGAAAATGTGGAAACTCCAGTAGGGAAGAACAAGTTGTTAGTTAAGGTTGGACCTGTCAATTGGGAGATTTAATTGTTATGATATAGTAATTAATCTTACAACTCCATCTTAGAAAGAGAGTGGCTCCACACTATAAGGGCAGTGCTTTCTTCTTTTCATCAGAAACTCAAGTTTGTGACCGACCAGGGGATCGTCAAACTTAAAGGAGATAAAGAGCGACATGTAACTATTTTGTCATTGCCATTAAATGACAATAATCGTACCCTAAGAAGAGTTATGATGATTAATATTTAGAGGGCGATCAACCAAAATATAAACTAAATGGATCTCAACTAGGGGTGAACAATACTCGATTGGCCCCAATCGATTTGGTGATGGAGAAACATAGAAATGTTCCTCTGGATATATCTTAACCAGACAAAAACTTCTTGATTGGTTCTGAACTTACCAAAGAAGAGTCAAAAAATCTCATTCGGTTTTTTAATATTGATGCATATATGTTCGCCTAACATCTCTATGATCTTATGGGAACTATCCAAATGGTGTCTGCATGGGATGCATTTGAATCCTTCATGTTGGCCAATAAGAAAGAAGCTAAGAAAGTTAGCCCTATGAGAAGGTCAAAATAGTGGAGAAAAAATTCTAAATCTACTTCATGCTGACTCCATCAAAGAGATTCATTCTGAATTAGATCTTCAATGCCAGTTTGGTCATAAAGAAGATCGAAAAGTTGAGGGTTTGTATTGACTTGACATACCTCAACAAGTTATTATCAATGGATAGCTTTATTCTTTAAAGGATTTATTAGATCGTCGAGTCCACGAAAGGTCATTAACGCATGAGTTTTGTGGATTTTACTCAGGCTATAATTAGATACCTATGTTCATCAATAATCAAGAGAAAACCTCCTTGATCACAACTTTGGATTTCTATTGCTAGAAAGTCATGTCTTTCGACCTCGATAACTTCGGTGAAATTTACTAACATGTTATGACTGTGACACCCCGCCTATTCTAATCCTGGGTGACCAGTCCATTATTAAATTAAATAAGAATCATGAATGGTTTCATTCTTAGCATAACTGTCAAAACATAATTATATTACTAATAACCAAATGGCCCGGTGTCAAAATTTTAATCTTTTTATTAACATGCAATAATTTAAACTACTAAACACCATTTCGGTAAAGAACGTAATAAATGATAAAAACAGCGGGATAAATAAATGTTATGGGAATAAACATTCCCGACCAAATTCCACATACAATAGTCCATAATTAAAACCAAATTCAATAACTGGAAATAAAATGGAAATATGGTAGCTCGAAAATAACACTAGCTAAAGATGGGCGACATGCCCGACTGAGATAACTGAATGATAAAAAGGAACTGATAAAATTTGAAGCATCTACTAGTGAGGTCCGGCAACGTCCAATGTATCTACAACATGTCAAATAAGAATGGACTCCTAAGCTTGGCGTCCCTTGGGCTAGGCACCTAAAAGTTTTTTATAAAAATATATTTTAAATAGATCAGAGCCCAAGAACATTTGAAAAGTATTTGCAAGTATTTAAAGTGCAGTAAGAGCAGATATTGTATACATGTTAACTTCACGTGCCCTCGTTTGAGATCTTCACCTCTCAACTATTGTGCACACCTAATGTATTCTCCTAAACCAACTTAGATATGCTACCCCGCCTAACTAGTTTGAACTAAGTCTCTCCCTGCTTAATAATTTTTTGTGCCCACCCGTATTGCTCATATAATACGTTACCGAATTTTCAAAACCCTTTAACAAGTAAAAATCACCACGTAAGTATTAAGTTTCCACATACTTAATTCACTTTAGATATCACTATCTATCTTATCTACTAATCCACAAATAGTAGAATAAATCACACGTATATATGTATACACCACTCTTCCAATATATATGAATACAAGATCCCTGGGTGGAGACCCACAATGCATGCATACTCCATGATCAAGACCTGTTACATCACGTACTAAGTAAAGGACTTCCGGTTTGGAATCACTCTGGAACCGTAAATTTATGATTCACAAAATTTGGAGGCGAACATAGTTCTAAGTCTTTGGACTATGCAAATACCTATTGCACCCAAATAACCGGTCACACTATCATGCACACAAGTAGTGCTTAACCCAAATTCTATGTTCTGAGGCACAAGTATAGAATCCCCCTCAATGGGCTCATCAGGGTAAGACTGTCCACGATGCGAAACCTCCCGTGATAGCAGGTAGCATAGGTATGTTCAGACATATAAGAAGTCACATAACAGGTATTCGCACAACCTTTATATATATATATACATACATATATATATATATATATATATATATATATATATATATATATATATATGTATATATATATATATATGTATATATATATATATATGTATATATATATATATATATATGTATATATATATATGTGTGTGTGTGTGTGTGTGTGTGTGTGTGTGTGTATCATTATAGGTATACACGTAACCCATAGTATATCCCACATTCAGTATATAACTCTCGAATATTTTACGTATTATAAATTTACCATTTTACTACTAATTACCCCCTAAATTATTTCATTAGTCATAACATCTGTCTACTACTAGTCTGGTCTTAGGTTCGCTCAGGCTCTCCCTGATCCTTTCTAATTCTCATGAGTACATTAAATATCAAAGCATGCCCATTAATTCCTACCGTATGCACAATTGGTGAAACCTCAACCCTACTGTATGCTTACTAATATTACTATCTCCCTCATTAATGTTTAATAATGTCCCAAAAGTCTCCCCGAAATTTATTTGTGAATTTAGGGCATAAAATAACAAAATTGATCAAATCTGGGCAACCAAGTCGATTCGGTGAAGAGGTCAAATCGATTCATTGACCGAATCGATTCGCTCTCTGAGATGAATCAATTCGAAATGCTATAGGTCATCTTCTTTGTTTGACTGTTACAATTTTCACCATTTTTAACCCTCTAAACCTTCATGATACAGTACCAAACTTCCAACCAAGTATACCATACCCTATAATAACATATATAAATGATTTATAATGAAACCTAATCATTAAATCATCACATAGAATCAATTAAACCAGATTAATCCTAGACTTTAATCCCAAAATCCTAAATTATTCTTTTTTGTTCAAGAACATCAACAAACCTATATTTCTCCACATTCTCGTGTTAATAAATTATCAGATTCAAACAATATACATAAATGAATTATGTCTATCGTGATTTCTACCCAATAACATGAATTTAATCTCCAATTTAACACCAATAATCATTTATTCAGGAAAATATTCAATCCTACACTAACATAGATAGTATATATACTCATAATTTTGTAAGATAAATGTAATACCCCCTATTTTTTAGGATATTTAATTTAATTAAATTGGTGATCTAGGATTTAATTAAATCGATGATTTGGAATTTATTTGATTAGATGATTTGGAATTTATTTGATTTGGAGAAATTATTTAATTCGGTGATTGAGAGTAAATCAGTTCAATTTAAGTTTAATTTCACGCGTGTCGTATTTTGAGGTGAAATTAAGATGATTTCATAAAGTGACTCGGATGCTGATTTTGAGGACATAATTGGTTCCAAAAGGGTCAAAATAGTCGAAAAAGTGTAGTCGGGTGCACAGTTTGGGTCCCGGGATGATTTTGGAGCAACTCGGCATCGTTTAAGTGTATTTCGATCATTCGGGAGTTGGAGGTTTAGAGAACTCCGAAAATATTAAGTGTATATCTTCCATTAGAGATAAGGGTCTAGGGTTAACACAATCACAATAGAAGAGAGTCGATTTAAGAGGAAGAGGAAGAGAAAATTAAAGTTTCCTACACAGTTTTTTGCCTCAAACGCAACGGAATCGAGATCGGAACGAGGGGAGAACAACCACACCATCATATTAATGAAATTAAGACCTTCAATTGAGAGGAAAGTATTTAAATGGAAATTTATATTAAGAATTTTATAATACCCATGTAGATTAGGGTTTGATTTCATGCTTTTGGATGTTTTATATGAATTTGGGAGGATTTAATTCATAAACTAAAGTAGGAATGCATGTAGAGATGTTCCTTAATGATGATAATACAAAATCAATGGGTTTTGTTTGGTTAATAGTATATAAATATGAGTTCTTGATTAATAAAGATAATGAACAAGAGAAAACTAGGGTTCTATGTTTATCAAAGGATAATTTGATTCTTGGATTGAATATTTGATGTTTTTGTGTAAACGTTTCATTGGAAATTCTCCCTATGTCAAGACAAAATTATATTATAATATATTTGGTGATTAATATTTAATCTTGATGGGTTCTTGATTTAAGAACATGAATCTTGAATGAATTAGGGTTTATTTAATGAACATAAGATGTCAATCTGCCAGAATTTTTAATGTAACTTTAAACGTATGCCATTTCAATTGTACTTAGAATTAGAGTGATATCCTTACATGCTTGGAAATTTCTATCTCTTATCTTTATAATTAGCTTGGAATCAGTAAATCGGAGTTCTGTAGAGGGTGTAATCGACGTTTTACTATAGGATGTTTAATCTTTCAGCAGAGTAATATGTCAGAATTTTTTACCTAACTTTAAACGTATGCCAGTTCAATTATACTTCGAATTAGAGTGAGAGGCTTACATTACTGGAAAGTTATATCTCTTATATTTCTAATGAGATTAAAATCAGGTTAATTGGAGTTGTGTAGACTGAGTAATTGACATTTTAGTACAGCGTGTTTAATCTGCCATAAAATTTATGACTCAATTTGGTTTGCTAGATTTTGGCAAATTCCCCTGTTTAAGCCCGAAACTTGCGGATAAACTGTCGGGGGAATTTTTAGGACATCCTTAGAATATTTTTAGGGATATATTGGATGGCATTAGGCCTTGATAGGTTTGAGACTGAGTCATGTATACGAGAGTAAAGGCTAAGGTTAGTTATTCTTAATTGTTAAAACGAGATTTTTGGCACTTCTAACGAGATCCCAAAAAAATTGAAATATTCTTCGGACGAGTATGATTTTTATGAAATTAACCCAAGAGAGAGGTTAGTCATAATGGGCCAATGTACCATGATTAGTAGAGAGAATTATACTACATATTTAACTAAAAGAATTAGCTTGGGTGAATACCTAAGGTTTATATTGGGTTGCGTGAATACCTAAGGTTTATTATGGGTTGCGTGAATGCCAAAGGTTTATTATGGGTTGTGTGAATACCTAAGATTTATTATGGGTTATGTGAATACCTAAAAAAAATGATGATAGGTTGTGTGAATACCTAAGACTATTACGGGTTGCGTGTATACCTATGGATTGATTAATTATGTGTATGACATACCTACGTTGCTTGTTATTGGGTGGAGGTTGCGCGTGTGGGTGATATTATCTTGATGAGCCTTCGAGGGGATTTTTAGAATCTTACCATAGAACATAGAACCTTGGAAATGTGATATCCGAGATATATGATAGTTCGATGGTCAAATGAGCATAGGTATGTGCATGACCCATCGGGCTAGGGACTATGTCCACCTCCAATATGTGTGATTTGTATTTTGATGATTCATTAGAGATTATCCGAACCCTTTATCCCTATTCAGTGCGAGATGTATCGGGATACGATAGCAGAGTATGCATTGCGACAAAAGGTCTCGACCTAGAGGTGCAGGGTTTGTATATATGTATATATATACACTTGTGAATAATTCTACTCTGCGAAATTAGTAGATATGGAAATAATGTTAAGTAAAATAACCTTAGTGAGTAAAAGATTAACTATACGAATGGTGAACTTGTAATTTGGCTTACTGGTATAAAATATTTTGTTAATGTATTGTAGCGAGATGAGATAATTGTAATACCCCATATTTCTGAGTATTTCTATATAATTAAATTGGAGAATTAAATGAGAAAATATGATTTAAATTAAATTATGCAAAAGAAGTAATTTAGTAAGATTTATTAATAATTGTGATTATGGAGTATTAATCGAGAGATAGATACTGATTAATATTGCCTCGTTCTATTTACTTAGTGCGAGTAGTAAATAGTTACTTAGCGCGTGTAGACCATTTTAGGGTGAGAACGAGTAATATATTTTTAAGTGACTCAAATGATCATTTAGAGGTCACGGATGAGTCCGAAAAGGTTGAATTAGTCACAATAGTATACCAGAGGATACTAGTTGAGTCTCGGGGTAATTTTGAACTAAACTGAGACCGTTCGGGAGCGTTTTGGTCATTTAACATTTGAGGGTATAGAGACCTACTAATTTGAGAGTCTTTTATCAGCTGAATGAAAGAATAGTTAGGGTTAGAAAACCCACGTAAACACCAAGACCATTGGAAAGAAGGAGAAAATCATTCTCAAGGCTTAGAAGATGCTTTTGAAGAGGTTGGGCTTGGATCTTGCATCCTATGAGCCAAAGGAGTAAGTATTGAAGAAGAGAAGCAATAATCCATCATCAACACCACGAATTCATAACCCCTATGTCAAGGCAAGTCGTTTATTAAAAAAAATATTATCTTGATAAGAAAAGAATGGTATTTATGCATGTTAGGATAGGAATCGCATGTAGAATGATTTAACATATGTAGAGGAATAATATTCAGAGTTGACTTGATAATCATTTTGGAATAAAATATGGATTTTGAATTAATATGTGGGAAGAACACCATAACTAGGGTTTTAAGAAATTCAGAGTTTAATCCACTATTTGTTTAAATGAATTGTGGTTTTGATGTATTTGAAACGTTAGAAATTGTCCTAGTATATGTTGAAACATGTTAGGATAATTGGGTCAAAGTTTGGTGTGCTGTAATGAAGTTTGGAGATTTGTTAATGGAAGAAGAAATTAACGAAGAAGACGAACTGTTGTTGTCCCTGATCGATCGATAGATCGATCGACCTTGAATATCGATCGATCGAACCTAGGAGTTGATCGATCGACTTAAGATGTTTCTCGAATCCCTTATTATTTAAGGTTTCTTTGATTTTCGAGAATGAATGGGAATCCTAGGATTTTTATTATACTTACATGGGAATGAGAATAAGACCAGTAGGTATATTGTTAAAGTCCGGTAAGTTAATTGGGTGTAGGACTTGGATTATGGACCGACAAGAGTAAACGATTGAGTAGAGCATCGAGGGATTTAGAATTGAGTTACGGGGCGAGGTAAAGTCAATTCAAGTGATAGACCAGTAGGGTAAGTAATAATTGCTGAAATTATGTGGGAGGGGTAACTAGGTCCCTTAGAGTTGTGTGAATACTCAAATAAATGTGATTAATAAGATAAATCGTAAAACGAATATTGTACGGTAATTATAAGAGATTGTTATATTACGTACGAACGTCACTATTAGGTTATGTGAATACCTACTGAATTCTATTTATATTTAGGTAGAGAGAGAATATACCAAAGTTAACTATATTAGGGTCGAGGTAACATTCCGAACTAATATAGATTTATAGTATAATTGGGGTCGATGTATCATTCCAAACCAATTATTACTTGGGGTCGATGAATCATTCCAAACCAAGAGTCCTTTAATATAGAGTCATAGTATAATTGGGGTTGATGTATCATTCCGAACAAATTCTTACTTGGGGTCGATGAATCATTCCGAACCAAAAGTCCTTTACGTGTGTCAAAAGGACATAATGGTAATGACTAATATTTAGTATATATTGTGTGTGAAATATATACTTAATGATATTCTACTCCTGTGTAATAGTAGATTGATATATGATGTTTTTAGATATACATATCAAGCTGGTAAGTTAAGTAGTGAAACTTAATTACGAAACATAATGTTAGATAGAGAATATCTAATTAGTAATTCAAGTAGTGAAACTTAATTACAAAAGTGGGAAGATAATAATTGTGAGAATTGTAGTAATTTAGTAGTGAAAATAAATGACAAGTTTTGAAACATAACATAGGTGAAATGTTACTTGAGAATTAATTAACATACGAAAGAGGTTAATGAAACGGGTGTAATGTATGGGCGGTATGATAACTTAGGTACATATAAGTTCAAATGATTACTTTAGTTCTAGTTAGCTTGGGAGATATGGATTGGTAGACTAGGTTTAGGACGTTAGGTGTGCACAATAGATGAGGAGTGATTAAACTCAAGAGAGTGTACAAGAACCAAACATGTGTAATCAATAATCGTATTTTATATTATGATAAATGCTTGCTAAATATTTTCAAAATATTTTGACTACTAACTCTTGCTATAAAATATTTTGAAAACCTTTTAGGTGTCCAGCCACAGGGACGCCATGTATGCTGATTTCATTCCAGGGACTCGAAGATGTAGCATAGTGGATGCTTACAGGATTTTGATTATATGATATCTCTCATTCAGATCTAGTGCAAGATCTCACACTATTCTATGTATGGACTTGTGGTCCGGTATCAGTCTCAGATGTTTAGTTTCAGACTAGTGGTTGTTCTATTGTTGTTTTGGAATTTTTATCCGATGGTTTAATCGGAAATACTCTTGTTCTTTTGTACTTATACTTTGTTGATTGGGTTGTAGTACATGGTGATTTTTATACTTTGTTCTGCATGGTTTATTTATCGGTTTTAAGAAAGATAAAATTTGGCACCAGTCTAATTTTCACTTAGGTGATTAGTAATTAAAAATTTTTCGACAGTGATGCTAAGAATAAACCATTTGATAAATCCGTTTTAATTTAATAAAGGCCTGATCACCCGATGTTTAATTAGGCGGGGTGTCTCAATAATGTGTATCTAAAGAACGATTAATCTACTAAAGAGTAAATAGTAGGGAGATTAGATAGTGTACATCTAATAAATGACGAATCTACTAATGTGTAAACAGTAGCAAGATATATAATGAATGTCTAAGATAAAGTTTAAGTAGATAAACTTAATGGAAAGGCTTAATCATAACATATATGAAATGTTAACATTGGGTAGATAATAATAATAATAATAATAATAATAATAATAATAATAATAATAATAATAATAATAATAATAACAATAATAATAATAATAATAATAATAATAATAATAATAATAGAGAGGTTAATTATTAATTAATTCAATAGAGTACTATATGGGTGGTACGAGTAAGTTAAGGAGAAATTTAATTGAGGAATTAATGGTAATTAAGGGTATTCGGTAGCGTACTGTATAGGCGGTACGGGAGAGTTAGATTAATTTGGAGTTTATTAGATACTTGAGACCTAGTTAGTTTGGGTAGAATGACTAGGTGGGATTGAGTAGGAAATGTTAGGTGGGAACTATAGAGGAGAGGTGAGGAACTCAAGGGAGTGATCTCAATCGAACATGTGTATCTAATAAATGTTCATTTAAATTGCAATTTAAATTCTAACTAAATATTTTATAATGATTTCTACTTAGGCTCTGACCCGTACTTGCAAAACGTTTTTAAAAACCTTTTAGATGTCCATCCACAGGGACGCCAAGCAGGATGATGCTGCAGCACTTCTGAATGCTTGTAGGATTTGAACTTAGACGCTTCAGTTAATTCATTCCTAGTGTAGGGTGCAGTTTGGTATTTCATTCGGGCATATCTCCCTCAGCTATTTTCTGTTATATCAGTTAGACTTTGTACTTAGATATTTTTATTCATATTAGATTTTATATTGTTTTTTAGCCGATGGTTTATTCGGTATCATTTTTATATCAGTTATTTATCTTGTGGATGGATTTATATTACTATTGCATGGAATGTTAATTATCGTAATAACGTTCCGCATGTTGTTGTTATTGTTTAAATAAAAGATAAAATTTGACACCGAATTTTTGAATACCAGGTGGTTAGTAAAAACATTAAAATGTTTTCGACAGTGATGCTAAGAATGAACCAAATGGGAATCCTATTTTAATTTAATAAAGGCATGATCACCCAGTATTTAAGCGTGTTGTCACAGATGGTATCTGAGCATCAGATTCTAGTGTCCTTAGGATCTGTGCATCTTTTCACATTTCAGTGTAGCATTTTTTAATGTAGAGCCTTATGATAGGATTGTTGTATTCCTTTACCTATGAGCATTTTCGTCCTCCTGAAATTAAGTATAGTTGATGTGATTCATATATGAGTTCGGTTGGGCTTCATACACCAAACATCATGGGATGAGCAACGAGAGTCGTTAGAAGGATTGGAGGAGGAGAGGTTCAACAAAAGAGGTGGAGTTCTAGAAATGGTGATCGTGATAGGAGTTACCATGATTATTGTTCGGGGAGGTGACAATAGGATAATCGCTTAGGAATGGTAGCTTCCCAAACACCATAGTAGATAACGGTGGTGTAATTTCAGACTCACCCCGTAAAGTTAGAAAAAAGGGGGGAGTCAGAGGGACTCTTTTGAAGAGATATTGTAGGGATTTGAGGAAGTGTGATGATCCAATGAAAAGAAAGTCCAAAGGCGATTGTGTAGGATGGAGTATAGCGACACCCAGGATTTAATTTTGAGTAAATTTTTTATCTCTTAGCAGCTGCGTTGAGTGATGATAGTCAATCACCACTTATAAAGAAGTATATATGGAATTAAACTAGAATTTGTGGTTGTCATTCAATCGTAAGATCTTACATCTGTTGTTCAACTAGAGATACGAATGGAATTTCGAAATCTATCAAATGGACAATATAGAAACCGATCGTGAGTGAGAAGTTGAATAGCTCAGCGAACTTTGTACGTGATGAAGGGGATGCAGAGGATAGAAAAAGGATCCGTAAGTTGATAATGGACTCATGAGTATAATACAAAAGCATGGATGAGAAATATGATTAGGATGAATAGTGTTGAGGTCATCTAAAGTCGTACGTTTACGAGTTTGCATTAATGCTTCTAGGATTAGGGAGCCAAGAGGGTTAGAGAATATACATGAAGAGCAAGATTGGATTTAACTTTGATATTGAAACACCATAGGAGGGTATACCCATTTGGGGACCCATTTATGTGATTCGAATCTGCTGAATTTCTATCGAGTGACGATGGATTCCATCAGGGCTAGCAACGAGTCCATAGGGCCAGCAGAGCTAAAGGGACAACGGGGGTAGAAAATGCGACCAAGATTACCAGGTCCGAAAGAAGGACACACCGACATGGACAGTGGGGCAAGAGATAGGGTATAGTACAGAAAGGTGTCATATGTGTGAAGAGTATGACCACCAGTATTGAACTTGTCCACGGTAAGAAAGTTAGACCCGTCAACCTAGGAAGTAAATGGGAACAATGTCGGTGGTGCACAACAACAGAAGGAGCAACATTTCTAGTAAGGTAATCGGGCTAAGAGATTTAGGCCCAGGAGTTAATAACTCGACAGTGGTGGGTCCAAGTATGACCAGCAAGGTTCTCAATAGCAATAGTAGCATATCCATTCTCTCAGGATCGTGATCAAAGGCAGAGAAATTTCCAGGCTGATGTTTCACTTATGGGGGTGCAGGCCATGAAAGGAGATGTATTACCCTAAGGATAGGTAGGGGAAGCTACAGGATGGTATCCTGGATGTACAACCATTACAACAGATCTTAGGTCGGTTCTGATGCAAGAGTTTCATTTAGGAATTGATGGACTGGACGAGACTGATAGCGAATGAAAGTAACATTTTTGTTCATCCTTAGGTGTATGGGATTGATTCAGGTGACACAAGTGCATCACAAGTAAGATTAGGATAACTTTAATTCGCGAGTGAGTTAAATTTAGTGGGGGTGTTGGTCGTAATAGCCTTATTATGTATTTGTATAATTAGTTACCGTGGGATAGTAGAGATTTTGGTGTCACCTAAGTGAGAGTGGGTGTGTTCACTAAAGGGATGTTTACATTACATGTTAGTTTACTGCTTTCGAGATTTTATTGGTTAGTGATGGGTTGAGAGATCGTAGATTGTGATAGTGAAATCTCGTGTTCGCTGTGCCGGGGTATGATTTTTTTTTTTTGGCTAGGTATCACCAGAAAAAAGGTAGAGCCTATATATATGTGTGTATATATGTTATGATATATTGCTTAGTAGACTTCTGTGTGTATGTTGTATAGTTATAATTAATCGAGGTGCATAGGAACTTGTTACTGATGTGATTTAGGGTAAATGGGCTTATTATCGAGCGGAGAGATATAGCTCGTGATTTATTCTCTCTAACAAGTAGTGATAGTAAGAGAGACGTGATATATGTTGTCTTTTATAGCATGAGAGTGGACGAGTATACTTTTATGTCAAAAGATTAGGATTTGGGGGGTACATTCCATGGACTGAGGACTTAATGAATCTTGACGACCGACAATGTTAGGTAGTAGTGTATTGGGGGGGGGGGGTTCCTTGTTTGGATTTCTCTTTGCGAGACATCCCACGCATGAAAATTAGCGCAATGATGGAAGTGGGGAGATGTTAGGGCATTAGGACATGGGTTGGTTACCTTGGTTATTATACATATATGTAGTTATAACTGCGAGTGATAGTTATAATATGATTTGAGGCTAGTGGAGTCGGTCAGTATTTGTGCATCTATGCACCGGTATAGGGTGTATGTGTGCCCTAGGAAGATGAAATTTTTTATTATCCGCGATTAAAGGGTGGTAGAAATATATATAGTGATCTTTAGAGTCTATAATTAAGGTAGTGTCGAAACCTAGGAGTACTATACTTATCCGAATTTCGAGGACGAAATTCCTTTGTAAGGGGGGGAGTATATAATACCCCGTATTTCTTAGGATATTTAATTTAATTAAATTGGTGATCTAGGATTTAATTAAATCGATGATTTTAAATTTATTTGATTAGATGATTTGGAATTTATTTGATTTGGAGAAATTATTTAATTCGGTGATTGATAGTAAATCAGTTCAATTTAAGCTTAATTTCACGCATGTCGTATTTTGAGGTGGAATTAAGATGATTTTATAAAGTGACTTGGATGGTGATTTTGAGGTAACAATTGGTTCTGAAGGGGTCAAAATAGTCAAAAAAGTGTACTCGGGTGTAAGTTTGGGTCCTGAGATGATTTTGGACAAACCCGTCATCGTTTAAGGGTATTTTGGTCATTTAGGAGTTAGAGGTTTAGAGAACTCCGAAAATATTAAGTGTATATCTTCCATTAGAGATAAGGTCCTAGTGTTAACACAATCACAATAGAAGAGAGTCCATTGAAGAGGAAGAGAAAGCCAAATCTTCCTACACAGTTTTTCTCCCCGAACGCAACGGAATCGAGATCGGAGCGAGGGGAGAACAAACACACCATCATATTAATGAAATTCAGACCTACTATTGAGAGGCAAGTATTTAAATGGAAATTTCTATGAAGCATGTTATAATACCCATGTAGATTAGGCTTTGATTTCATGTTTTTGGATGTTTTATATGAATTTGGGAGGATTTAATTCATAAACTAAAGTAGGAATGCATGTAGATATGTTCCTTAATGATGATAATATGAAATCAAAGGGGTTGGGTTGATTAATAGGATATAAATATGAGTTCTTGATTAATAAATATGATGAACAAGAGAAAACTAGGGTTTATGTTTATCAAAGGAGAATTTGATTCTTGGATTGAATCTTTGATGTTTTTGTGTAAACTTTTCATTGAAAATTATCCCTATGTGAAGATAAAATGATATTAGAATATATTTGATGATTAATATTGAATCTTGATGGGTTCTTGGTTGAAGAACATGAATCTTAAATGACGTGGGGTTTAATTAATGAACACAAGATGTCAATTTGCCAAAAAATATTGCGTAACTTTAAACGTATGTCATTTCAATTGTACTAGGAATTGGCTTGATATACTTACATTCCTGGAAAGGTCTATCTATTATATTTCTAATTATATTGGAATCAGGTAAATCAAAGTTCTGTAGATGGAGTAATCGACGTTTTACTATAGGGCGTTTGATCTTCCAACATAGTAATCTGTCAGAATTTTTGACATAACTTTAAGCGGATGCCATTTCAATTGTAATTGTAATTAGAGTGAGAGCCTTACATTCCTAGAAAGGTATCTCTTATATTTCTAATGATCTTGGACTCAGGTCAATTGGACTTCTATAGAGTGAGTAATCGACATTTTAGTACAGTGTTTTTAATCTGCCAGAAAATTTATGACTCGATTTGGTTTGCTAGATTTTAACAAATTCACCTGTTTAAGCCTGGAACTTGAGAATAAACTATCGAGGGAATTTTTGGGATATCCTTAGAATATTTAGAGGCATATTTTAGATGGAATTAGGTGGTGATAGGTTTGAGAATTAGTCATGTATGCGAGAGGTAATGCTAAGGTTAGTTGGGCTTAATTGTTTAAACGAGATATTTGGCACTTCTAACGAGATCCCAGAAAATTAAAATATTCTTATGACGATTAGGATTTTATGAAATTAACCCGATAGAGAGGATAGTCATAATGGGCCAATTTACCATGAGTAGTAGAGAGAATTATACTACATATTTAACTAAAAGAATTGGGCTGGGTGAATACCTAAGGTTTATATTGGGTTGCGTGAATACCTAAGGTTTATTATGGGTTGCGTGAATGCCTAAGATTTATTATGGGTTGTGTATATACCTAAGATATATTATGGGTAGTGTGAATACCTAAAAATAATGGTGATAGGTTGTGTGAATACCTAAGACTATTATAGGTTGCATGTATACATATGGATTGATTGAATATGTGTATGAGATACCTACGATGCTTGTTATCGGGTGGGGGTTGCGCGTGTGGGTGGTCTTATCCTGATGAGCCTTTGGGGGGGTTTTTATATTCGTACCATAGAACATAGAACCTTGGAAATGTGCTATCCGAGATATGATAGTTCGACGGTCAAATGGGAGCGTAGTTATGTGCGTGACCCATCGGGATAGGGACTATGTATGCCTCCAATATGTGTGATTTGTATTTTGATGGTTCGTGGGAGATTATCTGAACCCTTTGTCCATATTCCGTGTGAGATGTATGATGATATTGGATATATATATATATATATATATATATATATATATATATATATATATATATATATATATATATATATAGTAGGAAACTTATGTATGTCATAAGCTTAGTTGATGATGTCATTTTTTTGTACTACCTATTTTACCCTTAAAATTTTTTATTCTCCCCTTTTTAGACACTCTAATTTATTTCCCCCTATCTTTAAAATTCAAAATAAAGGGTAGAACAGTATTTTCCATATTCTCACCCTTAAAGTCAATTGTCCAAACCTACCCGTGTCATTTGTTTCCCCCACTTTACCCCCCCCCCCCTCTCTCTCGGCTTCCCACCATCCCCAAAACTACATACCCCTTCCAATAATGGCTCCACCAAAAATTAAAGAAGGTAATCTCTATTTCTATTAACCTAATTCATTGGATTTGGATCAAACATACAGTCATTTGTTACTGTTTAGTTCGGCACTATTAACCCAATTCGTTGGGTTTGGATCAAAGATCGTTGGTTTGGGTAAGATACAATTTATTTAGTCATTTTTTTGTTTATATATGCTAAGAGACGATTTATTTTAATGGTTTTGGGTTCTTTCTTTTTGTTCAAATTCTTATTTTGTTTCGATTTGTTTAGATCTGCTAATATAAGATCCTTGGATTCTTATTTTGTTCAGATCTCTCAAACCCGATTATGAAAATATTAGGAAAAGATCAACTATTATCATTTGATTTTATCAAGAGATGGAGACTTCAAGCAGTTATCATTCAAGTATAAGTGGGGATTTTTATATGATTCTGTGTTTGTAACTATGTGTGAGTTTCAAAATTAATATCCTTTCAGGGTTTTTGGCCATTTGATCATATGGTTCAAGATTCAACGCACCTCAGTTCAAATTAGGTACACTCTTTATTTCAATTTGGTTTTATTATCTTAATTACGGAGTTAAATTTAATTTTTTGCTTTGAGTGTAAGAATATTGCAACATTGAGTTTTCGTTTCTACTTTTGGGTGTATGCAGATTTTAGGGCTTGAAGTTGTGCTTTGGCACCACAGTACGACATGAATCCCTCCTATTCTATTCATTCACGTAACTTTACATTTGGGGGTAAAGTTCTATTTCAATTATTGCTTTAAATTGTGAATTTTAGGGTTCTATTGTATGTGTTTGTGGGGCTAGTGGTTTTGACGAGGACTGGGGTATGGATATTTTTAGAAATATTTGATTTGAGTGCATTTTTTATTTTTTTTACAACTTTGTAGTATTTTATTGGTCCTTATTAGAGTTGTATTTTTGTATTGTAAGAATTTTTTTATAAATTTCTATAGAACGTTTTTAACCTTAAATTGTTACTGTCATTCAATTGTAAATTTTGGGACTTGCTTGGATCATTTGTGGTCACTGTCCTTGAATTTTCATGGTGTTTAAATTGTAAAATTTATTTTGTATATAGAACACTACTAATAATTTGTACTTTTTAAGATTCAAACACTCCTAATCGGGGTGTTTATTTAAGCGTGTTAATCATATTTACATACATGTGTATGCTTATACTCTCTTACTCATATTTATTTACATGTGTTTGCCTTTTTTATCCTAATTGTGTCATAAGTCTGTTGATCTATTGGTGTATTGACTTGCCTACACCATTTTTATGGATTTTATTATTTGAAAGAAACACATGAGATTCATTTGGATCAGATGGTACTTTGTTTGTAAGCCACTAGCCTATACTTCTCTTCGTAACTTTGATGTGAGATATTTGAAAGACGAGTCATTATTGAACAATTTTGCAAGAACAAACAATTTTTTGTTCATTTTAGGTGGACTTGAATTAGTTAAATCTGTTATATTTGGGAGTAGGAATCAATGTGTTCAAGAGGTAATACCTGATTCGAACTAAGAATCAATGTGTTCAAGAGATATTTAATTGATTCACCACTAAAATACATATTGGGAGTAAGAGAATAAATTGATTTATAAATACATTGATTCTTTTTGCAGTTAAATCTTAAATACCTCTTGAACATGTAAAAGGTATCATGGAAACACATTGATTCTTTTTGCCGTTATGGACTTTATTTTAGTGTTTCTCGAATTTTATTAGGTATGTGGACTTGATCAAACATGTCATAAGTAGGGTTTATTAATTTGATTTTGACAGGAAAAATGCATAGGCACAACTTATCCTGAGTCACAAGCTTTAAAATAGTAGCAAACACAAAAATTTATAGCAGTGGCAACCAAAAGAACAACGTTATGATATGTGACTGTGGTACTGGATAATGGGATGGGTTGAAGTGCATCATCGTGACATGGAGTTTTACTCCGGGTTACCGCTCATTAATAGCATACAAGCGGACCCCAATAGGTATGAATGGGAGCGTGCCAACAAGGTCTGATCAGTTTTACTTTAGTTGTTCACTTTCTATTTAATTTATTGCACCTTAAAAGGTCTGATCAGAGTTGTATTTATTTCTATTTTTACAGTTTGCAATGGAAGTCTCCTCTTCTATGAAAGGTTGGGTGTGCACGTGCCAACATTTTTTATTTCTCCCTGGATTAACAACAGATTCTACGTACTTGCATTAACTGTTTACAATGTTTTTTCTATTTTTGGAAGAGAGAATAATATAGTGAACTTTTGTCTACATTTCTGTGGGTTTAGGGGCCATTTATGCATTTCATGTGGGGCTCCTTGCCCCCTTCCCCAATCATTTGTTGTAAATTATATATTTCTATTATATATTTTGTTTTTGATGACACACGATTGTTGAAAACACATTCATGGGTTAATAAACTTTGTATACCTTGCCAGCTTTGGTTCGAGGGGCGTGCAGTGGATAGTACTCATTCATTTTTTTTATTTCCAATGATGATAGGTAATCATTCATTTTTTTTCCTACTGATTTCAGGTGATGAGAGATATCCGGTGTTTTCAGATCTGATAGATCTCCTTTGGTGTTTTCTTTTAATTTATATGATGATGATCAGAGTTGAGAGAAAGAAAACACTATAACATTCATTTTTTTAGATTTATACTTTGGGTTTAATTTATATGCAGTAAAATTTTTGGTTCAGTCAGGATGGTTGCAAGGAGGCTCGACAGGTGGAAATGGAGGTGGTTAGATGATGATGATTTATGGTGGGTGATGGTGTAGAAACAAATGGTTGGCGACAGCAGGTGGTGTACCAGCACGTAGTGTTTCATGTGGCATGTGGTGTAGCAGCATACTTGCCATTTTGGGGGAGCTTATAGTCTCTTTTTTATTAAAAACCTCCATCCTAGTTACATATTATGTTTCACGCAGCTACATTACCATATTCTCTTTTTTATTAAATATTTTCATGTTCATGAAATACTTTCATGCTTATCAATTAGCTCCTCTAACTTTACTTTCATGGTGTCTCTTTCATTACACAACAAGAAGTTGAGTTGAAGGTGATTTTGATAGTTTTTTGCAGTTAATTAGTTAAACATTGATAGGTTTTTTTCCCTTCTCTTATTAACAGAAATTCATTTACTTTTCGTTCTTATTTTCTTCTATTTTAAGTATAAATGGATTTTATCAATTGGGATCTATTTTTAATTGAATGGAATTTGAGTTTCAGGGACATTATTTGGCAGCAGCAGACGTGGACAAAAAGAAGCCAGGGGCATTAGCAATATTCTAGATCTACCACCGACTGGAATTTTGGAGTTACCTGGGGAACCTGCTGTAGTTATAAATGGGTTCCTTCTAGCATCTCTAAGTGAGGACACTCTTTTATATTGTAAAATAGTAAATGATACAAAATCACATAAAAACACGAAGTTCGGTGATTAGTTGATAGGATGAGGAGTTCGCAAGCTATTTGGGGGACATCTATATAATGGGAAAGTGACGGAGTTTGATAAAGAATCTGGTTGGTATAGGGCAGTGTATGAATATGGTGATTGTGAAGATCTAGAGTGGCACGAGTTGGAAGAAATACTTCTACCTCTGGATATTACAGTTCCATTGAAAGCATTAGCAGCGAAGGTCATTAAGAAGAGACAGAAACAGATTCATAAACCAAATAGATCGGTGTCTAAGTCCAGGGATAAGAAAATAAGTGCAAAGCGAGGAAAAGAGAATGGTGATATGATCGCAGAAGCTTTGTCGATAAATCTCAATAATGGCTCATTCAAGACGAGTGAAATGTGCAGCACTTTAATGTCACTCAACATATATCTCAAGGTTCAGGAACAACTAATTTGTGAAAGAATAGCAAGAGTTTAGAATTTTTTAACAGTATAGCATGACTAATAGAAGGTTCTAATTGAAATCGGGAATTGTTAGGTGAACTTGGTAGTTATAGAGTTAATACGACTATGAGAAGCACCAAATTTCCATCTCTTATACGGACTTGAATGTTTGTTAAGGTATGTTTTCATCTCTTATATTGTAGCTATGAATAAACCACTTTTTTGGGATTTCAACACTAATATTTCATTGAATCCTAGGCTTTCAAATGTACACTTGCATTAGTGCAACACATTTAGGTTTGAGCACTCCGTTGTAGTTTGAACAGCATAGCTCCTTGCCCAAAACTGTTGTACTCCGTTGCAGTTCGAACAACATAGCTCCTTGCCCAAAATGTGTCGTTCTGTATTCCCAGATTTGGATTAGAATATCTGTGCTACTTCATGTTTAGTTGTTATTTATTCCCAACTATTTTTCATTTGCATCCAGGGCTGAAAATGAGTGAACTATTGTGTTTAGTTGAAGTCTTGTTGAGTTTTTAGTACATTTGCAGTTTATTAATGTGTGTACTATATAACACTTTAGTGTAATATGACATTATATTCGTTATTCAGGCATATGTTGAAGTCTTAGGAGCATAAAAATGATCACGCAGCAGCCGCTGCTGTAACAAAAATAGCACATATCTCATTGTTGCTACAACAACGATAACACAGCAGCCGCTATTGCAATATTAGCACATCACTTTATTTTTCATGTCGGGTCTGTGATAATAGTCACTAGATTTTTTTTATTCATTTCCTTGGACTTCCGAAATATGGGTTTTTGTTGAGTTTTTTGTTTTTACTTTTTTCTTTTCGTTACAGCAGAATTAATAATGACAGCGGTATCGTCGCTCGAAGACATCAAAGGTGAAGACACTGGGTAATCTTAGTTTTTTCTATTTTCAAACGAAAACTTATGTTTATTAGATTATTTTTGTTTTATTCATAAGCTTGGATGAATTATGTATAGCATTTGAAAACATAAGCTTCATGGTGTTATTTGCATTTAGTAAATCTTAATATATAGCTTGAATTTACTAAATACATTAGTTGTGAGTATATTTAAATGGAAAAATGAACAGGAGGACCAGGTACTCTGAAAAAACTGATCAAGCCAAAATTAATGGAGAAATTTATGTCGATATTGAAGAAAAACAAATAGATATAGTTGCAGCAGTTAATGAGATCGTTCGTACAATGTCGATATGTGTATTTTTTTGGTTTTATGTACTATCTGTGCCCACACTTTCAGCAAACAAGCCAGGTCAAATAACGAAGATACATCGTACATACAACAACTCGGAATTGAATTTGTCAATCAAATATTATGTGTACGAGCAATTATTTGATAGTTGTTTTCGATAAACCAGGGACTGCCCTTCTGAGTTACGGGAAGCTGTCAAGGGATTGCCTTTCTTGAAATTTACTCTATTCTTATATTGGTAGATCATTTTTGTACAAGGGGCCGAAGAAAATAAGCGTTGAAACTACACTTTCTCGAGCTCAATCAAATCTATAAACATGTGAATATTCTCCCTACACAGCACATCCTATACTCGCATCCAAGCAAGGATTTGAGCGCCTTTGACCAACTGAACCTGCCAGCAACACAACTGTTTTTGGTCACGATTGAACTGAACTCTCCATTAAGGAATGTGGGACATATTAGTGTTATTGGAAAGGAAACAAGTTCAAGATCATGTGATGTATTGAATTTTTTTATCTCATATTTTTTTGGGTACCTTATTCAGAGCATTTTTTTGTTTATATCTATTTATGAGGTAATGTGTGTGATATTGTAACTAGGAATGGGGTCCCATGGTTAATTCATGTAAAAAGTTTTTATGTTTTTGTTTCTTACTATACTGTATTTTATGTGAGTAAATACATGTTTCTTCTTATTGTGTTTTAGAGTAATTGGAAGATAATTATGCTTGAACTATTTTTTCCTATAATATGAATGACCCCTGTAGTTTCCAAATTCATTCCTAATTTTTTTCAAAACTGAAAGCATTACACCTAAATAATATTGCAATGTGAGATTTGCACATGAGACCTTTTCTTTCATAACCAATATTTGCCTTATTATATAAATAATATTTTTCTATTCTTACTTTTATTTATGTCGTGATAATTAATGTAAGTAGATTATGGTCTGTTGTGTATTCATATACTAAACTTTTATACTTTGACACACGATTCATACTTGGTAAAATTGGCATCTTGCCTTCATATATGAAGAGGTGGTTCCCGTGTTTCGAACCTAAGACCAACCGTAGGTTTGGTGAGGGCACTTGCCATCGCACTAATGTACGACTGTATGCTTTTCAAAATTAATTTGACTTACTAGTATAAATTATTTTGTTAATGTATTGTGGTGAGATGAGATAATGTGTATCTAAAGAACGATTAATCTACCAAAGAGTAAATAGTAGGCAGATTAGATAGTGTACATCTAATAAATGACGAATATACTAATGTGTAAATAGTAGGAAGATAAATAATGAATATCTAAGATAAAGTTAAAGTAGATAAACTTAATGGAAAGGCTGAATAATAACATATATGAAATGTTAACGTTGCGTAGATTATAACATAAGAGAGAGGTTAATTATTAATTAATTCAATAGAGTATTGTATGGGTGGTACGAGTAAGTTAAGGAGAAACTTAACTAAGGACTTGATGGTAATTAAGGGTATTCGTTAGCGTATTGTATGGGCGTTACGGGTGAGATAGATTAATTTGGAGTTTATTATATACTTGAGACCTAGTTAGTTTAGGTAGAATGAGTAGGTGGGATTGAGTAGGAAACATTAGGTATGCACTATAGAGGAGAGGTGAGGAACTAAAGGGAGTGTTCGCAACCTAACATGTGTATCTAATAACTATTCATTTAAATTGCAATTTAAATGCTTGCTAAATATTTTTAAATGATTTCTACTTAGGTGATGACCCGTACTTGCAAAACTTTTTTTCAAAACCTCTTAAGTGTCTAGCCACAGGGACGCCAAGCAGGATGATCCATTCCAGGGATGAGTAGCTGCAGCACTTGTGGATGCTTGCAGGATTTGAACTTAGATGCTTCAGTTACTTCATTCCTAGTGTAGGGTGCAGTTTGGTATTTCATTCAGGCATGTCGCCCTCAATTATTTTATGATATATCTTTTATACTTTGTACTTAGAGATTTTTATTCATATTGGATTTTATATTGGGTTTTAGCCAATGGTTTATTCAGTATCATTTTTATATCAGTCATTTATCTTGTGGATGGATTTATATTACTATTGCATGGAATGTTGATTATCATAATAATGTTTCGCATGTTGTTGTTATTGTTTAACTAAAAGATAAAATTTGACACCGACTTTTTGAATACTAGGTGGTTAGTAAAAACTTTAAAATGTTTTCGACAGTGATGCTAAGAATGAACCAAATGGGAATATTATTTTAATTTAATAAAGGCCTGATCATCCGGTATTTAATTATGCGGGTTGTCACAATAAACTCTTTCTTGGAGTTTGTAGGTATGATTTGTGCATAAAAAAGCTGGAGTTATCATCCTCTCCCTCCGATCTAAACTCTGGAGGTGGTGGTCGTGCAAAAGTGAAGTGGGGAGCCTTGGAAACCTTCACATTCCTCCTCTGATGGCCTCTCTCAGTTTTTCTAACTGCTAACCCATGCACCTTCAACCCACATGTGCATATAACCCTATGAAATTCGTTGGTACCTTTACTCTAATAAGCCAAAAGACCAAAATACCCTTTTGGGGTGCTGGTTTGGCTTAAAATGCCCCAAGACCCAATCCAAACCTCGAGTACACTTTTTTTACTATCTCGACCCTTCCGGTCACACTGGCGTACTCAAAATGACCATCCAGATGACCCATAAATAAATCAAATTATATGTCATAAATTTAAGTCCCGACATGACTCACACGTGCGTCCCAATTAAATTACCGTAATTGTCTTATTTCTCACTTATAGGAATTATATTACATTCTTACTAATTTATTACTCATTTACTAAGTAATACTCAATAGAATTCATAAAAATAAATATTAATCCTTGTCTCGCTAATTAATATTCATTTTAATCCGGATTAATCTCCTATTAATTTCCATTTTAATTTAATTAATCCCAATATAAAAATCATTAAAATTATGGGGTGTTACATACGTCCCACCTAGTAACGGGATTTCGTCCCGAAATTCGGAAAAATACCCGTTATTAATAACTCTGGATATTTGTCGCGCATATCATCCTCGCGCTCTCAAGTAAACTCATTGGCATTATAGTGCCCCCACTGAACACGTACAAGTGGAACTACCTTCGACCTCAGCCTCCACTCACTATGGTCTAGAATAGCAATTGACCTCTCCTCATATGAAATATCGAGTTGTAAATCAATCTCCTCCAATGCAATGTGAGTGTGAGCTAACTCATCAAGGAGATATCACCTATATGAAGAAACATGGAATGCATTATCAATCTGATTCAAGTGATCCGGTAATTTGAGTCTATATGCAACTGGCCCAGTCCGCTCGATGATAGAGAATGGACCCACATACCTTGGTGCCAACTTCCCCTTCTTCTTGAACCTCATTATCCCCTTCATAGGAGATACACGTAGTAATACCTGGTCCCCCACATTAGACTCTAAGAAGAATCGCTTTGCATCGGCATAACTCTTTTATCTATCATGAGTTATCCGTATACGGATCAGCTCAATCTTGGCCGAAGTATCCTGAATCAACTCTGGTCCGAGAAGCTTGTTATCCCCCACCTCTAACCAACAAGTGGGCGAACGACAAGGTATATTGTACAACGCCTCAAATGTTTCCATGCCAATCGTAAATGGATAAGAGTTGTTATACGTAAACTCCACCAGTGGAAGATATAGCTCCTAAAATCTGCTAAAGTCAAGGATACACATCCACATCATATCTTCTAACATTTGATTCATCCTCTCTACCCATCCATATGTGGTTGATAGGCCCTACTCAATTATACCTCTGTACCCATGGCCTCCTGAAAACTTTGAAGATCTTGTCCCTATTGGACACAAAATCGAGTGGCACCCCATGTAATCTCACTATCTCAGCGATGAAGATCTAGGCATACTGTCTCGTGGTATAATTCGTTCGGACTTGCATAAAATGGGTCACCTTAGTCAATCAATCCACTATTACCTAAATGGAATCATGACCCCTATGAGATGTAGGCAACCTAATGATAAAATCCATGGAAATGTTCTCCCATTTCCATATTAGAATCTCTAATGACTGCAGAACCCCTACTGGTTTCTGATGGTCCACTTTCACTAATTGACAATTGGTACACTTTGAGACAAAATCTGCAATGTCTTTTTTGATTCCACTCCATTAATATTGTCATCTTATATATTAGTACATCTTATCCCTGCCAGGATATATCGCAAACCGTGACTCATGCGACTCTTCCATCACCTCGTATCGTAAGTTCTCCCCCTTTGGAACAATCAATCTCCTATTGAAGCATAAGTCTCCCTCTGAACTCATAGAGTAAGACTCTGATCCCCTGGATAAATGTTTTCGAATCTGGTCCTGACAAAATGAATATGTTGCTTGGGCCTATACAACCTTCGTGACAATCTGGGGGGTGACGGTCATAACCGACATGAATGATCTGGCAACAGAATCCTTGTGTCCCAGCTCCTTCCATTTTTCCTTCCAAACTTCTTCCACGTCCCCCACTGGCCTACGGATCAATGCGTTTACCACCACCTTAGCCTTCCCCAGATGGTGAACAGATAATCCTTCACAAATTGTAGCCACCTACGCTGACGCATATTCAGATCTCTATGAATGAACAAATACTGTAGTGACTTATTATATGTGAATAGATGAAACCTCTTCCCCAGAAGGTAATGCCTCCAAATTCATAGCGCAAATACGCCTGCTGCTAACTTTAAGTCATGGGTTGTGTAATTCATCTCATGAGTCTTAAGCTTGCGTGAATCATAATCCATGTCTTGATCCTCCTACTATAGCACATCCCTAAGTCTCTGTAAGGACACGTCAGTAAAAATAAGATACTCCACTCCCGTCCTGAGCAGTGCGAGAACTGGCGCCAAAGTCAAGTTCTCCTTTAGCTCATCAAAAGCTGACTGACAAGCGTCATCCCAGATAAATGGTACCCCTTTGCTAGTCAAGTTGGTCAACGGACCCATATTCTTTGATAAACCCTGAATAAATATCAATAGCCCCATCTAACCCCCAAAAACAGCTCACCTCCAACTGTGTTGTGGGTTGTCCCCACTCTCTCACTGCTGACACCTTACTCGGATCTACTGATATCCCCATGTCAGATATAATATGACCCAAGAATTGTACCTCACATAGCCAAAATTCATATTTCTCAAACTTAGCTTACAACTGATGCTCATGCAATGTCTACAAAACCCTACGTAGATGCTCAGCATGCTTTTCCTCAGTCCGAGAATAAATCCGGATGTCATCAATAAATATAATGACAAAATGATCCAAGAACTCTTTGAACACGCTATTCATCAAGTCCATAAATACAGTTGGCTTATTGGTTAGCCCATATGGCATAACTCGAAACTCATAAGACCCATATCTCGTCAGAAAGGTAGTCTTAGATACATCTTGCTCCCAGATGTGCAACTGGTGGTACCCTGATCTTAGATCTATCTTAGAGAAGTAGGAAACTCCTCTTAACAGGTCGAATAAGTCATCGATTTGGGGCAATCTATATTTATTCCATATTGTAACATTATTCAACTCTCGGTAATCCACACATAGGCGTAGAGATCCATCTCTCTTCTTTATAAATAATACTAGGTCATCGTAAAGCGAAGTGATCCTACAGATAAAACCTTATCCCAATCATGTATCCCCCTCATCTGCATAGGGGCCATATGATAAGGCGCATGGGCTATCGGTCGAGTGCCCGGTGCTAAATCAATGATAAACTCCATCTCTGGGCTAGGTGGTAATCCCGGTATCTCCTTAAATACGTCGGTGAACTCACACACAAGCTATATCGAATCTAGGGACATCACTACCCCCTTAGAGGTCTCCTCCTATATATAGTATAAGTTCGTCAACAATCCTCCTTCAAGATGGGGCATCACCACTAAGAACATCTCTTGGCCTGAAATCGCAAAAACGATGTATAACAGTCCATGAAAAACACGAGGCGCTATTGCGATTAAAACTAAACTAAATCCTCAACAATTAGTATAGAGCATCTAGACTCCACAAAAATAAATATAACAAATCCAAAATTTACACTTTTAAAATAATTACAATTAAATTCCACTTGAAAATAATACTAAGCTCTATAAATAAATTACACTACCAAGCTATACAAAAAAAATCCTCCCAAAAATACATAGCCTCCAAATCCATGCTTACCTGCCACTAAAAGAAAAGGACGGGGAAGTACACAATATGACAAGAACAAATGATCAAAATAATAACGGTGAATAAATGCAACAATATGAATCTGAATTCAAATTCAATTCCACATCCGATCATTATACCAATTTAATTTTTCAATAACACATCAATAGGTCACTAGGCCTCACCTCATCTCACCTAAGCTTCATAAAGCCTCATCCTAGTTGTTGATCTTTTGGACTATTGGCAGGGGTAACCATTCTTCGTGTTATATAAAAATTTCATGCACCATGCCCATCAACAAATACAATATCTCAAATCGAATCAATATTTTCGATTACAATAAACATCATGATATCAACAATATGAGTACAAATAAATGAGGAACAAAACAACTACTCTCTAGAGATTTAAGGAGCATATTGCGTAAACCCCGTACCTTAAAATCATCACAAAAAACTCATAAGATTCTTCCTCAATATTCTGATCATACCACAGCATTCCTCGCGCGAAAATAATAAAAAATCGTTCTAGCACAAACTCGAGAAAACACCAAATAAGCCTTCAAATCATGGGTTAAATCTTGGTTTAAATGGGGCTAGGGTTTTATAGATGGAAGAAGATGAAAATAGAGGAGGCTACTGATTTTTGAGAAGGCTAAAATGTGTTTGAAAAGTCCTAAACTCGTAACTTTATGCTTATATACCAAAAAGTGTTTTGAGTCATAATCAAATACAAACACTAAAAAACATTTCGAATGATGGAATTATTAGAATTATCTGAAATTTAATTGTGTTGTAGAGAACGGGGAGACGGAGCTGCTGTAAAAAAATTCAGCTCTATCAGATCGTCAAATTTCTAATATTTTTATGTTTTTCCTCCTTAGGCTGGATCCTCTCTCGATTTTTATACAAAAAGTTATAATTTCCAATTTTTAATCCCGACTTAAATTCCACTTAACCCTTATTTTTATATCTAAAAACCAACATTTTTTTACCTACCAAAACTAAATAAATCCCAATTTTTTTTTTATAAATTCGAGTTAATTTAATTAAAACCAGTTTAAAAATCATGGGTAGTTACCTAAATTCATAATTAATTTAAATTATTACCGAATTAAAGTCACTGGTTGTTACATACTTCCCACTAGCACAGGAATTTTTCTTTCGAAATTAGATATAGCCTAACGCTCAAGATAAAATGCGATGCACAAATTCCTACCCATAAAAACCACGATTAGGCGCCCATACACCCAATCCTACCTGCATGTTTCCCCACGTGCTCTCCCATGATCACTACTCGATTATATCTCTAAAAAATACTCACAACACTAAAGTCCTCAAATCAATTCTAAACATTCTCACATTAAGATTACTAATTCAAACCTCGTTGCCTACCACGTTCCCAACAAAACTCCCTATCTCCAACGAAACACGTCTAACCCTCATGCTAGACCCAAACCTAAAGACCTGAGGGTTATCGAATACCTAAGCTCTGATACCATCTGTAACACTCCGCGCAAAACAAGAGGCACTACTATGATTAAAACTAAATAAAATCCTCAATAATTAGTATAGAGCATCTATGTTCCACAAAAATAAATATAACGAATCCAAAATTTACACTTCCAAAATAATTACAATTAAATTCCACTTGAAAATAATACTAAGCTCTCCAAATAAATTACACTGCCAAGCTATACAAAAAAAATCCTCCAGGCGTTGTGCTATAAAATCCTCCCAAAAATCATAGCATCCAAATCCACGCTTACCTTACACTGAAAGAGAGAGACGGGGAAGTACACAATATGATAAGAATAAATGCTCAAAATAATAATGGTGAATAAATGCAACAATACAAATTTAAATTCAAGTTCAATGCCACATCCGAGCATTCTACCAATTTAAGTGTCCAATAACTCCTGAATAGGTCACCGAGACTTACCTCACCTCACCTAAGCTTCGTAAAGACTCATCCTGGCTATTGAATTTTTTATGTATTGGCGAGTGACCATTCTCCGTGTCATATAAAAATTTTAGGACCCCATGCCCATCAACGAATACAATATCTCAAATCGAGTGAATATTTTAAATTCCAATAAACGTCATGATATAAAAAATATGAGTACAAATAAATGAAGAACAAAACGACTACTCTCAAGATATTTAAGGAGCGCATTCCATAAACCTCGTACCTTAAAATCATCATAAGAAACTCATAAGATTCTGCCTCAAAGCACAAAAACAGTAAAAACTCGTTCTAGCCCAAACTTGAGAAAACACCAAATAAGCCTTCAAATCATGGATTGAATCTTGGTTTCAATGGGGATATGATTTTGTAAATGGAAGAAGATGAAAATAGAGGAGTCTAATGATTTTTAAGGAGGCTAAAATATTTTTTTAAAGTCCTAAACTCGTCATATTATGTTTATATACCCAAAAAGAGTTTTGATTCATAATCAAATACAAACACTAAAAAACATTCTGGATGATCAAATTGTTAGAATTGACTAAACTTTTAGTATGTTGTAGCGAACGGGAAGACAGAGATGTTGAAAAAACTTCATCTCAATCAGACGGTCGAATTTATTATTTTTTTTTATTTTTTTTCCTCATGCCGGATCCTTCCCCGATTTTTATACAAAAAGTTATAATTTCCAAATTTTAATCTCAATTTAAATTCCCCTTAAAACCTCATTTTTATATCTAACAACCAATAGTTTTTTTTCATACCAAAAATAAATAGGTGACACAATTTTATTTTTTCGAAATTCGATTTAATTTAATTAAAATCGGTTTAAAAATCACGAGTTGTTACATAAATTCTGAATTAATTTAAATTATTACTGAATTAAAATCACAGGTTGTTACATGATGCTCCTACTGTAACAATCAATCATGGCTCTATACGCTGCTAGACAATCCGTGCCAATAATGGCGTCATACTTCAACATATTTAACATGAGCATATCAGTGGGAAAAATAAGTCTCCCAATGTCTATACTCACGCCCAGACAAATAAAGAAGATAAATGTCCCGCTACCCAATGGTGAGTCTACGCACGTGACTATACTATTGATCGTGTCTAATAATGTTGTGGCTCATTCACATCTAGTGTCTATAAATAAGTGTGGATCCCAAGTGTCAAATAATATACGCCCCAAAGTCCCATGTATAAGAAACGTACCCTCAACCGCGGGTGGCGCCTGTGGAACTATAGCCTAGTGACCGTTGTGCACATGTCCGTATTGCAACTGCGCCTACTATGGTGGGGCTTCTAGGATGACTTATACGGTAGGAAGTGCTGGTGCTAGAAGGGAGGTGAGAAAAATAGGTCTCTGGGGCTCCTGGCGAGCACCCTTCTGCTGCGGAACCCTGCCCTTATCAGGGCAATCCTAATGTTTGTGGCCATTCTTTCCACATGTGAAGCATCTACCAGTGAAATTTCCCCCTCTCCAGCCCTATTTGCTGGTACCACCTCCTCCTTGGCCTTGTTAGCCCTGTTGAAAATGTTATTGTCCCTGTTAGTTGTGCTGACCCTGATGACCATTCTTAAATTCACCTTGCCCATGCCTGAAATCTCCTCATCGAAAACTTTAATGATCCCACTTTTATATGTTCATATATAGCTTGTTTTAAATGTTTTACATATGATAAATGGACAATGTGTTATTATGGATAATGATAATTTATTATATTAGTTTAAACCTACCTTCAGAAATCATGAAATATCAAATTAGTACAAACATAGAATTTTAGAGTTTTCGGTAGGAGTGTCATATGGGAGACTATCTTTGATCATTATAATATAACAATTGACTTAAGGTAAAAACTAAAAGGTTGTATATATTTGAATTAGGTTTGTAACACAATGAACGGTTTGTTAAACGGAGGTCCGAGCAAGAAGTTATGCTGAAATTACGAAATAAGGGCAAATATGTCAATCCTTTAATTTGTATTTTGTCCTATTACCACACCATGTGTTATATTTTGATTGGTTGGAAAGGAAAGATAGTTAGGCCGACTTAAACACTTTGAAATAACCTCATTATTCATCAAAATGGATTAAATCAAAGTCTTATAGCATATTCTACGCTAAATGATAAGTTTTGGGGTAGAAAATAAAATTTTAAGAAACTTTAGGGACTTGATTTTAAAATAATGAAAGTTTTAGCGACTAAAATGAAAATATATAACGGACTATTTTGTAAATAAAATATTTTCAAGGACCTCTAAGAAATATTGAAAATGTATGGTGTAAAATTACTAAAATAACCTTCATGTGTAAAATGACCCTAATACCCTTAATAACTTTACACCTCATGCTTAACACCTCGTGCTTTCCACCTCGTGCTTCTTATGGACACATCCCCCGCACACGTGTCGCCTTTATAGGAAAGGATAAAACTCATGTCATTCCTTTAGAAAAGTTAAAACACGTGTCGCGGCCTGGTGAATTAAGACTGCAAGATAGCCTCGTTACGCGACACGCAACATGCTCACTCACCCAAATGGATGCTTAGTCATTGGGACACATGTCAACACCCTAATAACTTTGGGAAACTATAAATAAGTCCTTAGGATCAGTTCCTATACGAAATTACTCCAAAATTTCAAAAGCAAATAGTGAGAGAAAGTGCGGGGAAAGTTTAAGAAGAAGTTTCGTCTCAAGATTAACGAGCGATCCAAAATTCTATTTCTGTAACTTCGGATTTCTGTTCTAGGTGAGCACTCTGTGACATTCCTTGCGTATTTTAATTAAATGATATTATGCAAAGTACATATATTTTGTGAAATGTTTTATCCTCAAAATACATCTGATACCAATGATTCCGTCGTTTGTTATATGTGTATATCTCTTGATATATACATCTGATTTGAATTATGAAATTATTTATTCGGCCTATGGAGACTCTCTTACTATGTTGGCCTTGACTACCGGGTGGAAATATTTTGGTGGTACCTTCCCAGCTGGTTTATCGCTAGTGTTCCCTAAATAAGGCGTCGTTTCAGATATCATGATATTCTGTCTGTGTTGTTGCCGGGTGAAAACATTTGGTAACACTATCTGTTTATCTGGGTATTAGAGCGTACATAGCCATCAAAATAAATTGAATAATTGACCTATTGCTCAAATTTTTTTATCTGTTCTGTTCTGAACTGATTATTCTGAAAACATATTCTGCCAGTTTACTTTATATATTTTACTGCAAATTCATGTCCATATATGTATATGCCTTCTGTTGAAAATTGAATAGGTATCAGTTTTCTAAAAAACCATGGAATGCCTGGAGATTAATTCTCACTCGGCTTTTAGCTGATGTTGTATAACTAACCATTTTTCAGGAAATAAGTAGGTTCGCAGAGGGAACGAAAAAGGACTGTGTTGAAGATTCAGCTTTTAGAGCTCTTTTTGTTATTATGTTTGTGTTATCGTTTAGAGCATGTCTTCCTCTCTTGTAATAAGTTTTAAATTTTATCTTAAGTTGTAACTCATTGTCACTTTTAAAATAAATGAAGTTTCCTTTTAGAAAGCTCTGATGACGTAATTCCTTTACTTTTAGTAGTTTATGACTCATAACCATATGATTATATTTCCATTGCACTTAGTTAAGGAAACAATTTAAGTCATAATATATGTTGCCTTGGTGGCATGTCAAGACACTCGCTCCCTACTACTAATTTTGGGACGGGGTCGTGACAAAAACGCTAGGCAGAATCCACCTGTTGGGAACCCTACTCACCCTATCTCGTCTAAGTCTGAGTCAATTATGCCCCACTGACACTGCCACCCCCTATCCTTCCCTACTGGATAGATTCTCCTGGGTGCTTACTTCCTTTCATGTAGAAGCGGTGATCCTAACAATACAGTAAAGTTGCATTCACAACATCCGTTTATGTCTTCAGAGCGAGATTACCCAACAAATGTTGTCATATTCTCCAGCTAAGACCATTAATAAAAGGTTGTACCCTCTTCTACTCTGTGCTCACCTTATCTGGTACAAAATTTGCCAACCGAGTAAATTCCTCCTCATATTTATCCATTGTCCTTTCTTCCTAGGATATGTCTAAGAACTTTCACCTCATCTCTTTCTGAATGGAAAATGGAAAATGGAAAGTACTTACGGTTGAAACACTCACAGAACTCCTGAATAGGAATGTTATCCCTCTCATGTGCGGTGGTAATAGACTCCCACCACTGTAAGTCTGCCCCCACTAGCTTTAAATTATCCAGTATTTGTCTCTACGTATTAGTGCACTTATACATCGGTAAATGCCATTAGATGTCCTTCTTCTTTTGGCAAGAAATAACGACATCTGAGCTTCCCTGAAACTCGGGAGGAGGAGCCTTCTGAAAGACATCTCTGACTCTCTCCTAGGCAAAAGGAAATGATTGTGTCTAGTCTGGAGCAATAACATGCAGTTGAAGTTGCACCTGTGGTGCCTGCTGAGAAAATATGGTCAAAGTTGCGTTAATCGCCTATGCAACAATGGTGACGACCTCAGCAATGTTCATAGTCCCTTGTGCCTGAGTTGATTGCAGCTTGAGCTATGCATCTCTAGTGGCCCGTCGTGCATGTCTAGGTGGCATCTGAAATGAAAAAGAATTTGTATAAGTCCACAGTTCAACAGATCTCAAAAGAGATGAAGACGCAATTGTGTAATCATGAATGCAACAATCCTAATAGTAGGGATCTATATCAAAGAACGCTAGTTACTGTCCCTAATACCATCCGTGACACCCCGCTTATTCTAATCCTAGGTGATCTTCCATTATTAAATTAAACAGGAATCATTAATGGTTTCATTCTTTGCATCAATGTCGAAACATAATTATACTACTAATACCCAAATGGCCCGGTTTCAAAATTTTAATCTTTTTATTAACATGCAATAATTTAAACTACTAAACACCATTCCAGTAAACAATGTAATAAATGATATAACAACTGAATAAATAAATGTGTTGGGAATAAACACTCCCGGCCGAAGTCCACATAAAATAGTCCATATTTAAAACCAAATCCAACAACTAGAAATAAAATGGAAATAAAGTAGCTCTGAAATAACCACTTAGTAAAGATGGGCGACATGCTTGACTGAGATAACTAAATGATAAAAAGGAACTGATAAAAGTGGAATTGTTTACTACCAATGTTCTGTAACATTCACAATATCTGTCGCGCGTTAAATTAGAATGGACTCCTAAGATTGGTCTAAGGACAAGACTTTATAAATGTCGGTTATCAATTAGTATGTTGTTTATCGCTACAACCGTCGAAGAATGTTCTAGAACACATATGCAACAAGACGGATCCGAATATCAAGTTTCTTCAAGAATCCAGCCTCCGTGAGATAAATTTTGTAAAGTTCATGTTTTTAATCCTTACCATTTCACTTAGAATATTAGGATATTTTTCATCATAAATTTTCTAAATGTTGGAGCAGAGTTTTAAAGTTTTTCGGCAAAATTTATTTTTCAAAGTTTTAAGGCACTGCATTTTATGGGAAAAGAAAAAGAGAAAGATGTTTTAAAAAGGCTCGTTCAAGCGACAACCTATGTCATTCAAACGACATGCCATCTCGCACGAAGCTTATTCGAGCGATGCATGTCACCATTTGAGCAAGATCTAATTTCGTTCGAGCGACCTTCCGCCTTAATGTTTTTATAAATAGCGTGTTAAATGAGGTGTTTTTCTTAAGAAATCTTTTTTTTTCATTCTGCCAATAGTGCAATTCGGCATAACACTTTTGGCTTCTTCATTTAGGGCTTTAAACCCTTGTTTTTCAATTCATAAAAATCCCAATGTTTAGGTGAATTGTTTTGGTGCCTAAGAACATACTTTGCTATTGATCAACCTTTGTGGAGTGCGCCTCTACACCAAAATACTGAGGTCATTAAGGTTCCCTGCATGTGGATCTTTGCTAAATATTGGACAGCGGTTTGTGTGGGTTCACTGGGTGGGATCCATTGCTGACTCTAGACTACGCATCTATGTAGGTTTGTCGAGCTAAACTTATTGCAGATTTCATTGTAATCTGTGTAAATTGAGATTTACAAATTATAGTGAAGTAAAAGGTTTTGTCTTGAGGGGATTTTTCCTGAAATTTGTGAGTTAGCATATTTATGTTTGTTGGTTTGACACACGCACACACGTGGTTATTTGATTAAGGGCTGAATTAATTTGATTCAAAAATTGACTCAAATTAAATAAGTTCGTGGTTGGAATTTGTGCATTTATTTAAATCTTTATCACACACAGTTGAGATTTATAAATTGGTATCAGAGAAGGTTAGGTTAATTTATCGCGTATTCATATTTTTCCGCAAAATTGTGTGATATTGATTTTTTTTAAATCATATTTTTAAAAAATTGTCACAATGTTTCCAAGTGAGAACTTATATAATTAGTTACCAATTTTTAACGGGTCTAATTATGCTAACTGGAAACCCCGCATGAGATCTAATTTAACAGCAATTGATAAGAGAGTTTGGTTAATTCATGAAAGAGGCTGGACGCCTCCCACTATCACCGCAAATAATGTCATGAATTTAAAATTTGTGTCAGACTAGACTGAGGATGAGTTTAGGTGGAGCACTTTTAATTCATGTGGTCTTAGTGCAATTTTTGGACACATCACCCCTGATGAGTTTCGACCTATTATGACGTGCACCATGTCTAAAGAAGCGTGGGATGTTTTGCAACTCACCCACAAAGCCTCTAACGCAGTCAAAGAGTCTAAAATTCAAAATTTAACTACTCAATTTGAGACTATTACCATGCTTGAGACTGAGTGTTTTGATGACTTTTATGCACGTTTATCTGACATTGTCATAACCAGTTTTAATCTTGGTGAGCCCATACCCAATTCACGAGTGGTTAAAAAGATTTTAAGATCTTTGTCAAAACGTTTTATCCTAAAAGTAACTATTTTGAATACCTTAGGAAATTTGAGTCATATGAAATTAGTAAAGTTAGTAGGAGACCTAGAAACGTACGAAATTGACATGTTCCCCGACACTGTCAATCCTAAGGATAGAGGGATAGCGCTTAATGCCCAGTCTAGGAATGGAAATGAAGTGTCCACAAGTGAAAATAAAAAGAAAAAGAGATTTGGGGAGTCCGAGTCGGAGGACGAGTCTGATTTTTATATGGCCCTGCTTGTAAAGAATTTCAAAAAGTTTCTCTAGTTTCAAAACAAAATTTTTCCAATAAAAAGTTTTTTGAGAAAAATAAAGATAAGACCAAAGAAAGCAGTGAGAAAGAGAAATAGGGTTAGGTTGATTTAGAAAAGGTGACATGTTTTGAGTGTGAGGGCAAAAGTCATAAGTCGTTTGAGTGTTACACTAGACTTAGGAGAGAGGGTAAGGAAGTTGCTATGCTAGTCACCCTTAGTGATAGTGAGGATGATGTGAAAGATTCCGTGGATGATTTTTCACAAGGAAAGTTTGTTGACTTTTTAGCTAGTCACAAGAGCACACCCACTTTGCCCCACGATGATTGTGTACACGAGAGTGACAATGATGAGTCGAGTGTTTCTAGTGGGGGTCAGAGCAAGTTTGAGAGTGGAGATGATAGTGACCTACAAAAAGCTTTTAGGTATTTATATGTCGAGACATTTAAAACAAAGAACTATAATAAGGATATAGGTAGTTGGGTTTTAGATTTGGAGAGAGAGAAAGAAGTTTTAAGGAGGGAAAAGTGTGACTTGACTGACACGGTGTCTTGTCTGATGACACGTGTATCCCAACTCGAAAGTGATCTCGAACGTGCCCGGGAGGTCAAAGTCCCTTTAGAGGATGCATCTAAGAAGGAAGGAAAGATGGTTATCAATCTCACTTTGGGTAGTTTTGAGAGTTTAGGAATAGGTCATGATGGTGCATCCACTTCACATGTTGCACCCGAGCCAATTCCCATTTTAGCGTTATATTCACATGGCTCTAACCCCAACCCACCTAGGCATCCCGTGTCTATTACCAGAGCACCTAGGAGATGTTTTGAGAGAGGTGTACCTAGGCTTGTTTATGTTTGCATGCACTACAAGAAGAGAGGATACCTTAGAGAGTTTTGTTTTAATTTGGGTCATGTGTCACATTTTGCTACTACACATGTTCACACACAAGCACCCACACTTGATGCTCCAGATGATTACACGAGAGAGTTTTCACATATCGGTTGAGGTCTAGATTTTTTTGTTAGCATCGATTGATTTGCATGATGATATATTTTGCCTTTTCTAGTATGTATTTGTATTAGATATTTGCTTTTGAAAAATTTGAAAAAAAATAAAAATATTTATTTTGATAAAATTTTTAGAAAAGGACAAAAAGAGTTTTGTAGTTGGTTTTGCACCATTTATGGATGGACATTTAGGATGACCGAGTCAACATATCATTCCATATCCACATGACGATTTGATAGTGTTTTGATATGCGTCATCATTTCATTTTTTGTGCTTTACAATGGTTCGAGTCATTGAGATGTGATTAGTTGATACTACCTACATGACTGACTCATAAGTTCCTTTAATGCACACCTGCACGAATTTGTTTGATTATTGTACTTGTTTATGATATATTGGTTGGAGTGTTTTCATCTCAATTCTATCTTTAAAAAGAACCATATGCGATAAAACTTGACAATGGAAGTAGTGCATGTAAAAATCATTTACCGTAAGGAATTTAATTATAACAAAATATGATGAGTGAAGCACGCGAAAGGACTGCGAGAGTTCAAAATTAACTCGTCGTGAAAGCCACTGTTTAAAAGAGCCCGAAAAAATTTAAAGGTACTAAAAAGATATATATGCCAAAAAGGGGCCACCTCAAAAGAAAAATAAATGATTATTATTTATGAGGGAGTTTGGATGGAAAGAAATGAAAAGTGGGTTTGCATGTCCTGACAATGTCTTGAAAAAGCATTCATAGTTTTAGATGTTATTGGTGTGAGAATTATTCCTGATTTTGATGTGTTGATGGATTGAGTCAATGTCATTTAAATTCAACACTTTCAACACCTAAGGACGATTTTGATATTCATTCGATAGGAGAACATGTATACATCGTGCACATATGTTATGTTTGACTGCGTTGATTTATCTATTGAATATGTTCACACCCATTCATTCCGTTTCCATGATTTGGTTATCTTTGTGTAAATTCATGGTGTGATTTTAATTTTTTTTGTATAAAAAATTGAAAAATCAAAAATAGTTTCCATGTTTGATCGTGACAAATCCATGCTTGATTTGTTTATTCGTTTCCACGTATATTTTGGCCAAATAAAAAGGGGGAGAATGAATTGTGAGAGTTTTTACATAACGGGGGAGATTTGATTATGATGATTGATGTATTTTTTATATCATTTCAAACTCGATGCATCACGAGTTATTTGCTTTGTCTCATGTATATAGGTACAACAATGGAAGATCATATGTTACACAACCTGATGAGAAAAGTTTGAAGATTTAAATATTTGATATTGAAGACTTTGGAGAAAAGTTTTGAGACCTACATGTTTAGTACCTCTTCATTTTTGGGTTCATGGGGGTATTAGATTTGTATAGGCATTTCATGTTTTAATAATTCTTATATTTTTATTTTGTATCGGCATAAACATAGTGGGAATTTGTAAGGACATGATTTTATAAATGTCTGTTATCAATTAGTATGCCGTATACCGTTACAACCATCGAAAAATATTCAAGAACACATATGCAACAAGACGGAACCGAATATCAAGTTTCGTCAAAATTTTCATTTTGAAGTTTATTTTTCTCAAGAAGTTTTTTCGTTTTTCATTCAGCAAACAGTGCAATTCGGCAGAACACTTTTAGCTTCTTCATTTAGGGCTTTAAACCCTTATTTTTCAATTAACAAAAATTCCAATGTTTAGATGAATTATTTTGGAACCCGAGAACATACTTTGCTATTGTTTAACCTTTGTGGAGTGCATCTCTACACCAAAAGACTGAGGTCATTGAGGTTTGCTTCATGTGGATCTTTGCTGACGATTGCACTCCGGTTCATGTGGGTTCCTTGCGTGGGATCCATTGTTGTCTCTAAACTGCGCGTCTATGTAGGTTTGCTGAAGTAAACTTATCGGAGATTTCATTGTAATCTGTGTAAATTCTGATCTACCAATTATAGTGAAATAAAAGCTTTTGCGCTCAGGGGATTTTTCCTGAAATCTGTGAGTTAGAATATTTATGTTTGTTGGTTTGACACACGCACACATGTAGTTATTTTGTTAAAGGCTGAATTAATTTGATTAAAAATTGACTCTAATTAAATAAGTTTGTGGTTGGAATTCTCGCATTTATTTAAATCTTTATCACACATAGTTAAGATTTACAATTGGTGTCCCTGTGGCTTGGCACCTAAAAGGTTTTTACAAAAATAGATTTGAAATAGGTTAGAGCCCAAGAACGTTTGAAAATTATTTTCTAGTATTTAAAATACAATAAGAGTATGTATTTTATATATGTTAACTTTAAGTGCCCTCTCTTGAGATCCTCACCTCTTAACTATTGTGCATGTCTAACGTATTCTCCTAAGCCAACCTAGTTACGCTACCCCACCTAACTAGTTTGTACTAAGTCTTTCCCTACCTAATAATTTGTTGTGTCCATCTATATTGCCCATACAATACGTTATCGAATTTCCAAACCCCTTTAAGCTGCAAAACTAACCAACTAATTATTAAGTTTCCACATACTTAGTTTACTTTAAACATCACTATCTATCTTATTTACCAATGCACACACAGTAGAATAAATCACACGTATATATGCATACACCACTCTTGTAAAATATACGAATATGACATCCTGGGGTGGAGACCCGCGATGCGTGCATACTCTGCTATTAGGTCCAGGTACATAACATACTAAGTAAAGGACTTTCGATTTGGAATCACTTTTGAACCATAAATTTACGATTCATAATATTTGGAAGGGAACATAGTTCTAAGTCTTTGGGCTACGAATACACCTAACGCACCCAATTGACCGGTCACACTATCATACACACAAGTAGTACTCAACCCTAAGTTCTATGTTTTGATGCACAAGTCTAGAATCCCCCTCAATGGGCTCATCGGGATAAGACCATCCACGACGCGGAACTTCCCATGATAGTAGGTAGCGTAGGTATATTCACACACATAAGAAGTCACACAATAGGTATTCACACAACCTATATATATATATATATATATATATATATATATATATATATATCATCAGTATAGGTATACACATAACCCATAAATATATGCAGTATATAACTCTCGAATATCCTACGTATTATCAATTTACCATTTTGCTTATCTTCGTATATTCCTGAGTATTTCCCACTACTCGAAGGATCCTTATTACCCCTTAAATTATTTCAGTAGTCATAACATCTCTATACTACTGGTCTGGTATTAGGATCAATCATGCTCTCTGTGACCCGTTTTAATTCTCGTGAGTTCATTAAATATCAATATGTGCCCATTAATTCCTACCATATGTTGAATTGTGGAAATATCAACCCTACCGTTTGCTTACTGATATTACTATCTCCCTCATTAACCTTTAATAATGCCCCAAACATCTCCCCAAATTTTATTTATGGATATAGGGCATAAAATAACAAATTTGGTCAAATCTGGGCAGCCAAATCGATTCAGTGAAGAGGCCGAATCGATTCACTAACCGAATCGATTCGCTCTCTAAGCTGAATTGATTCGCTCTCTGAGTTGAATCGATTCGAAATGCTATAGGTCGTCTTCTTTTTTTAACTATTACGCTTTTCACCATTTTTAACCCTATAAACGTTCATAATATAGTCCAAAACTTCCAACCAAGTATACTAGACCCTATAATAGCATATATATATACAATTTCTAATGTAACCGAATCATTAAATAATCATGGGGAATCAATTAAACTTGATTATTCCTACACTTTAATCCCAAAACCCAAAATTATTCATTCTTTGTTTAAGAACATCAACAAACCCAGATTTCTCCACATTCTCATGTTAATAAATTATCATATTCGTACTAGATACATAAATGAATTATGTCTATCATGATTTCTACCCAAGAATATGAATTTATTCTCCAATTTAACACTAATAATCATTAATTCATGAAAATACTTAATACTACACTAACATGGATAGTATATATACTCATAATTTTTCAAGATAAACACTTGTCTTGATTTTGTAGGTTTGATTTGTGCAGAAAAATGGTGGAGTTTTCTTCCTCTCCCTCCAATCTAAACTCCAGTGGTGGTGGTGTAAAAGTGGTGTGGGGAGCCTTGGAAACCTTCATCTTCCTCCTCTAATGGCCTCTCTCAGTTTTTCTAACTTCTAACCCTAGCACCCTTAACCCCCATATTGATATAACCCTATTAAATTCGTTTGTCCCTTTACTCTAAAAAGCCAAACGACCAAATTACCCTTTTGAGGTGCCGATTTGGCCTAAAATGCCCCAGGACCCAATCCAAACCCCCTAGTACATTTGTTAGACTATCTCGAACCTTCCGGACATATTGACATACTTGGAATGACCATGTGGATGACTGATAATTAAATCACATTATATCTTGTAAATTTAAGTTCTGACACGATTGACACGCACGTCCCGACTAAGTTACTGTAAATGTCGTATTTCTCACTCACGATAATCATATTACCTTCTTACTAATTTATTACTCGTTAATTAATTAATATTTTATATAATTCATACAAATAAATATTAACCCTTGTCTCGTTAATTAATATTTATTTTAATCCGGATTAATCTCCTATTAATTTCCATTAATCCTAATATAAAAATAAATAAAATTATGGGGTGTTACAATGACTAAGATATTCAATATGCCAGTCAGTTCAACTATGGAGGTTTACATTGCTAGAATGCTCATACAAAGCATATATGCATCCATCCACATCAAATATATCTAACACTGTCAAAAACTTAAGAGACTACAACCTTTGAGTGTGCTTAAGGAATTAGTTCTGGAAAGTTTTGGCTATTCGTTGATGAAGACGTTAGTTAACCTATCCCATTCTTGATTTACTTAACCTTAGACCAATAAATAGGGGTAGAAGTTGAGGCTATTCGTTGATGAAGATTTTAATTACTAAGGAAACAATATGGAAATTATCTCTTTCATCCCATAAGGATGCCTCAGGAAGTAGGCAGTTTGGCTTAAATTCACCTGTTCCTACAATAAAAGAAAAATATGAGGTCATGGTACTTATAATAGAAGGTATATTACCATGGTAACATAAGATATTATCATGCATTGCGATTCATCTAATTTCCAATTAACTTAGTGGGGAGTATAAAGAAAAAGATCCATGAATGCTCGCTTAGCATTAAAAAGCAAGAAAAATTATAAAGGGTTACAAGTCAATGTCAATAGAATAATTACCAAGCAACTGTAACAGTAACGAAGACGCCTTGACTACGTTAGAATTTACGATGAACACTGATATAAAAAGGATGATTAAATGGATTACATCAACTAAGCAAACATTGATTATATAGAGATTATCATTCAAGTCTTATTGGACGAATCGATCCCATCTTGGATGGACCTTATCATCACTTCCCTAAATAATGGAGATCGGCCTCAAGATAGTAAAGAAGATAATAAACTAAAGATACAGTCAATACTATTATGCCTCAAGTCTGAGAAAAATATTTATGAATGGTCATTCATAAACCCTCTTATCAAGTGTGTACATGAAGATCAAGTGATAAGTATTCTCAACAAGATCCAAGAAGGTAGTTGCAGAGTTCAGGCAGGTGGAAGATCACTTTCCTATAGAGAAATCACTCAATCCCATTAGTGACATTTCCTACAAAAAAAACTCTATTCAGTTTGTCTCTAAATGGGATGAGTGCCAAGAATTTTCTCATATCATCAAACGATCGACTGTCAATCTCAACCCTCTCACAATTCCATGGACATTTTCTTAGTAGGGAATGGACATTATGGGGACCTTGCCTAAAGAACTTGTGAATAAGAAGTACATGATAACTTCCACAAAGTACTTCAACAAATGGGTGGAGATCGAACTATTAACTCACATTAGATAGGACGACACCATACAGTTTGTGTGGAGAAAAATCAACCCCAGATTTGGTACTCTTATAGCTTTGGTAACAAAAAACGAAACCAAATTTGATAATGGCATCTTAAGGATTTTTTTTTCAAATTATGGGGTCAGAATACATTATGCCTCAGTTTTTTTTCCTCTTTGCAATAGGCAAGCAGAAATCACTAATAAGACTGTACTTGTTGAGTTCAAACGGTGACTAGAGAATGCAAATGTAGATGAGTGGATGGACTTTAATACATCATTAGTCTTATTAAACAACTCCCAAATGACTAATGGGAGAAACCCATACGCCTTAGCATACGAAATAGAAGTAGTCATCCCTTTAAAAATTAGCTTACCAACTCAAAGGATTAAGATCTTTGAGGACAACCAAAATGACGAATGCCTCGATCATGAGCTTAACCTAGATGGGGAACAAAGGGAACTTTCTCCACCTTGCAGCATAGTAGAAAAATTTCACCAAATAGAACAATAGGAAGTTCAAAGCGAGAGAATTCCAAGTCGATGATCTACTGCTCAGAAAATTGCTTTCAGCCACTAAGAAACCCTTAGGCAAAAAGTCAACACTCAACTGGAAAGAACTATATAAAATAGTCTCAAAAGGATGGGTAGATCATATCATATGGGGGAGTTATACAACAGAATAATACCTAGGTTATGTCATTCCATGTGCCTCAGGAAATTTTTCATTAAGTAGATAGATTACTTTTTGCAAATTTCCTAGTTCAATAAGTATGATTCATGTTAGTAAGTGAGTGTATTTAATATGTGCATACTTTTGAGTTAAACTTCACCATCAAACCCACTTGAAAATTATGGTACAAGACAACTTGGGTTGATCGACCTAGAATATGTACAAATCCACCTAAGAATGGTTTTACTACTTAGAATGAGTTAGTTAACTAAGATTTGGCATCAAACCCATAAGAAAATAGTGGTACAATCCAACTTTGGTTGGTTAGCCTAGCATAGGCCTAAATCCACTTAAGAATGGATGGTACGACTTAGAATAACTCGATCGCCTAAGATTTGACATCAAATTCATTTAAAATAGTGGTACAACCTAACTTAGATTGGTCAGCCTAGACTAGGCATAAACTCACATATAAATGTGGGATACTCAACTTCAAATAAGTCGATCACCTAAGTTATGGCCTTAAATACATTTGAAAATTGTTGTACAACCTAAGAATGTGTGGTATAACTTAGAATAAGTCGGTCACCTTGATATATATATATATATATCGCCAATGGTCACAGTTTTTCCCCTTCACCGCCCCTATGGGTCACAGATCAAACTCGTGGCAATATTAAGCATGACAAAATTGGGGGGTCACAGTCCAAACCATGACCCGTTGGGGTGAACATGGGTCATGGTATAAACCCATGATCATCATCCATGAGGGGTATGGTCAAAACCTTTGACCCAAAGGGCAGAATGTGGGTCACGATCCATAGCAGTTATAATCATATCAAGGGGGGTCAAACCGTTACCCAGAGGGGAGAATGTTTGTCACGATCCAAAAAAGTGACCCCAAATTTATTTTTAATTAAAAAAAATTGGTCACAGTTTGGGATCCTTAGCAGTGACACCTAGTTTATTTTAATTTTAAAAAATTTATTTTTTTTCACAATTTTGGACTGTGACCTAAAATCGTGACCACATACAAAATTAAAAAAAAAATTATTTTATACATCCTAAAAAACTTGTACATTTTTCAAACATGTTTAGATTTACAGAAATAAATATTTAGCAAATATGTAATAAAAGTTAAGTAACGCTTGCTTGTGTGGATTTGTAATAAGACAACGCAAGTTAACTAACACATGTTTGCATGAATATATAATGAAAACAATGCGTGTTTGCATGAATATGTACAATGTAATAAAGGTATAATGCGTGTTTGTTTGATTATGTACAATACAAATAAAAGCAGAATGAATGCTTGTGGGAATATGTTCCAAATGTTCCTTCTCCAATGAGGCCTACAAAGAAAACTTCAAAATGTCCCAACTGGTATGTAACAAATGTCTTGAATCCCAAAAATAACCTAGGAACACCTACATATCCAAAAATATCATCAAAGTAAACGTAGTTCATAATATGAACATGGTTGGGTTCTAACCCATAATTAGAATCTAGGGCATCCATTAACTACGCGGTCAATTGTTATGTGTTACTCTAGTCCCGTGCGACGTGTTCATGCCTCTTGTGGGGCTGCTGAGGGGATGTTTTTTTTCTTTTTTCCCTTCAACGAAATGTTTTAAATCCTAAGACTATCTATTTTTATGTTTTGGTCATATTCTCGAACCCAAGGTTCTTTGACTCTGCAGTTACCTACTATGTTTTACATTGGTCCCATACAAGGTGTTCATGACTTTTGCGCGGGGGTTTGGGGGATATATTGTGTTTTTGCCCTTCAATGGCATGTTTTCAACCCTAAGTCTAACTATTTGCATGTTTTGGTCATATTCTCCAATCAGGATTTTGATGAATACTCCCTTAGTTGTTATGTGCTACGTTGGTCCTGTGCGAGGGGTTTGGATCTCTTGCGGGGCTATTTGGGGATTGATTTCTAATTTTTCCCACTAAGGGAATGTTTTCAAGTCTAAGTTTAACTATTTGTAAATTTTGGCCAAATTCTCGAATCGGCAGTTCCATGACTACAATGTTAGTTCATAAATATTATATTATCCCATGCGAAGTGTTCGTTCCTCTTGCACGGCCGTTTGGGGGCTATTTTGCATCGACACCCTTTAATGGCGTGCTTTCAAGCCTAAGTCTAACTATTTGCATGTTTTAGTAATATTCTACAACTCGAAGTCCCGTCTTAACTCCATCAGTTGATATGTGTTATGTTGGTCCTGTGCGAGGTGTCCATGCCTTTTGCAGGATTGTTTGAGAGCTATTTTATCATTTTTCCCTTTAACGACATGTTTTTAAGACTAAGTATAACTATTGGCAAGTTTTGGAAATATTCTCGAACCAAGAGTCCCGTTACTACACGGTCAGTTCCTATGTCTTACGTTAGTCCCTTGTGAGGTGTTAGTGCCTCTTGCGGTACCGTTTAGGTGTTGTATCATATTTCCGCACTTTAATGGCATGTTTTCAAGCCTAAGTCTAAGTATTTTCAATTTTTGATCATATTATCAAACTGGACATCTCATTACTATGTGGTCACTTGCTATGTGTTAGTTTGGTCTCGTGCAAGGTCTTCGTGCCACTTACGGGTTCGTTTGGTGGCGGTCCTTCAACAGTATGTTTTCAAACCTAAGTCCAACTATTTGTAATTTCTGGTTATATTCTACAACAGGGACTCCCTTGACTATACGATCATCTATTATGTGTTAGGTTGTACATGTGCAAGGTATTCTTGTCTCTTATGGGATCGTTTGGGGGTTACATTGTGTTTTTGTCCTTCAATGACATATTTTCAAGCCTAAGTCTAACTATTTTCTAGATTTGGTCATATTCTAGAATCGAGAATCCCGTAGCTACACGATCAATTTTTACATGTTATAATGGTTTTTTGTAAGATGTTGATGCCTCTTGTGGGTCCGTTTGGGGGTTGTTTTATGTTTTCATCCTTTAACGGTATGTTTTTAAGCCTAAGTTTAACTATTTTTTAGTTTTGATCACATTCTCCAATCGAGAGTCTTGTGACTACACGATTAGTTGCTACGTGTTATGTTGTTCCATGTGAGGTGTCCATGCCTCTTGTGGGGATATTTTGGGATTGTTTTACGTTTTCACCACGCAACAGTATATTTTCAAACCTAAGTCTAACTATTTGCAAGTTTTAGTGATACCATTGAACTAGAAGTCCTTTGACAACGTTGTCAATTGCTATGTGTTACGTTGGTCCTGTGCAATGTGTCCATGCATCTTATAAGGCCGTTTGGGGATTAATTTATGTTTTATCCCTTTAACGATATTTTTCTAAACCCAAGCCTAAATATTTGCAAGTTTTTATCATTTCTAGAACCGGGAGTCCCGTGACTACGCTGTGAGTTTCTACATTTTAATTTCTCTGGTGCGAGGGGTTCGTGCCTCTTGCCGGGACATTTGGTTGTTTTCAAGCCTAATTTAAAATATTTGCAAGTTTTTGTCATATTTTCAAACCGAGAGTCCCGTGACTATGCAGTTAGTTAAAATGTGTTACATTGGTCTCATGCGAGGTGTTCATGCCTCTTCCGAGTCCGTTTGGGGGTTTTCTGGGAATTTGTTGGTCCTTTTTTCCCATTGAGCATGCAAGTAGAAGTTGACCCGATTATATTCTTTACCTTCTTTCGGAGTCCCATTGGTCCATTATGCTTATTCACCCTTAATATCATCAAATAAGTTTCCTTGATTTTGTGGGCATAAACTTTTTTAGATATGTTTAGCTTATTTCTTACCCTCTCATTCATGTTTTCCCTTTTTGTTCTCATTTTCTAATAAGTCATTCCATTGGTTAGTGGGAATTTCAATATTTTGCGGATCTTTGCCTTTCATCCCTAAATATCATTAATCGTTGCCTCCTTATGAAAAAAATTCTTTCGAAGGTTTTTCCAATAGGTTTTCAAAGCATCATCCACCTTAGAAAAAACCTTTGGCTTCGAACTGACTGGGAATGAAAATGTCTTATTATATTGCTCCTAAATTTAATCCTTTAAGGTAGGATCAACCTTTTTCCATTTGTCTGCTCCCTCGACGCCCTCAATTATCTTTCTAAGAGATAGACAACAGCTTTTAAAATGATGAATGCCACCTTTATCATAGGTTGGATTCTTCCCGCTAATGGAGAACCCAACGCTTCTTAAGGTTAGCTTAGGATCCTTAGCTGCAGCAGTTTAGGGTGTCGGATAATTAGGGGTTTCTTGATTTTGATGACTCGGAGATAGAATAAAATGAATCTCCAGTGAAGTAAAGTATTGCTATCTTGGAGGAGTTGAGAATTGATCTTTGGATGTAGGAGAGCACCCATTTGGTGGTGTTTTGTTATTTTATTGATTAATTTTTCTCTAATCCATTAAGAATACAACTACCACAAAGTCAAGCATTGGGTATTCTGTAAGAAAATACTAATTCAATAGAAGAAACACACATTAACATTGACATTTTCTTTAATATAAGAAACACAATGTCAAATTTAATATAAGAAACACAAAGTCTAAGTTAATATAAAATAGTAAAAATACAAACTGACATTGAACCCCACATAGTTGACCCCCCCCCCCCCCCCAACACACACATGTACATTGAACCCCACATTATTTCCACCAGAATGATTGATAGATATCGCATCTTTCACGTGTTTTGAATGACATGTTGCATAACATTCCGCAAGTGCACATGTATTACAAAATAAACTCTTCAGATCATTATGTGCAAGAGCAATTTTTGTAAATGATCATTTTTTTTTCTTTGTCTTACCCCGTTAAACCCCACTATACCTTCGTGACTATTTCCACGTATTCGAAGAGTAGAAGTTGATGACATTACGTAGATTGAAGGCCATTCAACGTAACAACATTCATAAAAGTTATGAAGTGATTTAGCGAAGTCTTTAATTATTTAGGGATTATTTTTTAAAGAGTTTTCATTTAATAGTTTTCAAAAATTATTAAAAGAATTTTCAAAGAATTTTTGAAAAAATCTCTAGGTCGATAGAACGAGATTTGATATGTCGTTCAAACGAGTAGCGTGGTTTCATTAGAATGAGGTTCCTTCATTTGAACAAAATCTCAAATGTCACCTTTTGGTCAGTTCTGGAATGTCTTTCAAAATTTCATTCGATGTCGTTTAATTGAGATTGGGCATGTTGTTAGGATGAGTTTCCCACGTTCTAACGAAATCTGAAGCAAAACCTTTTGGTCAACACTAGAATGTCGTTCGAAGTTTCATTGAAAGCACGATCGAATGAGATGTGGTACGTCATTCAAACGAGGTACCAGTTTGTTCGAATGAGTATGCATGTTTTTTTAGTCTTTCCAAGCATATAATCACTATCTCTTTGAAACAACATTCCCTATACATATAAATGCGGGATTAGACATTTCTCCAATCCTTTTTAGAGTTCCTTTTGTGATCAAACTCTATACTTTTTTCATCCAAACTCCTTGCATCTTTAAGGATCATTTTTTCAAATCAAGAAGAATAAATTTCAAGTTCAGTAAACCTTGTAAAGATTTTCTCTAGTGCTGAATTCTAGAGTTGGGGCTCTACTGCTAAATAACTTTGTTCCATTTTCACTAATTAAATCATAAAATTTGCTAAAAAGTGAATTTCTGCATTTGGCCTAAGATATGAGTAATCTGTAGAACCCTACTTTGTCAAATTTTTATCGAAGCAAGTTACATTAAGTTTCTTTGTGATCTTTAAATTGGGATCATATGGATAATTTGTATAATAGGCTACGTGTTTTTTATGTGTATAATTATGCTTATTGAAAAACTCGAATGAGGTCGTCTTTTAAAGTGATTGACGAGTGTGTCTGGATTGTTTATGAAAGAGGGTGGACAGCACCCACTGTGACTAATGGCAATGTCATAAGTCCTAAACCCATCACCACTTGGACAGAGTATTAAAAAAAATGGAGTAATTTTATCTCACACAGTTTAAGTGCAGTTTCGGGAGTCATCACCCCTAATGAGTTCCTCTGCATAATAACGCTCACCATGTTTAAGGAAACGTGGGATACCCTCCAACTTACTCATGAGGGTACTAACGTTGTGAAAGCTTAAAAGCTTCAAAATATCACCCTACAATTTGAGACCATAACTTTTCTAGAGACGAAGTCATTTAATAAATTTTATGCATAATGGTCTGATATCGTTAACTCTAATTTTAATTTGGGTGAGAGAATTCTTGAGACGCGTATTGTGAAAAAGATTTTGAGATTATTTTCGTTCTCATTTATCCCTAATTCTATTGTCCTTAATTTGTTAGGAATTTTAAATATGCTTAGGTTAGAAGAACACATAAGAGACATTTAAACTTACGAGATTAACATGTTTCCCAAAATTGTCAAACCAAAAGAAAAAGGTATTATTTTAAAATCCCAAGCTAAAAAAATGAGGTCACTTCTGACTCCGAATATGATTTTGAGATAGATGCTCTTACCTTTTTGAAAAAAAATTCAAAAAATTTCTCAAGATAAAAAACGAAAATAGTTCCAAATAAACAAAAAGTTTTGATATGGAGAAAAGGTCTAAGTCCACTACACCAAAATACTAATTTTGTTAGTGCCTTCTTCTAACTGCTAATGGAGGTGACAAACTTTATCACTATCAGGAGCAGTCACAATTTTTTTTAACCACCATATAGAGTGATAAAATCATTGAAATGTGAAAATTTTGAATTAATTGGTTTGTCATTGCTAATGACCGTCACAAATCTTTCCATATAATTAATTTGTGACTTCTATAAGGAGTTACAAATTTGTAACTGTCACAAGCAGTCACAAATTTATTAGTAGGCTTAAGTTCTTATAAGCAGTCACAAAATTGTATCTATTATGAGCAGTGCAATACCCCGCCTCAATATTTTATTAATTTTACCGTATAAGTTCTAATAATATGAAAACCTTGAGAGTTCGATCATTATGATTGAGTTTATATCTACAATTGACTGTTTGGGGTCATGATTAATATTTATGGAAGATTGTAGGATAAAAAAAGAAAAATTTGGAGAAAAAATTGAAGAATGGTCGTTGAAACGAGTTCTGGTCATTCGAACAAGAAACTAAGGTCCTTTGAAGTAGGGGATCGAATGAGGTTCGAATGAGATTTAAATAAATAACAATTTCAGGTCGTTCAAAGGTCAGTCAAAAGCTAGATCAAACGAGACACATTTCTCGTTCGAACAAGAGGTGATTCTCATTGGAATGTGAGAGACTAAACTGTTTAAATCAGATTGCCCTTGCATGCTGTCTCATTTTGATCCATTGGATGGATGAGTTGTCATGCATTAGTGAGCCCAAATTGGACAAAAAGGGGATTTCAAGGGTTTGGGAGTGTTTTCATAAGTGTTTTGGGTTTATTTGAGTTATTTGAGTTTGGAAGATGTGTGTGTGTGTGTGTGTGAGAGAGAGAGAGAGGTGGGTCTTCCACCTTGTTTATGCATTTCTCCACATCTCTATACCACAAACCATCTTGCCACCCCCATCACTCCATCTTGTGTCACCAACTTTTACATGTATTCCACTATATCCAAACCCTACATACCCATGTAGAGCTACGAATTTTTGAAGCTTTTGTTGGAGGTTAATGAAGATGGAAATGGAAGATTTATGGAGTTTCAAGGGAGTTTTGATTGTAAGCTTAATGAATCAAGCTTGGTGGAGTTAGGCAACCTATATAAGGCCACCTTAGGAGGTGGGAGGTTGCCATTTTCTTAGACCTTTCATGCCTACCATTGTTTGAGCTCCATTTGAGGTGGAAAACTTTACTCTTAGTTTAAGACTTTATTTTGTGTATTAGTATTCCTCATTGTTATATTTTAAGAGTACAATGCATATGAATAAAATGGTGGGTGTCTTGTAAATTTAGTATTAAACATTTTTATGTAATAAAAAATGTTAGTAAAATATTATTTTGTCGAAAATGAATGATGAGTAAATATTTCAAAGTTTTCTTGAAATAAATAGAATTTTCATATAAATGTTGTGTTTCAAGAAGTTGAGTGTTAAACATTTTTATGGAATAAAAATGTTTGAAATTTGTATTTTTATCATGCTAAAGAGGTTTGGTAAATTAAGTTTAATTCCTTACAAAAATGAAGATTTTACAAAAATGGGAATTAGATGAGTTTTGAAGAAATAATAATTTTCGCTTGTCTTGAAAGGTTTGTTTTTCAAGGTATGAATTTCTAGAATTAATGATGTGTTTAACCGAATTACAAGGATTTTTGGAATTAAAATTCATCATCCCATGCATATAAACTTATAGTGATTTGATAATGGACATATAAAGAAGTTTAAAGACAGTTTTGTTGGGTTTAAACATGAAATTAGAAAATAAGAAATTCTAGTCTTCAAAGTGTATGAAAAAGGGGTTAAAGGTGTGATAAGTATAAGGTTGTAAGACTACAAATGTTAATAAAAGGAAATGGTATTTTTCTTATATAATTAATCTTTAAGTGTAATTGAATTTCTTAAATAAATAAAGTAAAGAAATATCCAATTCGAAAAAGTGATTAGTAAAAGTTTTGAATAAGCTTTAATCGTTAAAAAATTGGGAAGGTTGTGTGTGTAACTTAATAATGTTATAAGAGATTAAAACTTATAATATTAGAAAAGAAATAATGGTATAAAGATGTTTCCAACTTGAAAGAGTATTTATCCAAACGTTAAAAAGGTGTTTATGTGTTAAAAACACTAAGAAGTTAGTGTGGGTAATTTAATGGTGTTTTGGGAAATACACTTGCCAAAATGGAGGAAAGGACACTTTGGAAACAAAAAGGGTAGAATGGTAATATTGCGTAAAGTGATACATTTTTATGAAATAAATTTTTTTGAAAAGTTCTTACACAAAGTGGTCCTAAATGAACATGATTTTGGAATGAAATCAAAGATAAACTATAAAGGATATAAAATGATTATTCTCAAAGTGTAACACAAGTTGGGGTGAAACCATGAGTTTTGACTTCGACCGGATAAAAGGGAAAAGTGAAGTAATGTGGATATTTGTAAAATGTTAAAACTCAATAAAAGAAACTCGGATAACATCAGAATGATCAATGAGGGCCCGGAGCCCTAGGGAGAAAGACCCAAAATCACTCGTCAGAGCATATAGTGGGGTCGTCGGTGGTGTGGATCTCATTAAAGTATGTGGTTTACTGGAAGATTACAAGATAAATATTAATCACTAAGGAACAAGTCAAGAAATGGGTTGTGTGGTGAAAATTTTCTAAGGAAACATCACTTGAATAAATTAAAAATGTTCCAGTAAATTTTAAATGGACAAGATATGTGCAGATTAATTCATGTCCATAAAGTAAAACAAAGGTAAAGTATAGTTGTTAAATGGGTAAGTTAATCAATCTAGAAAGTTAAACCCACAATTAACACAAGGATGTGTTATGAAAGATTTTCAAAGCTAAATAAGTATTTTCTAACACGGTGTTCGCATGTGTTGAAAGGGGGTGATTTCAATGAAAATACTAATGTGGATTGGTTTAAAAGAAAAGGGAGATTTCGGTAAATAAATGGTTTTCGGTTAAATAAAATGTCGTTGTTTCTGATGGAAAACTTTTCAGTGTGTCATTGTTGAAAAGACCTTCTAATAAAAATCCTTCAACCTACCGACACAATATAAACTTGTATAATGGTAAGTAATGATTTCAACCCAACTTTTAAGAGTAAGATAGTTAAAATGAGAAGACAAATGCACTTCACTTTAAAATGTGTAACTAAATATATTTTTATAAATATTTTTTCTATTTTCTTTTAAAAATAATTTCCAAGGTGTGAATGAGACTAAATCTAGGTGAATACAAATCTAAGGTAATGTAAGTAATAAAATAATGAGAAATAAAACAAGGATTAAATTAATATGAGAAAGAAACTAGGAACGGAATCCACCCCCACTTCACAGAATTAAATCTAATTTGAACTATTTTAATTTCGTTGATTTCTAAAATATTCATGTAATTCAAAAGTTAATTCTCAGTACACTAATGAATTAATTAAATATTGTTTTAGAAAAGTCATATTAATTTCTACAATACTGCTCAAAATGAATTAAAACTAACTAAATGAATCACCCGCAAAGGAAAATTCACAAAACTAATTTAAGTAAACAATGCAAAATAAGAGTGGATGAAAATTATATTATAATTTTGACCATATTGAAAAATCTATCTCTAGTTTGAATCAAAATGATAAATTACCACGCAAACTTTTAATCCTTTCTCAAGGAGAGTTTTACATTTCTTAAAGAAAAAACAAGTGTAGGAATCAAAGTTATTAATCAAAGGAAATCAAAAAAGAATAAAATTAGCAAGCTAGATAAGTTGGATCCATGAGAGCTTCATTTCATCCCTTGAATGGGAGATTATCCCTCCATAATGTTATTACATGATATAAAATAAACAATTGAAACTATATAAGTATGAAATAAGAGAATCAACTAATCAATATATAACACAAAATCTCTTTTGATGCTACAATTTTTTTATTTCACTCTTTTCTCTCACTAGATTAAAAAAAAAAATTCTCTCAAACTAATCTACTAGAATACTCTCTCCATGGTTTTTCTTAGAGCTCTTTAGAGTTTTATCAACATGGTCTTCAAATAAGAGTTCTTGGTTTTATAAGATGGAACAAGGAGCTAATGAGTAAAATAGGAAGGCTAAGATTTGCATGGTAATGGTGAGGTGTGAGAGGGGCATTTTTGGGGATTTAATAATGCATGTGGGTTTAATGAGGTGTGAAGAATGTGAGGGTAGTTTAGAGGGTATTTTTTGGAAAAGGGGAATATCTGGCTTTTAACACATGTGGGGTTAATGACTTTGGTCTTTGGTGTATAAGAAGCTAGAGGTGGGTATTGTGGGTCAAGGTTTGAATAAAAGGGTACATGGGTATGGGGAGTAGAACTTGGTTGAGGTATGGATGTAACAGAATGGAGTACACGTGCTTAACAGGTAAAGGTTATCGGGGTTGCCTATTTTTTGAGTTAAAGTCGTGGTAGGTTTCATCACTGCTAAAGGGGTTTAAGGGCTGACCAAATTTTGTGTGGCGGAAGTCGACAGTTATGGGATTTGAGCAGCGAGTACAGGTTGGGGTTTTGGGTTGATGAATATGGGTAGAATGGATCGCAGGTATAAGGTGAGGTTTTTCTGGCTTGGAAAACGGGTTAGCGGGTAAGTTGGGTTAGAGGGATATTGAGGATGGATTCGGTTTGAAAATCGTTCACTACAAAAAAAAGTAGCTTTTGAGACGGTAGCCTAACAGTTCCAAAAGATCATTTATTCGTCTCAAATACTTTTTGTGACACTATTTGGGATGGCTAGGAGGGGTCTTTTCAATAGGGGTTATAAATACTTTTTGTGACGCCATAGCTGTCTCAAAAGAGTTTTTTGAGACAGTAACAAATCCGTTTGAAAACGTCCTCATTTTTTAGGCACAATAGTTGTCACAAAAGATTATTTTTGAGATGGGAATTAATTTGTCTCAAAAGGTTACTATTTTAGAAGAGCTTTTCGAGACGGCAACATAGTCATCTTTAATATATTTTTGGGACAGTTTTAACCATGTCAAAAGAGGTCAAGGGATCTTAAAAGTTTTGCACCAATATTTTATGGAGAATAAAATATACTGATAAAGTTTAATGTAGAATTGAATTACATTTGAAATAACAAAAAACATTAATAATCATAAAATTTGAAAAGGTTAACACTCGCTTTTAAATAAACAAGCTCTAATACATATTTGTAAAAAGTGCGCTACAACGGAATAATGCGACTTCACAAATAAATCCAAGTTTAATTAAACCCAAATTTTATTTAAACCCTAACACATGCATCTAGGTGATTCGATAACATAAAAACAATAAGCATGCAAAGGAAACCAATATTAGGAAAAATCCCTGAAGGGAAAAACCTTTTATTTCATTATAATTGTAAATCGCAACTTACATGGTTACAACGAAATAGATTTTTGACACACGAATACCCGCAGTTTTCGGTCGATGTCGTCAGTTATAGATCCACGCGTAGCAAACCTATAAGAACCGCAGTCCTAACTTCAGCCCAGGAATGTCGCAACACTCCCTATGAACCTCAGTCCAAGTTAGCAAAGAATCTTCACGCATGAAGATCCTCAATGACGCGTAGCCATATGGTGTATATTTACCCTCTCTACAAGAGAAAGATCAGTAAGATCGTATTTTGGGTTCCAAAATAATTCACTAAGGATTAGGATGTTTTGTGAATTGTAAAAACAAAGGATTGAATCTCTAAAATGAGAAGACAAATTCGTACTGTTGTTTGTAGAAAAACATAGAGAGTTTTTGCACAGGTCTTCTTCTGAAAAACGGAGTTGGAGAGTCCTATTTATAAAAGACTTAGGGCGGCAGGTCGCTTAAACGAGATAGAATATCGTTTGAACGAGATGCAGTGTCGTTTGAACGAAAACAACACTTCGTGTGACATTCCATGTCGTTTAAATGACATACAACGTCGTTCGAAGGAGATGGATAAAATTCAATAATTTTATTTTTCTTTTTCTCGTTAAATTCACCGCCTCAAAAACTCCGAAAATTATATTTTCTGACGAAAAACATTTAAAGCTCTGCTCCAACACTTAGAAATAATTTTATGAAAAATAATCCCAATACTCTAAGTGAAATGCTAAGTTACTTAAACATAACCTTACCAAAATTAATCTCGCGGAGACTCCTTTGATGAAGAACTTTGATATTCGTATCCGTCTTGATGCTAGAATGATCTTGAATACTCTTCGATGATTGTAGCGATATACGACATACTTTAATGTAAACAGGACTTATTAAATATGTCCTTACAAATCTTCCCCTATGTCTATGTCGGTACACATTAAAAATAATCTGAATTATCAAATCAAAATTGCTTATACAAATCTAATACCCTCCCATGAACCCAAACGTTAAAAGGTACTCAAAATGAGAGTCTTCCATCTATTCTTCAAAAATATTCATCAATCTTTTCTTGTCACCATTAGGGTGTGCAATATCATCTTCAATTGTTCCTACACACATGAGACAAGAAACAAATACTTTTATATAACATCGAGTTTGAAATGATATAAGAATAACTCAATCAATATAATCAAATCTCCCCCGTAATGCAAAACTCCCCATATTTCGTTCTACACCATTTTATTTGACCGAAATAGACAACGAAATGAATAACTAAACAAAACATGGAGTGTCACGATAAACAGAACAAATATGGATCAAACTACACGCATGCAGAGGAAATACTCAAAAGATCCATAATTTTTTTTTCAATTTTTTCACACAAAAAAAATTTACAAAAATCACACAATGAATAACATTAAAATGACCAAATCATAGATATGGAATGAATGGGTGTGAACAAATTCAATAGGTAATAAAACTCAATCAAGAATATGTGCACGATGCATATGTGTAATCCTATCAATTGAACATCAAAAATATCCTTAGGTGTAGAATTGTTGAATTTAGATGATATGGACTAAATCAAATCAACAAATCAAAGCCTAAGTGATTTTCACACCAATAACGTCCAAAACATTTTAGTGTCGTTTCAAAAACTTTTCAAAGGATGTGCGAACCCATTGTTAACTTTCCAAGCAAACTCTCTCATATAAAACATTGCAATTTTTATATCTAATGAGGTACTAAATTCTCAACTTAGAGAAAGCCTATTGGCCCAAATTTTGGAATATATTATATTTTTATTGCCATAATATTTTGTGCGGGCTCTTTTCAAATGGTGGTTTTCACGCAGAGTCAATTTTACACTCTCGTATCCCTTTCCCATGTCACTCATCATTTTTTAAAATATAAACAAATTCCTCACGGGCAATGGTTTTTTCATGCACTACTTTTATTACTCTCGTATTATTGCACTTGGTTAGTTTTAAGGACATGAGTGAGATGAAAACACTTGATCAACATGTGATAGTCAAGTACAATAGCCAACAAAATCCATGCATGTGTGCATTAAAGTAAATAATGAGTCAAATATGTAGGAAGTATCGACTAATAGCATCTCAATTACTTAAAACATTGTAAAGCACATGAATGACATGATACATCGTCTCAAAACACTATCAAATTATCACATGGATGAATGGAATGAAATTCTGACTCGGTCATTATAAGTGTCCATTCATATATGGTATAAAACAAAATACAAAACTCTTTTTGACTTTTTCAATTTTTCCAAAAAAATGAAAACCTTTTTGTATTTTTCCAAAAAATTTCAAAAATAAAAACTATAAAATACAAACATGGTACACACTAGCAATAGGCATAATATCGTCATAGTAAATCACACAAAGTATCATCAATCTAAGCAGGTGTGATTAAATGAACAATGTTGTTTTAGAAATTAAACATAAATATCAAAAGTAACTACATATAAACTGTCAGAAGCAACCCAGCTATACCAAATTATATAGAAATATGAACCAGAGGACTGCAAATAGAAGAGACAAAATCTCCAGGGTTAGCTCGAATGAAGCGCCATGTTGCTCGAATGATAAGGGTACTTGCGAGAAGATGCTTCGCACAACATTATAAGTTGCTTGAATGAAAACTCATCTCATTTGAATGAAAAAATCCATTTTCACAGATTACCCATAATGTCATGCAATTTTTTTCGGTGAAAAAATTTAGTGAAAATAGTTCCTGGAATGGGCAAACAAATCCAAAACAGAGCTAAAACAGTAGAATAATCATAAAACAATGTGAGTTACTATAAAGTGAGTCATAACACTAGTAAGAGAATATCATGGAGCACAACTAGTGTATGACAAATATCAACACAATCAACCGAATGATCTCACATGGGGTGAATCACGTGCAACCAAATGAGAGTCATGAATAATTAGACCGTAAGCCTATAAATCCAATTTCCTTACCCAAATCGATGTGTAACGAGGTGTGGGGGTTTGAGGAATTGAATTTATTCTTTTATTAACCTTCTTAGGTCTACTAAAAAGTTTGTAACATAAACACCTAATATGACCTTGCCTACCGCAATGTGTGCAAGGGTAAATCGGGCGGTGAATGTTACCTAAAGGTGGTCCTCTCCTCAACTTCCTAGGTGGTGCTCTCCTCAAATTACTAGATGCCTCTCGCACGATGTTACTTGGTGGATCTCTCTTGACAACCCTCGGTGCCTCTCTCTTAACAACCCTAGGTGCCTCTTGTCACACCCCTCCTAATTCTGGCATCGGCCACCACCAAAACTAAGTCGGGCGCGATTAAATAAATACCATTCTTAGCATGAGACAGATACGAGACATAATGAAATCAATCCATAAGATAAATATTGGAATCAATCCCAAATGATAACAACAGCTAAAGGATGAAAGATCCATCACATGCTAAAACTTCGAATAAATCCAATCTCCAAAAATGATTTAATTAAAACTGAGTACTAATCAACTGTGAATAATCCAACTGAAATCCTCTAACAACATTGGAACCGAATAACCCAATAAAACCTAAATGAAGTCTCATAATGAAATATGACTGAAAAGAAAGTCTAACAAAATAAAGCGATAAAATGAATAAACTCTAGTTGCACCTCCAAATGATATGCAATAAATCCTATGTAGCTACTCCAACACTAATACCTGAAAAAGTTAGTCAATGCACGAGGTCAGAGCCCCGAGCATGAATACACACTACTCCCCTCAAATAGGGTCCGTGAACCCAGACAATAGCATTATACGCAATAAATATCATAATAGAGTATTTTAATTATGAATATAATTTTAACGCAGGAAAGATAAATTACTAACAATCCCCAAAGATTCTGATAAAAATACACCAATATAATTTTAATTATCCCACAGACCCAAAACGTTAATTTAATTAAATTAACCCAAATTTATTATTGTTCTCACTTTTTATTATGGCGGTCTTCCACCATGTTTATGCATTTCTCCACCTCTTTATACCACAAACCATCTTGCCACCCCCATCACTCCATCCTGTGTCACCAACTTTTACATGTATTCCACTATATCTAAACCCTACATACCCATGTAGAGTTACAAATTTTTGAAGCTTTTGTTGGAGGTTAATGAAGATGGAAATGGAAGATTTATGGAGTTTCAAGGTGGTTTTGATTGTAAGCTTAATGAATCAAGCTTGGTGGAGTTAGGAAACCTATATAAGGCCACCTTAGGAGGTGGGAGGTTACCATTTTCTTAGACCTTTCATGCCTACCATTGTTTGAGCTCCATTTGAGGTGGAAAACTTTACTCTTAGTTTAAGACTTTATTTTGTGTATTATTATTCCTCATTGTTATAATTTAAGAGTACAATGCATATGAATAAAATGGTGAGTGTCTTGTAAATTTAGTATTAAACATTTTTATGTAATAAAAAATGTTAGTAAAATATTATTTTGTCGAAAATGAATGATGAGTAAATATTTCAAAGTTTTCTTGAAATAATTAGAATTTTCCAATAAATGTTGTGTTTCAAGAAGTTGAGTGCTAAATATTTTTATGGAATAAAAATGTCTGAAATTTATGTTTTTATCACGCTAAAGAGGTTTGGTAAATTAAGTTTAATTCCTTACAAAAATGAAGATTTTACAAAAATGGGAATTAGATGAGTTTTTGAAGAAATAATAATTTTCGCTTGTCTTAAAAGGTTTGTTTTTCAAGGTATGAATTTCTAGAATTAATGATGTGTTTTACCGAATTACAAGGATTTTTGGAATTAAAATTCATCATCCCATGAATATAAACTTCTAGTAATTTGATAATGGACATATAAAGAAGTTAAAAGACAGTTTTGTTGGGTTTAAACATGAAATAAGAAAATAGGAAATTCTAGTCTTCAAAGTGTATGAAAAACGGGGTTAAAGGTGTGATAAGTATAAGGTTGTAAGACTTCAAATGTTAATAAAAGGAAATGGTATTTTTCTTATATAATTAATCTTTAAGTGTAATTGAATTTCTAAGATAAATAAAGTAAAGAAATATCTAATTCGGAAAAGTGATTAGTAAAAGTTTTGAATAAGCTTTAATCGTTAAAAAATTTGGAAGGTTGTGTGTGTAACTTAATAATGTTTTAAGAGATTAAAACTTATAATATTAGAAAAGAAATAATGATATAAATATGTTTCCAACTTGAAAGAGTATTTATCCAAACGTTAAAAAAGGTGTTTATGTGTTAAAAACACTAAGAAGTTAGTGTGGGTAATTTCATGGTGTTTTGGGAAATACACTTGCCAAAATGGAGGAAATGACAATTTGGAAACAAAAAGGGTAGAATGGTAATATTGCGTAAAGTGATACATTTTTATGAAATAAATTTTTTTGAAAAGTTCTTACACAAAATGGTCCTAAATGAACAAGATTTTGGAATGATATAAAAGATAAACTGTAAAGGACATAAAATGATTATTCTCAAAGTGTAACACAAGTTGGGGTGAAACCACGAGTTTTTACTTCGACCGGATAAAAGGGAAAAGTGAAGTAATGTGGATATTTGTAAAATGTTAAAACGCATTAAAAGAAACTCGGATAACATCAGAATAATCAAGGAGGGCCCGGAGCCCTGGGGAGAAAGACCCAAAATCACTGGTCAGAGCATATAGTGGGGTTGTCGGTGGTGTGGATCTCGTTAAAGTATGTGGTTTACTGGAAGATTACAAGATAATGATTAATTAATAAGGAACAAGTCAAGAAATGGGTTGTGTGGTGAAAATTTTCTAAGGAAACATAACTTGAATGAATTAATAAATGTTCCGGTAAATTTTAAATGGACAAGATATGTGTAGATTAATTCATGTCCATAAAGTAAAACAAAGGTAAAGTATAGTTGTTAAATGGGTAAGTTAATCAACCCAGAAAGTTAAAACACAATTAACACAAGGATGTGTTATGAAAGATTTTCAAAGCTAAATAAGTATTTTCTAACACGTTGTTCGCATGTGTTGAAAGGGGGTGATTTCAATGAAGATACTAATGTGAATTGGTTTAAAAGAAAAGGGAGATTTCGGTAAATAAATGGTTTTCGGTTAAATAAATTGTCATTGTTTCTGATGGAAAACTTTTCAGTGTGTCATTGTTGCAAAGACCTTCTAATAAAATCCTTCAACCTACCGACACAATATAAACTAGTATAATGGTAAGTAATGATTTCAACCCAACTTTTAAGATTAAGATAGCTAAAATGAGAAGACAAATGCACTTCACATTCAAATGTGTAACTAAATATATTTTTATAAATATTTTTTCAATTTTCTTTTAAAAATAACTTCCAAGGTGTGAATGAGACTAAATCTAGGTGAATACAAATCTAAGGTAATGTAAGTAATAAAATGATGAGAAATAAAACAAGGATTAAATTAATATGAGAAAGAAACTAGGAACGGAATCCACCCCCACTTCACACAATTAAATCTAATTTGAAATATTTTAATTTCGTTGATTTCTAAAATATTCATGTAATTCAAAAGTTAATTCTCAGTACACTAATGAATTAATTAAATATTGTTTTAGAAAAGTCATATTAATTTCTACAACACTGCTCAAAATGAATTAAAACTAACTAAATGAATCACCCGCAAAGGAAAATTCACAAAACTAATTTAAGTAAACAATGCAAAATAAGTGTGGATGAAAATTATATTATAATTTTGACCATATTGAAAAATCTATCTCTAGTTTGAATCAAAATGATAAATTACCACGCAACCTTTTAATCCTTTCACAAGGAAAGTTTTACATTTCTTAAAGAAAAAACAAGTGTAGGAATCAAAGTTATTAATCAAAGGAAATAAAAAAAGAATAAAATTAGCAAGCTAGATAAGTTGGATCCATGATAGCTTCATTTCATCCCTTAAATGGGAGATTATCCCTCCATAATGGGATTCCATGATATAAAATAAACAATTGAAACTATATAGTATGAAATAAGAGAATCAACTAATCAATATATAACACAAAATCTCTTTTGATGCTACAATTTTTTTATTTCACTCTTTCTCTCACTAGACTAAAAAAAAATTTCTCTCAAACTATTCTACTAAAATACTCTCTCCATGGTTTTTCTTAGAGCTCTTTAGAGTTTTATCAACATGGTCTGCAAATAAGAGTTCTTGGTTTTATAAGATGGAACAAGGAGCTAATGGGTAAAATAGGAAGGCTAAGATGTGCATGGTAATGGTGAGGTGTGAGAGGGGCATTTTTGGGGATTTAATGATGCATGTGGGTTTAATGAGGTGTGAAGAATGTGAGGGTAGTTTAGAGGATATTTTTGGAAAAGGGGAATATTTGGATTTTAACACATGTGGGGTTAATTACTTTGGTATTTGGTTTATAAGCAGCTAGAGTTAGGTATTGTGGGTCAAGGTTTGAATAAAAGGGTACATGGGTATGGGGAGTAGAACTTGGTTGAGGTATGGATGTAACGGAATGGATTACAGGTGGGTCACAGGTAAAGGTTATCGGGGTTGCCTATTTTTTGAGTTAAAGTCGTGGCAGGTTTCATCACCGGTAAAGGGGTTTAAGGGCTGATCGAATTTTGTGTGGCGGAAGTCGACAGTTATGGGATTTGAGCAGCGAGTATAGGTTGGGGTTTTGGGTTGATGAATATGGGTAGAATGGATCGCAGGTATAAGGTGAGGTTTTTCTGGCATGGAAAACGAGTTAGGAGGTAAGTTGGGTTAGAGTAATATTGAGGATGGGTTCGGTTTGAAAATCGTTCACTACAAAAAAAAAGTAGCTTTTGAGACGGTAGCCTAACAGTCCCAAACGATCATTTATTCGTCTCAAATACTTTTTGTGACACTATTTGGGATGGATAGGAGGGGTCTTTTCAATAGGGGTTATAAATACTTTTTGTGACGACATAGCTGTCTCAAAAGAGTTTTTTGAGACAGTAACAAATCCGTTTGAAAACGTCCTCATTTTTTAGGCACAATAGTTGTCACAAAAGATTATTTTTGAGATGGGAATTAATTTGTCTCAAAAGGTTACTATTTTAGAAGAGTTTTTCGAGACGGCAACATAGTCATCTTTAATATATTTTTGGGACAATTTTAACCATGTCAAAAGAGGTCAAGGGATCTTAAAAGTTTTGCACCAATATTTTATGGAGAATAAAATATACTGATAAATTAAATGTAGAATTCAATTACATTTGAAATAACAAAAAACATTAATACTCATAAAATTTGAAAAGGTTGGCACTCGCTTTTAAATAAAAAAGCTCTAATACATATTTGTAAAAAGTGCGCTACAGCAGAATAATGCGACTTCACAAATAAATCCAATTTTAATTAAACCCGACTTTTATTTAAACCCTAACACATGCATCTAGGTGATTTGATAACATAAAAACAATAAGCATACAAAGGAAACCAATATTAGGAAAAATCCCTGAAGGGAAAAACCTTTTATTTCATTATAATTGTAAATCGCAACTTACATGGTTAAAACGAAATAGATTTTTGAGACACAAATACCCGCAGTTTTCGGTCGGTGTCGTCAGTAATAGATCCATGCGTAGCAAACCTACAAGAACCGCAGTCCTAACTTCAGCCCAGGAATGTCGCAGCACTCCCTATGAACCTCAGTCCAAGTTTGCAAAGAATCCTCACGCATTAAGATCCTCAATGACGCGTAGCCATATGGTGTATATTTACCCTCTCTACAAGAGAAAGATCAGTAAGATCGTATTTTGGTTCCAAAATAATTCACTAAGGATTAGGATGTTTTGTGAATTGTAAAAACAAAGGATTAAACCTCTAAAATGAGAAGACAAATTCGTACTGTTGTTTGTAGAAAAACGTAGACAGCTTTTGCACAGGTCTTCTTCTGAAAAACGGAGTTGGAGAGTCCTATTTATAAAAGACTTCGGGCGGCAGGTTGCTTAAACAAGATAGAATATCGTTTGAACGAGATGCAGTGTCGTTTGAACGACAACAGCACTTCGTGTGAAATTCCATGTCATTTAAATGACATTCAACGTCGTTCGAAGGAGATGGATAAAATTCAATAATTTTATTTTTCTTTTTCTCGTTAAATGCACTGCCACAAAAACTCCGAAAATTATATTTTTTGACGAAAAACATTTAAAGCTCTTCTCCAACACTTAGAAATAATTTTATGAAAAATAATCCCAATACTCTAAGTGAAATGCTAAGTTACTTAAACATAACCTTACCAAAATTAATCTCGCGGAGACTCCTTTGATGAAGAACTTCTATATTCGTATCCGTCTTGATGCTAGAATGATCTTGAATACTCTTCGATGATTGTAGCGGTATACGACATACTTTAATGTAAACAAGACTTATTAAATATGTCCTTACAAATCTCACCCTTTGTCTATGTCGGTACACATTAAAAATAATCTGAATTATCAAATCAAAATTGCCTATACAAATGTAATACCCTCCCATGAACCCAAAAGTTAAAAGATACTCAAAATGATAGTATTCCATCTATTCTACAAAAATCTTCATCAATCTTTTCTTGTCATCATTAGGGTGTGCAATATGATCTTCAATTGCTCCTACACACATGAGACAAGAAACAAATACTTTGATGACGCATCGAGTTTGAAATGATATAAGAATAACTCAATTAATATAATCAAATCTCCCCCATAATGCAAAACTCCCCATAATTCATTCTACACCATTTTATTTGACCGAAATAGACAACGAAATGATAACTAAAAAAAACATGGAGTGTCACGATAAACAGAACAAATATGGATCAAACTACACGCATGCAGAGGAAATACTCAAAAGATCCATAATTTTTTTTTCAATTTTTTCACACAAAAAAAAAATTACAAAAATCACACAATGAATAACATTAAAATGACCAAATCATGGATATGGAATGAATGGGTGTGAACAAATTCAATAGGTAATAAAACTCAATCAAGCATATGTGCACGATGCATATGTGTAATCCTATCAATTGAACATCAAAAATATCCTTAGGTGTAGAATTGTTGAATTTAGATGATATTGACTAAATCAAATCAACAAATCAAAGCTTAAGTGATTTTCACACCAAAAACGTCCAAAACTTTTTAGTGTCGTTTCAAAAACTTTTCAAAGGATGTGCAAACCCATTGATTACTTTCCAACCAAACTCTCTCATATAAAACATTGCAATTTTTATATCTAATGAGGTACTAAATTCTCAACTTAGAGAAAGCCTATTGGCCCAAATTTTTGCATATATTATATTTTTATTGCCATAATATTTTGTGCGGGCTCTTTTCAAATGGTGGATTTCACGCAGAGTCAATTTTACACTCTCGTATCCCTTTCCCATGTCGCTCATCATTTTTTGAAATATAAACAAATTCCTCGCGGGCAATGGTTTTTACATGCACTACTTTTATTACTCTCGTATTATTGCACTTGGTTAGTTTTAAGGACATGACTGAGATGAAAACACTTGATCAACATGTGATAGTCAAGTACAATAGCCAACCAAATCCATGCATGTGTGCATTAAAGGAAATAATGAGTCAAATATGTAGGAAGTATCAACTAATAGCATCTCAATTACTTAAAACATTGTAAAGCAGATGAATGACTTGATACATTGTCTCAAAACACTATCAAATTATCACATGGATGAATGGAATGAAATTCTGACTCGGTCATTATAAGTGTCCATTCATATATGGTGTAAAACAAAATACAAAACTCTTTTTGACTTTTTCAATTTTTCCAAAAAAATGAAAACCTTTTTGTATTTTTCCAAAAAATTTCAAAAATAAAAACTATAAAATACAAACTTGGTACACACTAGCAATAGGCATAATATCGGCATAGTAAATCACACAAAGTATCATCAATCTAAACAGGTGTGATTAAACGAACAATGTCGTTTTAGAAATTAAACATAAATATCAAAAGTAACTACATATAAACTGTCAGAAGCAACCCAGCTATACCAAATTATATAGAAATATGAACCGGAGGACTGCAAATAGAAGAGACAAAATCTCCAGGATTAGCTCGAATGAAGCGCCATGGTGCTCGAATGATAAGGGTACTTGCGAGAAGATGCTTCGCACAACATTATAATTTTCTTGAAAGAAAACTCATCTCATTTGAATGAAAAAATCCATTTTCACAGATTACCTATAATGTCATGCAATTTTTTTCGGTGAAAAAATTTAGTGAAAATAGTTCCTAGAATTTGCAAACAGAGCTAAAACAGTAGCATAATCATAAAACAATGTGAGTTACTATAAAGTGAGTCATAACACTAGTAAGAGAATATCATGGAGCACAACTAGTGTATGAAAAATATCAACACAATCAACCGAATGATCTCACATGGGGTGAATCACGTGCAACCAAATGAGAGTCATGAACAATTAGACCGTAAGCCTCTAAATCCAATTTCCTTACCCAAATCGATGTGTAACGAGGTGTGGGGGTTTGTGGAATTGAATTTATTCTTTTATTAACCTTCTTAGGTCTACTAAAAAGTTTGTAACATAAACACCTAATATGACCTTGCCTACCGCAATGTGTGCAAGGGTAAATCGGGCGGTGAATGTTACCTAAAGGTGGTCCTCTCCTCAACTTCCTAGGTCGCGCTCTCCTCAAATTACTAGATGCCTCTCGCACGATGTTACTAGGTGGATACCTCTTGACAACCCTCGGTTGCTCTCTCTTAACAACCCTAGGTGCCTCTTGTCACACCCCGCCTAATTCTGGAGTCGACCACCACCAAAACTAAATCGGGCGCGATTAAATAAATATCATTCTTAGTATGAGACAGATATGAGACATAATGAAATCAATCCATAAGATAAATATTGGAATCAATCCCAAATGATAACAACAACTAAAGGATGAAAGATCCATCACATGCTAAAACTTCGAATAAATCCAATCTCCAAAAATGATTTAATTAAAACTGAGTACTAATCAATTGTGAATAATCCAACTGAAATCCTCTAACAACATTGGAACCGAACAACCCAATAAAACCTAAATGAAGTCTCATAATGAAATAGGACTGAAAAGAAAGTTGTAACACCCCGCTTAAAATAATAACGGGTGGCCAGCCCTATACTATATTAAATCAGGAATTTCAGATGGTCCAGTCTCAACATCAACTGTCGGTACTATAATATAGGACTAACTACTCGATATCATATAAGCGAGATGTTAAAATAAATTAAAACATGCAACATAACACAACCCAACACTATGAATAAAGGAAAGAACTATGAGAAAAGAATCGCTAGAATAAAATGAAATAAATAACTACAACTGAATGTACAAAAGTAGACCCGAATAAGCTGTCAGGTCACAGCCAATACAATAACTGAAATGGAATAAATATAAACATCTATATCAATATCCATTGGGTACAAACCCGATATACAATATGAATCCTACCTAGAATTTTAAAAGTAGGAAGCGACTACCAGATACATCCCGCAACAGTCCGCACCTGTCACGGCCACCAAGACTCTGGATAGAAGGTCATCCGGCATCCATGCGGTAGGATACCTGTAATAATATATATATACACAGGCAGGAGAGAAAAGTAAACGGGTCAGAGCCCGAGTTGTGAAAATATTTAGCAAGCGTGTTAACCGTGCATAATAAATATCGGTTCACTTATTTCATCATTAAAGTTGAATCGCACTCTCGTGGAATCCCAACTCACCTCTCATCTAAAGGCGCGCACCTATTCACGTCCTCAATTTTATTAGTTAAATTACCCCCATTTTTATTAGGACAACCTAACTTATCATAGGCCTAGCCTATACCCACGAGATCTACCTTCCTATCATACCCAAGGATCGACCCCCTTTTTTTTTAAACACGGTTAAGTATTTATTTTCAATCATATATGCCTTATTAGGCTTAGTGGATTCCGGTTTATACTTTAACCAATTATAATTTAATATATTACCCAATATACAATTGGGTTGAAACATATAATTTAATTTTCTAATTTATAAGCATGAAAAATCATTATTGACACAACTTCCCTCCAATTTCAACGATGCGCTGCGTTTCGTGTGTGGGGTGTCTCGCAAAGAGAAATCCAAACAAGGAACCACCCCGTTACACTACTCCATGTCAACGTCGATCCTGGAGATCCATCATGTCACACATAAATATCGACAGAACTTCTCTCTACTCTCAACAATGTACTGCATTTCGTGCGTGGGGAGTCTCGCAAAGCGAAATCCAAACAAGGAACCACCCTGTTACACTACTCTTTGACAATGTCGATCATAGAGGTCCATAATGCCGTACATACCATAATTGGCAGAACTTTTCTCCAATCTCAACACTGCACTGCGTTTCATGCTTGGGGTGTCTCGCGAAGTGAAATCCAAACAAGGAACCACCCCGTTACACTACTCCATGACAATGTCGATCCTAGAGATCCATAATGCCATATATGCAATATAATACTACTACTACAACTAACATCTCCAATCATATCCTTGGGATGATGTAACAAAAATATTCCTTAAATGCGATACATCAACTCCCATCAACCTAGTACACCATAATCATCCAAGATGTACTCTACCAAAATTCTATATCCTTTCATCTATAGGATATATAAATATATATATATATATATAGGTATTTTATTCTCACCATATATATACATATACCAATCATCCATACCCATGACCAAGTGTACGTATCATAGCTGATGTACAATGGACATGCACATAATCCACCCGGCTATATATATCGCCGATAAAACTGCATCAATGCTATCATCTTCCCAGTGCCCGACTCACGTAGCAATACTGGGGACACCATGGTGGGACTAAACGACACCCATCTCGTGGTGAACTCACGCACACGACGTCCCGGGAAGCGGTCATAGCTCCAAACCGACAATGAGACAAAACATACCCACCAAGTCTCATCCCAAAAATAAAAATGTAAATCACATAATAACACATGGGACGACTATGACCTGGGGAATATCCACACCCTGCTTTTCTAGCCAGGATGCTCACCCTCTACGCGTGCAACTTCCCAATTATAGCATGACCGGGGTATGCTTAACTAAATAGTATATATACCATTCACATGCATAATATATATACATCCATATGATCCAATCATATGATCAAATATTAAACCATCATATACGGTTTAAGTATCCATACCACATATGTCCGCAACATAAATATATCCATATTTTCATATCTATATAGATATATAAACATATACTCAGATATCCATACATCCACATATACAAACTATATCTCGTTCATATGTATAGTATATATGTAACCTCGGCTATAGCTATACATATTTTCAATATACAAGCCGTCACCACAAACTCATATCATTACCTTGATATGTGAATACAATCCCTCACTTGAAACATATTCAATCATTTTTCCTATGATGAATAGTCTCCCAAAACCATATGTATATATCTATACATATATATTCAACATTAGGGTTATCACCCAAAATTTTGTGTAGGAAACCATCACTACACATTCCATCTGTATCTAAGATGTACATCATAAATCTAGTAATAATTTCGACTATCGGTATACATATAACTAATAGTCTATAAGCCTCAAGCTCATTCTTCCATTCATCAAATAATCTCATTTCCCTCGATTTCGACTATGGTTCAATCACTTTTGTGAATCCCCTAGTCTAATACCTATCGGATTTATTTCTTAAAGCTTTATCCTTTCTAAGGGTATGCAACTAAACTCTTCCATTTGGCCCCAAATCGTATCTTAATAATATCCTATCCTTATGAGGATTCGACATAAAGGTTGGCCTGGAATTTCACAACATACCCTCGTAACTTTCTCTAAGAGTTCTTATCCTCACATCGCATCTATACTTACTTTCGGTCTATAGGCAGGATTCTCAATCCCAAAGAGGTTTCCCGAAAATCTCTATACACAACTCCAAATACGTACATGGATATATTCTTATCCAAAGATTTCGAGAAGTCCCCACTATCATGCTAGGTGAGGGACCCCCTATAAGTCTCCAAAATATAACTATTACTTTATAAGAGAAAGCCCCAAATCAATAAACCCAACCAATAGGAGCTAGAGGTCCTCCTAGATAAACCCCATAAAACAACCATCAAGGAAGCCCATAATAATAAACTCCAAAAGAAAAAGGGGTAAAAGAACTCCAAACTTGGCCAAAACAGGGGACCGGTCGACCACGGGTCCAAATTTTTCCTACGCAGAAATGCAGTAGGCTTTTCCCTTAAGGCGCGGTCGACCGGCCATACCAGATATTCTGGCCGATTTCCCCTTTCTCATCAAACCCACGAAATTAATACCCTAAAACTTTCATTCTAATCCCCAAACTTTCATCAAATCATGATGTTAAGCCCATTAATCAACCCAAAGTTTATCCCAACCATTTCTAATCCATTAAATCCATATTTAAACATTGATTTCAAGATTAAACCTAAAATCTAGGTTTTGATGTTAATACCCAAAAATCCATTTCTTTAACCCACAAATTATGAAATGAAATACACAAATAGCTATTTAGCAAGATTAAACACTTGCCTCAGATTTGTAGAGGTTGGATCATCCTCGATGTCACGATTTGGCCGGAAATCCCCAAGCTTTCTTCCTCTCTCTCTTCTTCTTTTTTTTTCTTCTTTCTCCCTCTAGGGCTTTTTCTCTCTTTCTCTCAAATGAGAAATGGCTTAATCCGTGAGCCTCTAATCCTTTAAAACAAAATACCAATTTTAAATGTTAATACACACTTTAAATGACTCATTTACTCCAATTCGAGTCAAAATAGCTTAAAAACATTTCGGAGCCAAAATAAGACCCAATGACAGTCATTTTGACTATCTCGACCCTTACGGGATCAATGGTACCCTCAAAATCATCATCCGAAATACTTTAAAATGCCCTCTATTTTTGGGCCTCAAATTCCCAAATTTTAGAATTCTCCAATTTAATTAAATTTTTATTTTCTCAAAATTAAATTTCTCAGTATCAAAAGTCTTGGGGTGTTACAATCTTCTCCCTTACAAAAATTTCGTCCGCGAAATTTAAGATGTGCCTAGGACCTCAATATCATCTAGTCCTTACATCAACCCTCAGGATCACTATGCCGATCCTTTCTAGTTCTCACGTCGAACTATATAGATCCTTACCGATCCTTAAAATCAACTAGCTACCCAGGGCGCCCATACACCCCGTACCCGGGTTTCCACTCGTAAAATTATAATCAGGCTCCATTAGCCTCAAATCTTAACATAACTATTACCAATATAATCTATAATAACATATTAAATATAAATGTTTGAAAAATTCCCAACGGTTGAACTCTCCTCAATTCCTGACGCTAGCTATCTTCGTACGGGGGAGGTCACGCAAAGCGAAATCCAAACAAGGAACCCTCCCAATACACTACTATGTAGCTAGGTCGGGAATTGATATTAGTTGAACCAGGGTTAAGGTTTTATAAAAATATTTTCACATTTTAGATATTGCCCGAGGGCCTAAACAACAATAGTATATAAATCAATGCCGCGTCTTTCGACACGCCAAACAAACACCTTATGTTTAGAACACAAGGCCTCAACAAATACAATACTGCTTAACCATTTCCTAGTTCTCAAAACTAGCACAACTATGAGCTAAATTGTCCACTCAAAATAGAGCTACCAAACTTGAACTTCTCAAGTATAAAAATTCTTCTACTTCAACTCAACACCTTACCATGAAATAAATTCTTCCCTCATTGAAACACCGCAATTACATGCCCTAACCCATCCATAAGACGAATAATCACTACTTAACAAACCTTAACATTCCGCACCTCCGGAATTCAATATTATAACTCTCGACGTTCCCGATATCGCACAAAGCATGACTTAAACCCAAAGAAAGGTATTCTACCTTGTACTTCCATAATCTAATGGTTTCACCTCATCTAAGGATCTCAGTTCAAGACCCTCTACTTATTCCAGGACGATCATTACTCCTAAATCTATTTCTCTGCAAGAGAAACATCTTTCCCAAAATCCTTCCTAACCATTTTGAAGGACAGTACTATTGCGACTACCGGAAACCCCCTCAGTCCCACTCAACGAAACTGAGTCTCCAAATTTCTTACTCCCACTTCCCAGAAGGCAATACTCCCAATATTGGGATAACTCCACACGCCTCACATCGGGAAAAGTCACCAACACCAGGATTCCTAACAAAGGTGACAGGTTTCTCCATCTAATCCTCCCAAGGATTACACTATATTTCTCTCCTTAGACTTATTTTACTAAGTCCAAGGTTCGCCATTCGAGTAAATTTTCCTTTCTTACTCAACCATCGATAAATCACCTCGAACCACTGCTAGAAATCTCCTCAATATCTCCTCCGGAATTGGGGAAAACAAATACCCCCGATTAAAGCGTACCCAAAATATGCTATAGGTATTGTACTTCTAATCCTATCCTTTCCTAGACGAAAAAATCTAGGCGACGTCTGAAACGAAACAAGAGCAACTGTTATCAGAACGTCAATCAAGTGAATGTACTTCACAGAAGAAAACAACGCAGTGAACACAACAGTCCTATTTGTAGGGCTTTATGTAAAGAACGTTAACGGAAGAATCCATAAACTCACACAGATCCTAAGGACTCTAGAACCTCATGCTCTGATACCATCTGTAACACCCCGCTTAAAATAATAACGGGTGGCCAGCCCTATACTATATTAAATCAGGAATTTCAGATGGTCCAGTCTCAACATCAACTGCCGGTACTATAATGTAACAACCCTCGATTCTGGGAGGCTCGTTTTATATTAATTTTACTGCATAAGGTAATTATATAAAATATGGGGACTGGAGTAAATATTAATTTAATAAATTGAAAGTTAATATTTACTAGGTTGATGTATATTTACTGTATGTGAAAGTAAATATCATCAAGTTGCATGTTTATAGTGTCATGTATTTAAAATGACATTTTGATTTAAATGAAATTGGAACTCAAAATAATTTATAAAATTTTCAGATGCCAATTTAGAGGGTGTAGTTAGTCTCGAAAGGTGCGAGACAGTCAAAATAAGTGTCATATTGTATTTTTGTATTTCGGGCACTTTTACCTGGTTTTAGCTTATATGCGTATTTGCGAGTCATTATAATGTGGTGTTAACCACTTAAGATTGGGAGACTTATGTTAAGCCACGATTTTGGTCTTGCCCTTATTTCATTCCCTCATTTTATGTCTTAAAACATAGAGAGAAAAGGAGAGAAAGAAAGAAGAAGAGAAAAGTGGAGAAAGAAGAGAGAAAATGAAGATTGAAGATGGATTGATGCTTCTTCCACAAATAAATCTGAGATATCAACCCTAAGGCAAGTTTTCTACTTGCGAATATATGTTTTAAGATGAATAAATTGTGTGATATTTATGTATATATATTTGGAGATCCAAAAATGGAAATTTTGGTATTTAATTCTAGATTTGGGTTTTGATGATGAAATGATGAGTTGTAATGGTTACAAATCATGTAGAATAATCTTTGGGTAGATAAAGGCTATAGGTTGGGTTCAAAATAGAAGAAATTTGTGATTTGGGGGTAGTTTTTGAAGATGAAAGAACCCTAGGTCTGCTACGACCGGTCAATCGCGGTCCCCTGACCGGTCGATCGGGCCTTCGGGGGCAGGCTTACTGCTTTCCCACAAAGGCATAAAATTATTGTGCGGTCGACCGCGGTCCCTTGACCGGTCGATCGGCTACACCATTTTGAGATTTTTTGTTTTCTTTCGTAGGCAAAAGCTTGAGACGCGGTCGACCGCGGTCTCGGGACCGATTGACCGGTCCCCTGTTTCTCCACTTTATAACTCATTTTTGTTTCCTAGATTTTTCTTCCCGATAGGAACTAGGAACCTTCTTGAATGAAGTAAACTTAGAGTCGTAGAGTTCTATATGAATTGAAATACCACCCTAGATTAGAAATGGTTTTGGTGGGGTTTTCTGGGGATATGCCAATTGAAGTTAGGGCATTTTTCTTCTAGTTGATTTTCATAAAACTAGGAGAGGTAGTATTATGTTTGGGAGACTATAGAAGCTCAATTGAGCTATTTTAATTTTGATGGTTTATATTATCACCCAAAAAGAATGTTGGGAGATTTTGGAAACATTTGCGCTATGTTAACCTTGGTGATTCATAATAACACCATAAAGGTGAGTTTGGAGAATAAATTGATAGTTCATTTATTCCTTTGAAAGATGATAAATCTTCGGGTTTTAAAATAACACCCTAAAATACTTGGAGATAATCAAGAGTTTATTTACCCCTTCGAGGTTGTAGTGTTGATAAGCTATAGCATGGCTCCGGATGATAAGTTATATTATTTACAAAAGGTAAAAGGTAACGGTTTCAGATAAAATGAAACCTATATATGGAATTGGTAATGATGATGGTAAATGATAATTTACTTAAACATGAAACTGGTAAATGATAATTTACTTGATTTTGAAAATGATAAATAAAATGGTTTAAACACACCTCTCTAAATGACATCATAAGGGAAGTTCGCGCTTGAGGTGATGCCCCCTGGCAAAATTAACGCAGGGTGGATATAGTCCATAGGCCATGTGAGCGTTTATTGTTGTATATTTTTCTGCGCTGGTTAGGAGATTCCGGGTGTGGTCTTGACTATCCCGCAGGCACATGGTCGCTTCCCGACGTCTTGCGATATAGGTGCCCAGGTTGTCTTATGATAGGCCCTGGAAGATTATGGTCATTTAGGGGCGCGCACAGTGGGGAAACCCGGACGGGCGGTCTTAGAATCGTTATATGTATATAAATATAACTATTCATAATCAAGTGGGACTTGATGTAATTGATATGCCATAAAGAGCATGATGAAGTGCCACAAAGAGCATTTGAAAATGATTATTTTCCTGATAAGGAAAGGATTTTTTACAAAATGTAAAAATGACATAAAAATGCCATAAAGAGCAAAAGAATGTGATTACATATATACTTCTTGTTAAGGAAAAGATATATGAGATAATTGGTACATACGATGAAGATTGTAGTTTAATGTTACTTCTTTTATTGTTCCTGCTTAGCTTATCTTTTACATTGTGTAGGAAGCTTCTTGTTTTTCTTTCTTCATGATTTATTATTCATAACTGTCATACTCTTTATTCATATGGTGATCATATAGAATCGGCCCCTGACCCGTTTACATTTCTTGTTGCATATGCATCTTGTCTCTACTCAGGTACTCCGTCGTAAGGATGCCTGATTTAAATTCCTATTCTGATGTCCTCAGCAAACCGTGGTGCATTGCGGGTATTACGGGATACTTTGGTATAGACATTTTCATTTTTGAATTCTAGACAGGATCGGGTCTCTTTACTCGGGCGAGAGTCCCAAACTTTTATAAATTTCTAATGCATTGTATTGAATAAATTAATGTAATTATTTTAAATGTTGATATTTAGTTTGTTGACCGGCTACACATCCGGTCCCTTATTCTACTCTTGTTGTATTATTTATATATACATCCCTGAGGTTTCCCCTATCTTTTCAAGAATTGGGTTGTTTGTTTTCCTTTATTTACTTTAAAATTTAAAATTTTTGGCAACCCGTTTTCTGAAATATTGGGTGGTTATCCTGGATACTCTATAATTTTATTGAGATGCTGAGAATCATTCCATCTATGATTCCGTTATATTGGAGTATTGGGCTGGCCACCCCTTATTTCGGAATACGAGGTGTCACATATAATATAGGACTAAGTACCCGATATCATATAAGCGAGATGTTAAAATAAATTAAAACATGCAACATAACACAACCCAACACTATGAATAAAGGAAAGAACTATGAGAAAAGAATCGCTAGAATAAAATGAAATAAATAACTACAACTGAATGTACAAAAGTAGACCTGAATAAGCTGTCGGGTCACAGCCAATACAATAACTGAAATGGAATAAATATAAACATCTATATCAATATCCCTTGGATACAAACCCGATATACAATATGAATCCTACCTAGAATTTTAAAAGTAGGAAGCGACTACCAAATACATCCCGCAACAGTCCGCACCTGTCACGGCTCCCAAGACTCTGGATAGAAGGTCATCCGGCATCCATGTGGTAGGATACCTGTAATAATATATATATATATATATATATATATATATATATACAGGCAGGAGAGAAAAGTAAACGGGTCAGAGCCCGAGTTGTGAAAATATTTAGCAAGTGTGTTAACCGTGCATAATAAATAACGGTGCACTTATTTCATAATTAAAGTGGAATCGCACTCTCGTGGAATCCCAACTCACCGCTCATCTAAAGGCGCGCACCTATTCGCGTCCTCAATTTTATTAGTTAAATTACCCCCATTTTTATTAGGACAACCTAACTTATCATAGGGCTAGCCTATACCCACGAGATCTACCTTCCTATCATACCCAAGGATCCACCCCCCCCCCCTTTTTTTTAAACACAGTTAAGTATTTATTTTCAATCATATATGCCTTATTAGGCTTAGTGGATTCCGGTTTATACTTTAACCAATTATAATTTAATAGATTACCCAATATGCAATTAGGTTGAAACATATAATTTAATTTTCTAATTTATACGCATGAAAAATCATTATTGACACAACTTCCCTCCAATTTCAACGTTGCGATGCGTTTCGTGCGTGGGGTGTCTCGCAAAGCGAAATCCAAACAAGGAACCACCCCGTTACACTACTCCATGTCAACGTCGATCCTGGAGATCCATCATGTCACACATAAATATCGACAGAACTTCTCTCTACTCTTAACAATGTACTGCATTTTGTCCGTGGGGAGTCTCGCAAAGCGAAATCCAAACAAGGAACCGCCCCGTTACACTACTCTTTGACAATGTCGATCATAGAGGTCCATAATGCCGTACATACCATAATTGGCAGAACTTTTCTCCAATCTCAACATTGCACTGCGTTTCATGCGTGGGGTGTCTCGCAAAGCGAAATCCAAATAAGGAACCACCCCGTTACACTACTTCTTGACAATGTCGATCCTAGAGATCCATAATGCCATATATACAATATAATACTACTACTACAACTAACATCTCTAATCATATCCTTGGGATGATGTAACCGAAATATTCTTTAAATGCGATACATCAACCCCCATCAACCTAGTACACCATAATCATACAAGATGTACTCTACCAAAATTCTATATCCTTTCATCTATATATATATATATATATATATATATATATATATATATACATATATATATATATATATATATATACATATATATATATATACGTATTTTATGCTCACCATATATATACATATACCAATCATCCATACCCATGACCAAGTGTACGTATCATATCTGATGTACAATGGACATGCACATAATCCACCCGGCTATATATATCGCCGATAAAACTGCATCAATGCTATCATCTTCCCAGTGCCCGGCTCACGTAGCAATACTGGGGCCACCATGGTGGGACTAAACGACACCCATCTCGTGTTGAACTCACGCACACGACGTCCCGGGAAGCGGTCATAGCTCCAAACCGGCAATGAGACAAAACATACCCACCACGTCTCATCCCAAAAATAAATATGTAAATCACATAATAACACACGGGACGACTATGACCTGGGGAATATCCACACCCTGCTTTTCTAGCCAGGATGCTCACCCTCTACGCGCGCAACTTCCCAATGATAGCATGAGCGGGGTATGCTTAACCAAATAGTATATATACCATTCACATGCATAATATATATACATCCATATGATCCAATCATATGATCAAATATTAAACCATCATATACGGTTTAAGTATCCATACCACATATGTCCGCAACATAAATATATCCATATTTTCATATCTATATTGATATATAAACATATACTCACATATCCATACATCTATATATACAAACTATATCTCGTTCATATGTATAGTATATATGTAACCTCGGCTATAGCTATACATAATCCTCAATATACAAGCCGTAACCACAAACTCATATCATTGCCTTGATATGTGAATACAATCCCTCACTTGAAACATATTCAATCATTTTTCCTATGATGAATAGTCTCCCAAAACCATATGTATATATCTATACATATATATTCAACATTAGGGTTATCACCCAAAATTTTGTGTAGGAAACCATCACTACACATTCCATCTGTATCCGAGATGTACATCATAAATCTAGTAATAATTTCGACTATCGGTATACATATAACTAATAGTCTATAAGCCTCAAGATCATTCTTTCATTCATCAAATAATCTCATTTCCCTCGATTTCGACTATGGTTTAATCACTTTTGTGAATCCCCTAGTCTAAGACCTATCGGATTTATTTCTTAAAGTTTTATCCTTTCTAAGGGTATGCAACTAAACTCTTCCATTTGGCCCCAAATCGTATCTTAATAATATCCTATCCTTATGAGGATTCGACATAAAGGTTGGCTTGGAATTTCACAACATACACTCGTAACTTTATCTAAGAGTTCTTATCCTCACATCGCATCTATACTTACTTTCGATCTATAGGCAGGATTCTCAACCCCAAAGAGGTTTCCCGAAAATCTCTATACACAACTCCAAATACGTACATGGATATATTCTTCTCCAAATATTTTGAGAAGTCCCCACTATCATGCTAGGTGAGGGACCCCCTATAAGTCTCCAAAATATAACTATTACTTTATAAGAGAAAGCCCCAAATCAATACACTCAACAAATAGGGGCTAGAGGTCCTCCTAGATAAACCCCATAAAACAACCATCAAGGAAGCCCATAATAATAAACTCCAAAAGAAAAAGGGGTAAAAGAACACCAAACCTGGCCAAAAACAGGGGACCGGTCGACCGCGGGTCCAAATTTTGCCTACGCAGAAATGCAGTAGGCTTTTCCCTTAAGGCGCGGTCGACCGGCCATACTAGATATTCTGGCCGATTTCCCCTTTCTCATCAAACCCACGAAATTAATACCCTAAAACTTTCATTCTAATCCCCAAACTTTCATCAAATCATGATGTTAAGCCCATTAATCAACCCAAAGTTGATCCCAACCATTTCTAATCCATTAAATCCATATTTAAACATTGATTTCAAGATTAAACCTAAAATCTAGGTTTTGATGTTAATACCCAAAAATCCATTTCTTTAACCCACAAATTATTAAATGAAATACACAAATATCTATTTAGCAAGATTAAACACTTGCCTCAGATTTGTAGAGGTTGGATCATCCTCGATGTCGCGATTTGGCCGGAAATCCCCAAGCTTTCTTCCTCTCTCTCTTCTTCTTTTTTTTTCTTCTTTCTCTCTTCTTTCTCCCTCTAGGGCTTTTTCCCTCTTTCTCTCAAATGAGAAATGGCTTAATCCGTGAGCCTCTAATCCTTTAAAACAAAATCCAAATTTTAAATGTTAATACACACTTTAAATGACTCGTTTACTCCAATTCGAGTCAAAATAACTTAAATATATTTCGGAGCCAAAATAAGACCCAATGATAGTCATTTTGACTATCTCGACCCTTCCGGGATCAATGGTACCCTCAAAATAATCATCCGGAATACTTTAAAATGCCCTCTATTTTTGGGCCTCAAATTACCAAATTTTAGAATTCTCCAATTTAATTAAATTTTTATTTTCTCAAAATTAAATTTCTCAGTCTCAAAAGTCTTGGGATGTTACAAAAATCTAACAAAATAAAGCGATAAAATGAATAAAATGAAGAAATAATAATTTCCGCTTGTCTTGAAAGGTTTGTTTTTCAAGGTATGAATTTCTAGAATTAATGATGTGTTTTACCGAATTACAAGGATTTTTGGAATTAAAATTCATCATCCCATGAATATAAACTTCTAGTAATTTGATAATGGACATATAAAGAAGTTAAAAGACAGTTTTGTTGGGTTTAAACATGAAATTAGAAAATAGGAAATTCTAGTCTTCAAAGTGTATGAAAAACGGGGTTAAAGGTGTGATAAGTATAAGGTTGTAAGACTTCAAATGTTAATAAAAGGAAATGGTATTTTTCTTATATAATTAATCTTTAAGTGTAATTACATTTCTAAGATAAATAAAGTAAAGAAATATCTAATTCGGAAAAGTGATTAGTAAACGTTTTGAATAAGCTTTAATCGTTAAAAAATTTGGAAGCTTGTGTGTGTAACTTAATAATGTTTTAAGAGATTAAAACTTATAATATTAGAAAAGAAATAATGGTATAAAGATGTTTCCAACTTGAAAGAGTATTTATCCAAACTTTAAAAAGGTGTTTATGTGTTAAAAACACTAAGAAGTTAGTGTGGGTAATTTAATGATGTTTTGGGAAATACACTTGAAAAAATGGAGGAAAGGACACTTTGGAAACAAAAAGGGTAGAATGGTAATATTGCATAAAGTGATACATTTTTATGAAATAAATTTTTTTGAAAAGTTCTTACACAAAATGGTCCTAAATGAACATGATTTTGGAATGAAATCAAAGATAAACTGTAAAGGACATAAAATGATTATTCTCAAAGTGTAACATAAGTTGGGGTGAAACCACAAGTTTTGACTTCGACCGGATAAAAGGGAAAAGTGAAGTAATGTCGATATTTGTAAAATGTTAAAACACATTAAAAGAAACTCGGATAACATCAAAATAATCAAGGAGGGCCCGAAACCCTGGGGAGAAAGACCCAAAATCACTGGTCAGAGCATATAGTGGGGTCGTCGGTGGTGTGGATCTCGTTAAGAGTATGTGGTTTACTGGAAGATTACAAGATAAAGATTAATCAATAAGGAACAAGTCAAGAAATTGGTTGTGTGGTGAAAATTTTCTAAGGAAACATAACTTGAATGAATTAATAAATGTTCCGGTAAATTTTAAATGGACAAGATATGTGTAGATTATTACATGTCCATAAAGTAAAACAAAGGTAAAGTATAGTTGTTAAATGGGTAAGTTAATCAACCTAGAAAGTTAAACCCACAATTAACACAAGGATGTGTTATGAAAGATTTTCAAAGCTAAATAAGTATTTTCTAACACGGTGTTCGCATGTGTTGAAAGGGGGTGATTTCAATGAAAATACTAATGTGAATTGGTTTAAAAGAAAAGGGAGCTTTCGGTAAATAAATGGTTTTCGGTTAAATAAAATGTCGTTGTTTCTGATGGAAAACTTTTCAGTGTGTCATTGTTGCAAAGACCTTCTAATAAAAATCCTTCAACCTACCGACACAATATAAACTTGTATAATGGTAAGTAATGATTTCAACCCAACTTTTAAGAGTAAGATAGCTAAAATGAGATGACAAATGCACTTCACTTTCAAATGTGTAACTAAATATATTTTTATAAATATTTTTTTCTATTTTCTTTTAAAAATAATTTCCAAGGTGTGAATGAGACTAAATCTAGGTGAATACAAATCTAAGGTAATGTAAGTAATAAAATGATGAGAAATAAAACAAGGATTAAATTAATATGAGAAAGAAACTAGGAACGGAATCCACCCCCACTTCACACAATTAAATCTAATTTGAACTATTTTAATTTCGTTGATTTCTAAAATATTCATGTAATTCAAAAGTTAATTCTCAGTACACTAATGAATTAATTAAATACTGTTTTAGAAAAGTCATATTAATTTCTACAACACTGCTCAAAATGAATTAAAACTAACTAAATGAATCACCCGCAAAGGAAAATTCACAAAACTAATTTAAGTAAACAATGCAAAATAAGAGTGGATGAAAATTATATTATAATTTTGACCATATTGAAAAATCTATCTCTAGTTTGAATCAAAATGATAAATTACCACGCAAACTTTTAATCCTTTCTCAAGGAGAGTTTTACATTTCTTAAAGAAAAATCAAGTGTAGGAATCAAAGTTATTAATCAAAGGAAATCAAAAAAGAATAAAATTAGCAAGCTAGATAAGTTGGATCCATGAGAGCTTCATTTCATCCCTTGAATGGGAGATTATCCCTCCATAATGTTATTAAATGATATAAAATAAACAATTGAAACTATATAAGTATGAAATAAGAGAATCAACTAATCAATATATAACAAAAAATCTCTTTTGATGCTACAATTTTTTTATTTCACTCTTTTCTCTCACTAGACTAAAAAAAAAATTTCTCTCAAACTAATCTACTAGAATACTCTCTCCATGGTTTTTCTTAGAGCTCTTTAGAGTTTTATCAACATGGTCTTCAAATAAGAGTTCTTGGTTTTATAAGATGGAACAAGGAGCTAATGAGTAAAATAGGAAGGCTAAGATTTGCATGGTAATGGTGAGGTGTGAGAGAGGCATTTTTGGGGATTTAATAATGCATGTGGGTTTAATGAGGTGTGAAGAATGTGAGGGTAGTTTAGAGGGTATTTTTGGAAAAGGGGAATATCTGGCTTTTAACACATGTGGGGTTAATGACTTTGGTCTTTGGTTTATAAGAAGCTAGAGTTGGGTATTGTGGGTCAAGGTTTGAATAAAAGGGTACATGGGTATGGGGAGTAGAACTTGGTTGAGGTATGGATGTAACAGAATGGAGTACAGGTGCATCACAGGTAAAGGTTATCGGGGTTGCCTATTTTTTTAGTTAAAGTCGTGGTAGGTTTCATCACTGCTAAAGGGGTTTAAGGGCTGACCAAATTTTGTGTGGCGGAAGTCGACAGTTATGGGATTTGAGCAGCGAGTACAGGTTGGGGTTTTGGGTTGATGAATATGTGTAGAATGGATCGCAGGTATAAGGTGAGGTTTTTCTGGCTTGGAAAACGGGTTAGCGGGTAAGTTGGGTTAGAGGGATATTGAGGATGGGTTCGGTTTGAAAATCGTTCACTACAAAAAAAAGTAGCTTTTGAGACGGTAGCCTAACAGTTCCAAAAGATCATTTATTCGTCTCAAATACTTTTTGTGACACTATTTGGGATGGCTAGGAGGGATCTTTTCAATAGGGGTTATAAATACTTTTTGTGACGCCATAGCTGTCTCAAAAGAGTTTTTTGAGACAGTAACAAATCCGTTTGAAAACGTCCTCATTTTTTAGGCACAATAGTTGTCACAAAAGATTATTTTTGAGATGGGAATTAATTTGTCTCAAAAGGTTACTATTTTAGAAGAGCTTTTCGAGACGGCAACATAGTCATCTTTAATATATTTTTGGGACAGTTTTAACCATGTCAAAAGAGGTCAAGGGATCTTAAAAGTTTTGCACCAATATTTTATGGAGAATAAAATATACTGATAAAGTTTAATGTAGAATTGAATTACATTTGAAATAACAAAAAACATTAATAATCATAAAATTTGAAAAGGTTAACACTCGCTTTTAAATAAACAAGCTCTAATACATATTTGTAAAAAGTGCGCTACAACGGAATAATGCGACTTCACAAATAAATCCAAGTTTAATTAAACCCAAATTTTATTTAAACCCTAACACATGCATCTAGGTGATTCGATAACATAAAAACAATAAGCATGCAAAGGAAACCAATATTAGGAAAAATCCCTGAAGGGAAAAACCTTTTATTTCATTATAATTGTAAATCGCAACTTACATGGTTACAACGAAATAGATTTTTGACACACGAATACCCGCAGTTTTCGGTCGGTGTCGTCAGTTATAGATCCACGCGTAGCAAACCTATAAGAACCGCAGTCCTAACTTCAGCCCAGGAATATCGAAGCACTCCCTATGAACCTCAGTCCAAGTTAGCAAAGAATCTTCACGCATGAAGATCCTCAATGACGCGTAGCCATATGGTGTATATTTACCCTCTCTACAAGAGAAAGATCAGTAAGATCGTATTTTGGGTTCCAAAATAATTCACTAAGGATTAGGATGTTTTGTGAATTGTAAAAACAAAGGATTGAACCTCTAAAATGAGAAGACAAATTCGTACTGTTGTTTGTAGAAAAACGTAGAGAGTTTTTGCACAGGTCTTCTTCTGAAAAACGAAGTTGGAGAATCCTATTTATAAAAGACTTAGGGCGGCAGGTCGCTTAAATGAGATAGAATATCGTTTGAACGAGATGCAGTGTCGTTTGAACGAAAACATCACTTCGTGTGACATTCCATGCCGTTTAAATGACATACAAAGTCGTTCGAATGAGATGGATAAAATTCAATAATTTTATTTTTCTTTTTCTCGTTAAATGCACCGCCTCAAAAACTCCGAAAATTATATTTTTTGACGAAAAACATTTAAAGCTCTGCTCCAACACTTAGAAATAATTTTATGAAAAATAATCCCAATACTCTAAGTGAAATGCTAAGTTACTTAAACATAACCTTACCAAAATTAATCTCGCGGAGACTCCTTTGATGAAGAACTTTGATATTCGTATCCGTCTTGATGCTAGAATGATCTTGAATACTCTTCGATGATTGTAGCGGTATACGACATACTTAATGTAAACAGGAATTATTAAATATGTCCTTACAAATCTCCCCCTACGTCTATGTCGGTACACATTAGAAATAATCTGAATTATCAAATCAAAATTGCCTATACAAATCTAATACCCTCCCATGAACCCAAAAGTTAAAAGGTGCTCAAAATGAGAGTCTTCCATCTATTCTTCAAAAATATTCATCAATCTTTTATTGTCATCATTAGGGTGTGCAATATGATCTTCAATTGTTCCTACACACATGAGACAAGAAAAAAATACTTTCATGACGCATCGAGTTTGAAATGATATAAGAATAACTCAATCAATATAATCAAATCTCCCCCATAATGCAAAACTCCCCATAATTCGTTCTACACCATTTTATTTGACCGAAATAGACAACGAAACGAATAACTAAACAAAACATGGAGTGTCACGATAAACAAAACAAATATGGATCAAACTACACGCATGCAGAGGAAATACTCAAAAGATCCATAATTTTTTTTTTCAATTTTTTCACACAAAAAAAAATTACAAAAATCACACAATGAATAACATTAAAATGACCAAATCATAGATATGGAATGAATGGGTGTGAACAAATTCAATAGGTAATAAAACTCAATCAAGCATATGTGCACAATGCATATGTGTAATCCTATCAATTGAACATCAAAATATCCTTAGGTGTAGAATTGTTGAATTTAGATGATATTGACTAAATCAAATCAACAAATCAAAGCCTAAGTGATTTTCACACCAATAACGTCCAAAACTTTTTAGTATCGTTTCAAAAACTTTTCAAAGGATGTGCAAATCCATTGATTACTTTCCAACCAAACTCTCTCATATAAAACATTGCAATTTTTATATATAATGAGGTACTAAATTCTCAACTTAGAGAAAGCCTATTGGCCTAAATTTTGGCATATATTATATTTTTATTTCCATAATATTTTGTGCGGGCTCTTTTCAAATGGTGGTTTTCACGCAGAGTCAATTTTACACTCTCGTATCCCTTTCCCATGTCACTCATCATTTTTTGAAATATAAACAAATTCCTCGCGGGCAATGGTGTTTACATGCACTACTTTTATTACTCTCGTATTATTGCACTTGGTTAGTTTTAAGGACATGACTGAGATGAAAACACTTGATCAACATGTGATAGTCAAGTACAATAGCCAACCAAATCCTTGCATGTGTGAATTAAAGGAAATAATGAGTCAAATATGTAGGAAGTATCAACTAATAGCATCTCATTTACTTAAAACATTGTAAAGCACATGAATGACATGATACATTGTCTCAAAACACTATCAAATTATCACATGGATGAATGGAATGAAATTCTGACTCCGTCATTATAAGTGTCCATTCATATATGGTGTAAAACAAAATACAAAAATATTTTTGACTCCTTCAATTTTTCCAAAAAATGAAAACCTTTTTGTATTTTTCCAAAAAATTTCAAAAATAAAAACTATAAAATACAAACATGGTACACACTAGCAATAGGCATAATATCGGCATAGTAAATCACACAAAGTATCATCAATCTAAGCAGGTGTGATTAAACGAACAATGTCGTTTTAGAAATTAAACATAAATATCAAAAGTAACTACATATAAACTGTCAGAAGCAACCCAACTATCCCAAATTATATAGAAATATGAACTGGAGGACTGCAAATAGAAGAGACAAAATCTCCAGGGTTAGCTCGAATGAAGCGCCATGTTGCTCGAATGATAAGGGTACTTGCGAGAAGATGCTTCGCACAACATTATAAGTTGCTTGAACGAAAACTCATCTCATTTGAACGAAAAAATCCATTTTCACAGATTACCCATAATGTCATGCAATTTTTTTCGGTAAAAAAATTTAGTGAAAATAGTTCCTGGAATGGGAAAACATATCCAAAACAGAGCTAAAACAGTAGCATAATCATTAAACAATGTGAGTTACTATAAAGTGAGTCATAACACTAGTAAGAGAATATCATGGAACACAACTAGTGTATGACAAATATCAACACAATCAACCGAATGATCTCACATGGGGTGAATCACGTGCAACCAAATGAGAGTCATGAACAATTAGACCGTAAGCCTCAAAATCCAATTTCCTTACCCAAATCGATGTGTAACAAGGTGTGGGGGTTTGAGGAATTGAATTTATTCTTTTATTAACCTTCTTAGGTCTACTAAAAAGTTTGTAACATAAACACCTAATATGACCTTGCCTACCACAATGTGTGCAAGGATAAATCGGGCAGTGAATGTTACCTAAAGGTGGTCCTCTCCTCAACTTCCTAGGTGGCGCTCTCCTCAAATTACTAGATGCCTCTCGCACGATGTTACTAGGTGGATCTCTCATGAAAACCCTCGGTGGCTCTCTCTTAACAACCCTAGGTGCCTCTTGTCACACCCCGCCTAATTCTGGCATCGGCCACCACCAAAACTAAGTCGAGCGCGATTAAATAAATACCATTCTTAGCATGAGACAGATATGAGACATAATGAAATAAATCCATAAGATAAATATTGGAATCAATCCCAAATGATAACAACAACTAAAGGATGAAAGATCCATCACATGCTAAAACTTCGAATAAATCCAATCTCCAAAAATGATTTAATTAAAACTGAGTACTAATCAACTGTGAATAATCCAACTGAAATCCTCTAACAACATTGGAACCGAACGACCCAATAAAACCTAAATGAAGTCTCATAATGAAATATGACTGAAAAGAAAGTCTAACAAAATAAAGCGATAAAATGAATAAACTCCAGTTGCACCTCCGAACGATAGCCAATAAATCCTATGTAGCTACTCTAACACTAATACCTGAAAAAGTTAGTCAATGCACGAGGTCAGAGCCCCGAGCATGAATACACACTACTCCCCTCAAATAGGGTCCGTGAACCCAGACAATAGCATTATACGTAATAAATATCATAATAGAGTATTTTAATTATGAATATAATTTTAACGCGGGAAAATAAATTACTAACCATCCCCAAAGATTCTGATAAAAACACACCAATATAATTTTAATTATCCCACAGACCCAAAGCGTTAATTTAATTAAATTAACCCAAATTTATTATTGTTCTCACTTTTTATTATGGCGGTCCTCTCACCTCGGGTGGTAATCTACCAAAGTGTCACACTTTCCCTTGTCAATAGCCAGTCGAATCCGTCTAAACTATCGATCCCCCGTAATTTGATAAGGTTCAACACACGACACGACATAAATCTCCCAAGTTGACCCATTTAAACTGTCGATCACTGACACATTATGTTGCCACCAATTTTAATACCTGTTTTTATCTTAGGCATTAAATCACATTTACTCAATTTCATAATTAAGGAGTTACCCCACCCTTTTAATCGATGTGAGATCCTCAAAATACCCCTTAGTCCCATATCTAAGGGTCCCCAAAGTACATATATGTCATATCTTACGTATAAGATGAATTTCCAATATAAAATACATCATAGTCTCATACCTAGGCTAACACGATAATAAATAAAATATAAAAATCAGCCCACCTCCGGAATATAAAATCCCCACGAATTTACACTAACTAGTATCATACCTAGCAAGTATAAATTATAATCAAGGCCTGCCCACTAGTCCCATACCTAGTAAGCATCCTATAATCAAGGTGAGAAATATACCACCCAAAATCCCCTCGTCCCCGTGATGGCAAAAGAGAATAAAACAATAATCCACACTATATCATAAATCATAAACACAACATGAAAATATAATCATAAAGGTTACAAAGTTAATTTAATTCAATTAATAGTACCGTCATTGTTTTCAACATAATTAATTCTATTCAATAATATTAATTCATTTAACATGCGATGATATTCAATATGACATAATCGTTCTCCTTCATAAATCTTCAAATTTTTTTATAAGTGTGTTCGCGTCCCACATAACAAATAAATAATCCCATAACTTCTACATGCGAACCTACACCCTCAAAATCATAAAAACCCAAATCTAACTTACGCACCCAAGGGTTTTAAGAATTAAATCACATTAAAAAGTTTTATCAAAACAGCCCCAAAATTAATGTCCACTTTCTCTAATTAAGTTAATTCATTTTAATCAAAAATACGTGATTAAGGATTTAGGCGACACCTAAAAATACATAATACTAATGGAAAGGAATAGAGTATTCATGCCTAGAATTTGATGGATAAAAATCTGGTTGGACTCTTTTTGAGAAAACACCAATTGAGTCTTCAATTCTTGAGTTAAAATTTGTTAAAAGTTGGGGTTGGGGGTTGAATATGAGAGGAAATATGTTTGGAGAACCTTATTGGAGAAAAGTTTGAGGGAAAAGTGATTTAAAAGTCTCAGCCCCGAATCAGTTTGGTCTTTAAAGGGTTTAAGAGTTAGAATCGCTCGAACGACTGACAAATGTTGTTCGAACGAGATGTTATGTCATTCGAACGACATACGTTGTCGTTTAAACGACCCAAACATCCAAAACAAAAGATTTAAAACACCGCCTTTACACTTAGAAAAATATTTTCAACTCAACAAAAGCCTACCTGCTTGTTAAAACATTTAAAAAATCATTCTAACATTTTATTATAAATTCGATTTAACTCCGGTTGAATATTTACTACTCAAATATAAAAATAAACATGTATAATTATTAAAGACCATTAAATCCAAAATTTTATTTTTCTCAAATATTCCAATTAATTAATAAAAACACAGGGTGTTGCGTGTGCCTCTCTCCTAACAACCCTAGGAGGCTCTCTCACACATGTGGGGTTGGCTTTGGATATGGGTGAGACACTCTCATCAAAGCCTATACCACTCCTATCCTCCTTAATTTGGACAGTCCCTAAAATTTTATCTAACTTTTTTGATCGAGACTCCAAATAAAATTTTACCTTGCTTGATTATCTCAAACTCATCTAAAGCTCACCTATCCTAGACTCAAGTACTCCCCTAGATTCCTCAAACTCAAGAATCTCCTTTTTCATAGTCTCCATCAACCCTCTAAGACTATCTCTCTCACCCTCAATATACTCAATCTTCTCTCTCAAAGTTTTCTCACGTTCCCTAATGTCTTCAACTAAAACATCATCATTTTTAAGGTACGCTCTTTCAGTTGAGCTTTTAATGTCAACTTTTCTTTCTTTATTTTCAAAGGTTCATGATAAAGCTCATTGAAATTCGTTTGCAAGTTACGCTCGTCTAGACTTTCATCCTTACTCCCATCACCCTCACTATCATCACTAATCACACGGGTGGAAAGCTCTCACCTAGAAGCATAAAAAACTTCTTCTTTCGAATCACTATCACTAAGGGTAGAAATGTGAGATGACGGTTTATTCAATTTCTTCCTTAAATTTGTGGGACACTAATCTATCGTGTGACCAACACCCTCACAACCCGAACACCTCTCAGAATCCTTTTCTACAGAAGATTTAATACGAGAGTTCGTGTGAATTTTCTAATTAGGCTTTTCAAAAAGTTGACATCGAAAATCATCAAAACCACCGAAAGCCATTTTTTTTAAAAATAATTATTCGAAACACCAAGATCAAATGCGATAAATTAGCGTAACCCTCTCTGATACCAATTTTAAAAGATATGCACTCGCTTTAACATAAAAAAGCTATGATACCAATTTGTAAAAAGTGCACTACAGCGGAATAATGCGACTTCACAAATAAATCCAATCTTAATTAAACCCAAATTTTAGTTAAACCCTAACACATGCATCTAGGTGATTTGATAACATAATATCAATAAGAATGCAAAGGAAACCAATATCAGGAAAAATTCCCGAAGGGCAAAACCTTTTATTTCATTATAACTGTAAATCGAAACTTACACGGTTACAATGAAATAGATTTTTGACACACGAATACCCGCAGGTGTCAGTCAGTGTCATCAGCAATAGATCCACGTGCAGCGAACCTATAAGAACTGCAGTCCTATCTTCAGCCCAGGAATACTGCAGCACTCCCTATGAACCTCTGTCCAAGACAACAAAGAATCTTCACTTAGCAAAATCCTCAATGACACGCAGCAATATGATTTAGATTTACCCTCTCTACAAGATCAAGATCAGCAAGATCGTATTTTGGGTTCCAAAACAATTCACTAAGGATTGGGATGCTTTGTGAATTGTAAAAACAAAGGATTAAACCTCTAAAATGAGAAGACAAATTCGTACTGCTGTTTGCAGGAAAAACGTAGAGAATTTTTGCACAGGTCTTCTGCTAAAAAACGGAGTTAGAGAGTCCTATTTATAGAAGACTTAAGGTGGAAGGTCACGCAAACGAGATAGGATGTCGTTTGAACGAGATGCAGTGTCGTTTGAAAGACAGAAGCACTTCGCGCGACATACCATTTCGCTTGAACGACATACGGTGTCGTTCGAACGAGATGGATAAAATTCAATAATTTTATTTTTCTTTTTCTCGTTAAATGCACCGCCTCAAAAACTCCAAAAATTATATTTTTGACATACTCAAAAACTCCATAAAGGTCCGATCCAACACTTAGAAAATATTTTATGAAAAATAATCCCTATACTCTAAGTGAAATGCTAAGGTCTTAAACACAACCTTACCAAAATTAATCTCGCGGAGACTCCTTTGATGAAGAACTTTGATATTTGGATCCGTTTTGATGCTAGAATGATCTTGAATACTCTTCTACATTTGTAGCGGTATACGACATACTTTAATGTAAACAGGACTTATAAAATATATCCTTACAAAATGTAATACATAAGATGATTTTCAACCAACACAGCGAATCATTTTCATTCAACAATAAATAAAGTTCTTACAACCATCTCCAAATATTCATCAAAATAATAGTTATAACACTAAATTCAAATATTTGACTTGATAACAAAAATACATTAATTTATTAATACTCCTAACATGAAATGCTTTTATCAATGTAATTTCGTAACACTGAAGTGTACGACCTCTAAAACCACTGATTAACATTTGCATGTTCTACAAAAATTATCACTTTCACAAAAAAAATAGTGTCAATTATATCAGAATTAATACCCTTCATCAACAATACAATGTGTAAAATGAATCAATATAGTCTATTCTCATCATAAACAATATAAATATCTAACTACTATTATTTTAAAAAGAAATCGATAGAGTCTCCTTTGTTTATTCATGAAAACCATAGGTAGACAACCTATTTTAAACATTAAAATTGATTCTAAGAATGATATACACCAAACAAAAGAAAATTTTAGTCACCACCATAATAAATTTTCACCACCACTATTGAAAATTTAACTTTAAACGAGAGAATTTTCCATTATATATATATATATATATATATATATATATATATATATATATATATATATATATATATAAGTAATTATATGTATGAGTTATATTGTATTACCTAGTCACATTGAATCGTCGAAGTAGTGGAAGCATGATGAGGGGTAATACTTTGGAACAAACTTTGCACTTCACTTCGCATATCATTCTTCATATGTAATAAAGCTTGTTGGTACGAATCTCTAACTCTTCGAGTCCTGTTGATGTTGAGTCTCTCGGTCTTTAGCTTCTTTCTTTAACTGGTTAATTTATTCCAATAATAACTAAGATGAATATGCTTTTGTTGATGTTGGCCTAATACATGTTCCCTTTATTAAAGCATACCCATGCCCTCCATATCCTACTACATCCGTAAAAATCTTCTTCCGCACTTTTGGGTCATTTTTTTGCTCTTCCGGTAGCTCATTTAGTCGTCTTTTAAGCATTTTATACCAATTAAATCAATATTATAATTATGAACATAAAATAATTTTAAAGAACACAATTTATAACAAATATTAAATAAATCTTTTAAGCATCACTTATGAATTAATATTTATACATACCGCTCTATCAAATGATCCATCTTCAACACTAAAAGGTTTATTATTTGGAGCTCGAGTGGCTTTCCACATGCTTATATTGTCGACGGGCCCCCTGTTCTATCCTCTGAAAAAAAAATTTATATATATATATATACTATTAGATTAAAATCAGAAATATTTATAATAACAAAAATCTCAACCTCCTTGGCTATTTTAGCATATGGCTTTCGTCCTGTCCCTGAGTAAGCACATTCAACTTCACGGTTCTTTGTGTTTTGATCCGATATATAGTAAATATTTGAAGAAATAAAAATAAAAATTATGATACTAGTGATGAAGAATGTAGGTATAAAATTCTTAATAAGATGCCATGTTTATACCTTAATCTTCTTTAGACCCCAGTATTTCACCAATTCAGGCCACTGATTTTTTTTTACTCGTTCAGGCATATAACTCAATCTCTCTTCATCTATTTGAAACTTTTTATAGTGATTCACCTTCACACGATGCTTCATTTCTTCTATGCAAGTCCCATCCTTGCAAAGAAGCTTTATTTTAAACCTTCTGGTGCATTTGTGTTATTCTAAGAACAAAAGGAATAAATTCGTTAAAACTTGACAAGCTAATGTACAATGGCACAAATAAATAAATAAATCAAACTAATAAGTTACCTTCACTTACTTCCAAATATTGTCAAGTGCTTCCTCGTCCGCCTCGCTCGAATACAACATTACCAATCGAAATAAATTCCCACGCCTTGCATAATGTAAGATGTGGGTTCTTGGAATACGATTAGTATCAAGTGAGGTGTAACCCCTTATCAAGATCGGGATCAATGCTCAAGACAATATTTAATAATGACAATGAATACAAGAGAAAAGGAACAATGAAATTTAATATTTAGACTTGTATTATATGATATTTTTACACCGTTCACACACTATAAGTATCATAAATTGATGGGACCAGGAGGTAACTTGGTCGGAGGGAGAAAGAATAAGCACTCTGGCACAATAAAGGCAAGGCAGGAACATCAAGTCCAGTTAATGCTCAAGTCCAGTTAATGCTCAATGATATGGGTATTAAATGAGTGTGGAAAGAATTTCCTCACAAGAGCTCTCGTGTATGAAGGAAATCGGGTAGCAGTTCTAAGTGAGAGCTCTTGTATATTTCCTACATCATGTGAACACCCTCCTCAAGTCATCTAAGTGAGATCCCTCTTTTTTGGACTTGATTACCTGATCATCAACATAAAATTCCATGATCTTGTGGAAGAGATCATGGAAGATAGCCATTATTGCTCTTTAGTAAGTGTCCCCCACATTCTTCAATCCAAAAGGGATAATCATGTACATGAAATTACCCAATGGCATTCAAAAAGAAATCTTCTTTGCATCAGCTGGATCCATCTTTATCGAGTTGTACCCTACATATACATCCATGAAAATATACATCTCGTGGCCCACAGTTGCATCGATCAAGCTATTTATAGAAGGTAATGGAAACTCATCCTTTGGGCACGCTTGATTCAGGTCCTTGAAATCCACACATATTGTAATCTGGCTCTTGTCCTTGTTTCCCATAGGTACATTACTAGAAAGACAAATCGGATGCTAGATTGGAACGATGAAGAAGGTTGTAAGTAACCTTTGAACCTCCTCTTTGATCTTCAGATCCAACTCCGCCTTGTACGTTCGGGTAGCCTGCTTTATTGAAATGGCTGACGATAAAACATTTAACTTGTGACAACTCACCTCCTTGTCTACTCTGGGCATCTCGGTATACTTCCACGCGAAGACATCCTTTAACTCTAAGAGCAGCTTGATCAACTCATCTCAAGGCTCCCCTTCCAAGTCCTTCGAGATAAATATGGGGTTAGGATCGTCACCTTCTTTGGCCAAGTCTATTTTCTCTAACTCCTAGATTTACGAACTGGGTTTGTCCTTCATGTACTCAGGATCCTCTTCTATTTCTTCTACAAACTCCTAGACCCCAAAATTATCAATCACCAAACATTGCCCCTGGTTGTCTAATAAGAAGCATTCGTAAATTGGGTCAGCCTCATCGTTTAGACCTTTAGCTGCCCGCTCACACCTTCCTAACTTGTATATAATTCTGCCATTAGGCAAAACTACCCTCTTGAACTATCCATAGGCCTCTTCATTATAGGGACTCTTCTAATGATTCTCGTCCAACTCTCTCGTAGTATGCCTACTTAGGATGCTCTGACTATGGACTTAGTGTTCGATTGGGTCAATGTGTGGTGTCATTCGATCCCTTAACTGCCTCAACAGACTAGGGGGCCTTGTTGAATTCAGGTCACGCTCTTCTCCGTAGGCCAACACCATTCGAGAGGGTACTCGCACTCTCTCTCAAGTGGTCAGGATCCTTATTCCACTAGTATATCTTACTACCGTAATGGCTTCTTCTATCAGATCTGTGCTGAAAGTAGCATCTACCAGATACGCTTATTCCTTTGCAAAAGTCTTCTTGGAAGCTCGAATCACCACCTCCTTTCCCTTTACATTTTCCTTGGCGCATTGATGATAGGTGGAGGGTATCAACCAATGGTTATGTATCCACACCCTGCCAACTAGCAGTTGGTATGATGGCCCATAATACATAATATTAAATTTAATGTGGGAGGCAATGTTCCCCATTGTGATGCCTACACTAACATACCCCACTGATTTGGACGACTGATTATCGTACCTTGAAATTGCCAACGAGTGTGGCACTATCCTTTTCTCAGACAGGCCAGTGGCATAAAAGAATCTGATAGGCATTTTATTGATGGACGTTCCTCCATCCAATAGAACACGAGAGAAAACACAATCATTCACATACACTATAACGTACAAGGGTTTGTTGTGGGGGTACCTGATTGATCTGTTTGCCTCTGAAAATGAAACTTCGGAGAGATACCTTATTACAATCTTGGACATAGTCCCCTTCTATTTTAGGCCTGGTGCCTTATTCCTCTTTGTTATTTCCAAGATGGCTCGCGTAACCTCTAATCGCGAGTGCTTGGGGAGTCCAATCTGATCGAACAACCAACCGGATTTCTGCGAGCGAGAAACCATCGCACATTCAATCAAGGGGTCTGTTTTTCCTCTTCAAGTTCATAGACCTCTTCTACGTCTCTGAACGCAGCCTCATTGTAGGATATCACTGCATTTACCGTCTCTAGGGAGGAGCCCCCTGTCTGCCTACTTAGACCCTTAATGGAGTCATATTCTTCTCCTTTTTCTATCTATCCCCCAGTTGGAGCTAAGCTAGCTCGAGGGTGAACTCTTCCATAGATTCTTTAAAGTCATTATCTTCGAGCTGATAAAGTTGTTCCCTGGTTTTTTGCCTCTAGTCCCATCATCACAAGCAGGATATTAGTAGGAGGAATGTTACCCAAGGTTGGCAGAGTAGTGGGAGTAACACCACTGAAAGTAGGTGCAGTAAGTCCTCCTATAAGAGTAGAAGCAGATATTCCTACTAGTGGTGTCATAAAAGAGCTCACTCCCCTAGGTATTCCCATCATCGCTTGGGTCGTCGGAGTCTTGATGAACTTTATAAATAAACCCATAATCCCCATCATTTACACTGAGCCCATTCCTTCCTGTACGCTTGTCATTTCCATCACACTGATATTGGATGCACTAGGCTTTATTCATACTATGCTCACTCCTTTAGATAATACAGAGAGGTTTTCCTCTTCCTCTCACAGTATGGCGTTAAAATCAATAATCCTGGCGGTGTTATCCTCTGGAATCATTTCAAAAGAGAATACCTCCCCAACAGAGTCGTCAAATGTAAGATGTGGGTTCTTGGAATATGATTAGTATCAAGTGAGGCGTAGCATCTTATCAAGATCGGGATCAACGCTCAAGACAGTATTTAATAATGACAATGAATATAGGAGAAAGGGGATAATGAAATTTAATATTTAGACTTGTATTGAATGATATTTCTACACCGTGCACACACTACAAGTATAATAAATATATGGTACCAGTAGGTAACTTAGTCGGAGGGAGAAAGAGCAACCAGTCTAGGCACAATAAAGGCAAGGCATGAACTTCAAGCCTAGTTAATGCTCAATGATACGGGTATTAAATGAGTGTGGGAAGAATGTCATCACAAGATCTCTCGTGTATGAAGGAAATAGGGAAGAAGTTCTAGGTTTAGAATGTCATCGTCGTGAACTATTTAGTTAGTGTATTTATATGGAGGCAAGGTTACTTGAGTAACCTTGCTAGTATTTAATGTGATTAACATCATTAAATGCACAAGTACTCCCCTTCATTAATGTGAGAGATATTGCATTAAATGCATGGGATCTTATAACTTAGTGAGAACTGCTTAACCAGTTGGAAGTATGGTGTGCATTAATGAGGGACGTAACATGGAAGCTTAGAGGCTTATCTTAGAACAGCTAAGAGGTCAGATTTGGTAGACTAGGCCTCCCATCCTAAGTATAAACCCACTTGAGTGATGCAATTTCGAGTCCCTAAATGCCAGATGTTATGACGTTAGAAAATGGGCGAACAGTGACCCCACTAGGAGTGTGGTCACATCATCCAGACGAATGGTGTTTGGTTTGAGGTTGCTCGATTGATAAGTAGCTAGAGTGTTTGTTCTTCTATTTGCTGGATAAAACTATCATTACGCTAAGGCTGCAATGTTGAGGTACCTCGAGGAGGTTCCCTCGAGTGAGTAGAAGTTATGGTAGCTCGGCTGTAGGTAACTCGAGTAACCACATATACTAGATGAACTTTTGCCCAAGTGTGCCAAGAGGGTTGGTTATTGTATTCCCAATGATGCCTTGCTCCCAATCCTCTAACCCGCGTCCCTGCGAGGTTACCAAGAGGAGGTCGTTCGATAGAGCATGTTAGCTCTCCCACATCCTGCCAGGCATGGTTCCTCGTGGATACCGAAAAACCTCGCTCACACTATTAAGTAAGATAAAGTACATGATAAAATACATTATATTTCATATTATAAACTATTGTCATTCGAGTGACTTCGATCTTCGAGTTGGATTTTCGAGTCATGTCTGTGGAGGATCTTCAAGGGAACTCCATCGGGTGATCTTTATCTTCCTTCTTTGTCTGTTAGGCATCGAATTAACCTAAATGTGACATCAATTTACTTTTAAGCTTACAAAATGTCTGACAAATTTCATTCCATTCCAATATCTTCTTTTTGTTATCATTCCATTCGAGTCAAGGCCTTGCCCCCATTCTAACCCATTTTTTACAGTAAGGGTAGTCATTGTACCTAAGCAAAAAATTGGAAAATAATGTTTATACATCGTGTTCAATATGAATATAAACATAAAATGTCATACAAATTGAGTTATACAAACAGTGCATTGTGCAACACAGCATACCTGTGACATCCTCACCATCTAAAGCCAAGACATTAGATGGAGGATTGGCATTCCCAACTGAATTATTAATCTTCTCAATATTTGGGGAAATTTAACTTGTAAGTGTTTGAAATAAAGAAACTTCATCTCTTGAGTGGCGGTGTGTATTCTGTGACTGGGATGTTAATTCAATATTTGGGGAAAGATGTAGTTGCATCTCTCTAGTTCCATGGTCCCTTATGTTGTGTTTCACAGAAGTAATTTGGGATGACCTCTCTAAATCATTTCTCATTGGAGTTGTGAGTGGTTGCTTCTCGAGCAGTCTTTCCTCAACTATGAGGTTGGATGTTTTCAACCAATAATGACGACGCTTCAATGTCATGGATCTGTATATTTGCATTTATCATAGCAAGAAGTCACATTTCAGTTATATATCACATTTCAACATCAATTACAAAACTAATCAAACATGAAACAATAAAATAAAAGGATCAATCATAACCTTAAAATGATCATTTTCATTTCAAAATCATTTTCAAGAATAAGAAAAGCAAGCAATGCATTAGAAACTGTTAAATTCCTAAGCCAAAATTGAGTCATGCTCTGTTTTAATGAACAACAACTTTAGTGTTGTTCAAACATGGAGCACCAGCAATGCCTGTGGCCACTGTTATGTACTAGGCACCAGCTTTAGTGTCGTTCAAACAGGGAGCACCAGCTTTAGTATTTACGATTTTTTGGGGTGTCAAGTTTAGAGCTTTGATCAGCTACACCCCCTACTGAAATACTGAGTTGGATTGTGAAACCACAAAAAAACCAACAGCAGTAAAAAGTAATATGGAAAATAACATGCTCAAGTTGAAGAAGCCTTTCCTAAAGTTGAAGTTAACTATTATTACTAAAATCAAAAACCAACAGAGGGACATAAATTCCTAGATCAAGTTCACAAAGTCTTTGCATGCATATACACAAACCCATGCAATAGGCAGATGAGTCCAAACTTCTACTTCCAACATACGACAAAAGGGTCAATAACTAAGTAACCAAAGGTTTTGAGTACCATCCATGACAAAAATTGGATGATATTTTGAGTACCACACTGTAAACATTCAGATAAATACGTTTTGATACATATTAGCAAAATTTTATATAATATGTTGATATAGAAAGTGGTGATCTGAAAATACTACATTGCAGTCATTTAATTCTTTTTATTGCTTATTAGATGATCCCCTACCCCCCACATTCAAAAAATGCTCTTGTTCTATTGTATTACTTATTCAAACCAAGTGAATGGACATGTCTTCAACATTTTCATCTAGATGCAATTCATTTCAATGTATTGGAGGGGTTTTGCAAATTTCAACTATGCAGCGAAAATAAATAGCCACAGTAAGCCAGGTCAATTAGTTTGTTTTAAATTGAAAATTATTTTATGTAGTGTCTCTCCGTCACAACAGGTTACATTCAGATGAGTTACTAAAATCTTAACTCTAGTAGATTTAATAGGGTAAAGGATCTGCACCAACGAATATCTGATATGAACATGAATATCATAGTAACAGCAAGCTTATATAGAATACTATTATTGAACTAACTTACTCTAGCCACTTAAACACAACTCCACAACTGAAAAACTCCGACTGGCATGGTAAAAAAATTACTCCTAAAGAATAATTCATACATATACTTATTTAAATTAAACACTTCTAACATTCCCTCCCTTTAACTGAATTCTATTGAAAAAATACCCAGTTTATAAAGCTGCTTTACTAGCACTATAATTCCCTCACTCAAATTGGATCTTCCATTGAACAGACGCCGAGCATTTTATGCAATCTCACAAAATGGGACAATTTTAGGGTCTTTGTCAGGATGTCGACAATATGATCTTTATGTTGAGTATTGATAGAGAAGCAAATAAAAAAGGGGTTCCTAAAGGAGTTAGAGTTCAAGACCCAATGTTTAAGAGGTTAAAATTTTTGTCTTCTAAGATAGACATTAACTATGTTTCTTCTAGGTATCCATGATAAAAGAAATTATTTTGAACGTGAGAGGCATTGGGAATAACTCAACCCGAAGAATATTAAATAAATTATATAGATTTCATAAGTTATCATTCATAGTTGTTCTTGAGCCTATGATGGATAGAGATAAAATTAAAGATCTTAGAAGAATGCTAAATTTTGAAGGTTATGGTGTTAATTGCAATAGTAAATCTAGCAATTTTGGAGGTTTGATACTTAGAGCAAAATGTTCCTCTTAATATGGAGCATTATATGATTCATAGTCCTATTCTTGTGAATTTTATTTATGCTAAGTGCACAAGGAATGATAGATTTATTTTATCGGATGAAATTCTTTAAATTGTAGATCAGGTAGCTGACAATCCTCTAGTAGTCATTAGAGAATTTAACATAGTATCTGGTTATTTAGAGAAAGTAGGAGGGAATGAAGTTAAAAGTGTAGCCATTCAAGATTTTTCCAGATGTGTTTCTAATATATGACTTATTGATGCTAATTATGAAGGTTCGAAGTTCACTTGGTGTAATAATATAGATTCCTATCTGATTTGGGAAAGACTTGATAGAGTCCTCATTAACCCAAGTTGGGTTTCTAATTTTCCACTACAACTATTAAAATTTTGAACAATAATTGTTCAAACCGTTGGATTGATACTTCTAGTAGGGTTTCAGACTAAATTTCTTAAATATTATGAGAAATTACTGTCAGCTGATGTTGTTGAAGATGATCAAGACACGTTTCAAGTCATTCTAAATTTAATTAATTTAAATATGAATTAGATATTGAGTTAAATTCTTGAAGAAACTGAGATTTGTGATGACATGCATAATCTTTATCCTAACAGCTCTGTTGGTGTTGATGGATTCAATATTGTGTTTTTATACTAAATCTTGACATAGAGTTAAAGAGGACTTGATAGCTGCTATTTTGGGCATTTTTGGGAAGGGATTATAATAAGAGCTAGGGTTCAACTCACATTTATTTGATACCTAAAACGAAAAAAGAGACCAAGACTCAGTTGAAGCTCTAAAACCATAAAGTTCTCTTACAACATCTCTACTAGAATAAAAGAGACCAAGACTCAAACAAACATGATTTAAACCAATATAGACATGAGGAAAATGAAATGATTGTATAATGTAGTTTACATAGACCTGCTGAATAAGCCTTCTAAAGATAGAAATCTAGAATTAGACCTGCTGAACATGGAGGCTGCTATTTGAAGGACCATAATAAAATGACCGTGATGGTCCATGACCTTTATAAGTTTTTTCAGTCACCCCAAAACATGTTATGGTTTTTCACTGTGACAAAACAAAAGTTTTGGTGAAATGAACAAATTAAAAAAGGGAGGAACGTACAATACTACTGTGCCACTGCAAAACTTAATAAAAGTAGAAAACAAATACGAGAAACTCTTTACACCTTAAGGATAATATCGAAAGCATAACGGCTTTAATCATGCCAACATAGTTCTATATTCGAAAAATGTCTAAAAACTATAATTTAGGTAGTTAATTCCTCATAGTTGTTCGTGAGCCTATGATGGATAGAAATAAAATTGAAGCTTTTAGAAGAGTACTGAATTTTGAAGGTTGTGGTGTTAATTGCAATAGTAAAATCTGGTAGTTTTGGAAGTAATTGTTGCATTAAAATATAATTTCCGTGGCTCTTTAATCCCAAAATATTTATTTCTTGCATGTTCACGCACCGTGAAATGTTCGATGAGTAGCCATCAGGAGCTTTAACATTCTATAATAATTTTTTAAAAATCTCCTTCTCTTTGTTACTCATCGTGTACTCTGCTTGGGAAATATACTGTAGATTTTACCCTCATGGTTGAGGATGTAGATTTAATCTAATAACCAAAATTTTGAGATCTTTTCGTTCCTGTAAATTATCTTTTCGTTTTCCTTTAGTACCCAACAATGTAAACAAGACATTATCGCAGACATTTTTTTCAATATGCATGACATCAAGATTATGGCGAGTAAGATTATCCTTACAGTATGGCAATTCAAAAAATATGCTTTTTTCCAATCAAATCTAGATTTTGGAATTGCGTGTTTATTTTTTTCTAACGCCTCTCTTTCCATCCTTCTAAAGACATCTTCCATCTTACATTCACATTCAACGTCAATATCATTCAACTGTTGTAATACTTATAAGCCCGAAAGTTGAAGTGGGGTTGGACGTAATTCTACCATCCCATTAAATGGTGCCTTCTGCTACGAAGCCTATGGGGAGAGTTTAAGAATCGACGATGACCCAAATAACGGAACTTCTTACCATTATCTAATCTCATTGACTAGTGATCTTCGCTAAAATAAGGACAAGAAAATTTACCTTTTATGCTCCATCCCAATAACATAGTATAAGCGAGGAAATCATTAATGATCCGCAACAACGATGCATGCAACTGAAGGAACTCCTTACTTGACGCATTATAAGTGCGTAAACTACTAACCCATAGCTCAATCAACTCATCAATAAATGGTTGTAAAAATACATCGATCTTATCTCCAGGTCCATTTGGTCCATTATAAGAATAGACATAATCAAGTTAGGTTGCTTCATGCAAAATCACGAAAGTAAGTTGTAAATAATGAGTACATGTGCTTAATGCTCATATTATTAAACGAATTATATCCATCAGCATCTAATCCAAGCCTAACATTGCGAATCTCCCTTGTAAAAGAAGGGTTTTTCTCATTAAAAGTTTTCCAAGCAAGAGAGTCAGTGGGATGTCTCATTATATGATCGTCGATCCTTTCCTCGGCATGCCATTCCATTAGAGGAGATGAATAGGATGACTAAAATAATTTCTGCAATCTCAGTTTCAAAGGGAAGTATCTCATTTTCTTTACAACTACGTTCAAAAATTGGACACAATCAATACTTGAGTCCTCATCTTTATATCGAGAAGATCCGCATATGCCACACTTTTCAAGACCCTCAGTTTCATTACAAAATAGCACACAGTTATTTGGGCATGCATCCCATGTCTCATACTTGAATCCCATGTCTTTTTTTATTTTGTTGGCTTGGTAATAAGACGTGGGAATTCTAGCAAGAGAAAACATCCTCCCCAAAAATTTTAATAAACCCGTGAGAGATTAATTTTTCCAACCGTGAAGTTATTTCATTTGCAAGAGTTCAACAACAAATGACAATTCAGTAACCTCAGGCAGACAATTTTTCTAGAAGTCGTATTGAGCCTTTTTCATAAGTTTATAGTACTCTGGAAGATCTTTGTCGGATTCAAAGACATATTTGATATTACATTCCTCCTCACTCATATTGTCATACGTGTGGGGACTACCTATTCCGTCTTGAACCATTGTAGTGGACAATTTTCCTAGAAATCGTATTGAGTCTTTTTTATAAGTTTATAGTACTCTGGAAGATCTTTGTCGGATTCAAAGACATATTCGATATTACATTCCTCCTCACGCATATTGTCATACGTGTGGGGACTACCTATTCCGTCTTGAACCATTGTAACCTTGTTATGTCTAGCACTCAGTTCAATAGGTATAGGTATATCATTAACTAACATATCATCCTGCGGATTATTTCTATCGCTGCTTACACCACCAAAAGTTTCTCCGTGAAAAATCCAAACCTTATATGTCTTGTCAAAACCATGCATCTCAAGGTGATATCTCACAATTTGATGAGCATGGTACACTCGATTTGCACATCTCTTATAGGGGCAATAGATTTTGGTTGTCTCGATGTTTTCATTTGTATATGCATAGTTAAGAAACCCGTCAATCCCATTAATGTATTCTTTTGAACACCAGTATCGTAAACAATCCAACTCTTACCCATGGTTCCCGTCTATGCATCTAAAAAAATGTCAGGAAATTTATATTTCATAATATAAAGCTAAAGAGATTAATAATGTCTTCGCAATATGATGAAAAGATAAAGAGATTAATAATGGCAAACATGAAATCCTAAAGAGATTAACACATAAAGGGGGAACAAGCTATGAAAATAAGAATATAATTCATCACTTGAAATTAAGTACTAATATTGCTAACTAAATCGAACAATTCAAATCTGAAATATTGAAGTACTAATGCACGCATGATAATGGAATGTATCAAATAAGAATTCACATAATCAACTAATTAACATCTACATCACTAAACATTTACACATTAAAAAACTCACAATGTACATACCCATTTTCATCCTCGTTTGAATCCGTATGCTCATTTTCTTCTTCACGTGACACAAATTCGTCATCATCACCAATCAATTTTGTTTACTCTTTGAAACACTTTTTTTATTTTTGTCTTTATTTTGAATTGTCGAATACAATTCATGTATTCCCAATTCTTTCAATTTTGCTCTATTCTCTTCCTCTCTTGTTTCTCGTACTCCCTCATTGTCACAAACATTTTATGAGAAAATATATGTCATTAAAGAAAGAATGGGACTCATACTACTTCTTTAAGATGTTAATTTCATTTCTATACTTGCTATCAAAGTAGTTGTAGAACTTTAAAGCATTTTTATCCTTGCATTTAGCTTTGTAGTAATAAGACCCAATATCATTTAACTTCATTCTCATAAATATATAAAAAAATGAGAAGATCTACCAATCAAAACTTTACATCAAAAACCTAATCAATCATTCTACAAATCTCAAATACATAAAAAAAAAATCTCATTAATGGTTTGGGGAAAGAATAAATTTAGGATCTTTGAATAATTGGTTCATTCATTACAAATTTCTTTAAAAATAAAATAAAAGCCTATTATAGAATCATTGAGCCAACATGAACCATAATGCTATTTAACATCAAACAAAATAAATAGTCGATTATAGATCTTCTCATTAGGTCACATTGAAAGCTACAAAAAAAAATTAAAATCAACAAATAAGCATCCACTCTTTATTTACATTTTATATAAGTATTATGCATATGGTTATATATTTACAGTTTATGTATATGGCATCATTAATTATGTCTAAAGAATAGTTTTTGATCACCCATTGTCTAACTATTTACAATAGTATATTTTGAAAAAGAAATAATAATAATAATAATAATAATAATAATAATAATAATAATAATAATTTCTTTGACATTTTCATCAACACAAAGCAAAGATGAAAAGTTACCCTAAGACGAAAAATAATCGGAGAGAGAAAACGGTCAGAGAGTATGATAATAGCGGAGGAGAAGAAGCCGGGGGGTGAATGCCAGTTTGGGTATTTTGGCCGATTGGGATAAATTTGAGTGGGTTTTTGTTTTTTGTTTTTTTGGAGAAAAGTACTCTTAGGTTCCTCACAAACAAATTTTAAACACTAATGGTGTGTTTGATTGACATGAAAAAAATTTCCAGGAAAAATAGTTGTTTTGACTTATGTTTTACCTATGTAGTACCTTGATTGTGAATACTTCATATAAGAATGACATTAATTCACATAATAGGAGCTACATCTCAAACCTCATTTTTATTGAAAACTATTTCTTACCCATCCACTAAAGAATTGTTTTCCACAGAAAATAGAAAAAGTAAGACCAAAAACACATATATTTTTCCGGAATTTTGATAAATTTTAAATACTTAGGTACACTAATTATCTTCTTATATAAGTCCGAGCTAGTGGCATAACAAGTGGACCTAATAGTAAATTGTCCTTAAATGTTTAAAAATTATTACCAAGGGACCTAATTGTAAATTTTTCTTTATTTTTTGGGTAGGAGGTTAGGTTAAAGTGAGCGGGAGATGAAAAGTATTAATGGTGGGAACTCATTTTTTTAGCCTTCTTATTTGGTATATCTTTTGGAGACAGTAAGTATTTACCATTTCATTTGGTTTACTTTATAAGACGGATATAATTAACCATATCAAAAAGTGACCTTTTTTTAGACGGATATAATTAATAGTCTCAAAAAATAATAGTTTTTAGAACGACTAATTATATCCGTTTAAAAAAATATATTTTAAAGACTATATTTTGTCTGTCTCAAAATATAAGGTCTTAAAAGAAACTTTTTTATAGTGGTTTTTGGCCAGAGTTCGCGGTAGAAATCAGGTAGGGGTCTCCAGTGGGTCGAGCAGGGAGGTGGTTTAAGTTCGGTTTTGGCGGGTTGGTGATCTTTAAACCGCCTCTTCTATCCTACATGCCACCTAAAGCTATTTGATATTTCACATGTCTCGAGGGTTTCATGTTTCAAGTATTTACTCATAACTACTTACGTTGTTGGAGTCTCTATTATCTTCCTAACAGCGTCATCTTTTCATGCTCTTTCTGTTCGAGCTTCCTAACCTGCCCATGCTTCCACATGCTGGTCTGAGGTAAGTAAAAGAAAATGATATGGGTTTTGTTCCCTAAGATAACTAAACCTAGCTGATGGAGTCTCTATTGTGATTCATGCTTAGTCCCAAAAACCACATACATATTATCTTTATCCCATTTTGGTATCCCCACCTAAATACACCAAGCCCACCTCCTCTCTTCATTTTTACCTTCAATCTGAGATCATGATGTGTTCTATTAATCGCTCCACTTTAGAAGACAAAGGCACCTTAACAACCTTTATTTTCAAAGCAGTTGGTTAAAGAATCACATGTTGCTAAAAAATGTTTTTTTTCTTAGTTATTTTTGTAATTGGTTTTATGCATCAATTTTTTTCTTTGGAAATTGTTGTTTTAATGGTTCGATTTCAGGTTTGGCATCCATGGACTCATCTTCAACATTTATTAAAAGGTTATCTCTCCCGGCCTTATTTGTTTTGTTTGATTTAAATCATTTTCTGAATATTTTAACTGGCTGTTTCAGATTGGCAACTCATTTTTTGTTTCTTATGTTTGTTGGTCGAAGACCAACAAATAGAATAATAATATCTATGTATTCTCATTCAAGGATATGTTATCATTATATATTTTTTTCTTCTAATTTGTAACTTCCCTGTTCTCTATACTTTTTTTTTATATTGACTACACTTGCTAAGGGGTTTTTGTTCTACAATATTAATTATTTAAGATGATTTTTTTGTGTTCTCTTTCACGTTTCATTTTTTTCTCTTTCATCTTTTTGGTTTGTGACAAAATGGAGGAAATAATCACAATTTTTTCTTTTTATTTATTTCTTTATTTTTAGTGTTATTAATTTCTTAGTTTTAGAATGAACCATTTGTATCTATTTTTTTCATTGGTTTCATTATTAAGGGTTCAAGTATTTCTCAAAAGGAACCAAGCAGGTGTTGTTTTGTTTGAAACGTTTTTTTTATCATCTTTGATCTTGGAAAATCTTTTTCGTGTTCATTTCTAATTATAAAAGCTACTAGATTGGGCACATGGGGGCACATGGCTCAATGTAAAAGTTTGATATATTTTACTTAAAATTGAAATGATAATTTTTTTAAACAAAAGTATCGAATTTTGGCTCAATGGCTCAATGTTAATTTCATTTTTCTATTCACTCCAAGGAACTTAAATATATCAAATATTAATAATTAGATTTCTTATATTTTATTTTTACTAAGTTTCATTTTACTCTTTACTGTTTCTATGTCACTTCTATATCACTGTTATTGCATATTTAGTGTTAGATTATATTCCTACAATGTTTAACTCGTTTTTTTTATTCCGGCTACCCAAATGAAGAAAGGAAAGAACACAAGTTGTATTGTATGTTTCAGTGCCATTTCATCTACATGGGAATGGCTATAAACATATGGGATAGAAGTATTTCAATAATTTGAAAATTTATTTTCAGATATCTGAAATATATTCCTTTTCATTGGTGGTTAGTACTATGATATTAAGGGAACTTGATGTGCCCATTTAAATATTTAGGACCTGCTTATGTTTTGGTATTTTATTTTGAAAATTCATAATTTAGATCTCAAAATAATGTTATGTTATCCAATTTTTCATTTCGAAATAATTTCATGTTACACCAAAATAATTTATTGTTAATGTTATGTTACACCAAAATACTTTCATGCTTTGTGCAATTGTTTTGTTTTCAGGCTTTTAAATTTTATTAATTTCATGCTTTTATTTTCATTGACAGTTTTATTTTTTATTGTGTCATCGGCATGGGCAAACTTAATGTGTCGTGTTAATTCGTTATTACCGATTAAGATAATAAATTATTTTGAATCGTATATAGGTTGACATATTAGCTTATTTAGAGTTATGGTTAAGTTATAAAAAAACATAATGATTTTTCTAATTTGACCAAAATTAATAGATCCTAATGGTTACTAAGGATTGAAGCGAATCAACGCAATCCCAATCCATTAACTATTCTATTTTATCAGTTTGGCGTTGATATAATTTAAAATTATTAAGGGTTCACACATAACATAATTTCGTGTCACTTCGTATCATGTTATCGTGTCGTGCTTCCTTTTGGATCTAATCACTATTACGAAATTTTCATAACGTTTTTTAATCGTGCTTGGATGTAATCACTACGAGGAAATATTTGGATCATTTTCACAGTCGTGCCATCGGCACGGGTACACCCTAGTATGTATATATGTATCCCGCGCATTAGTGTACTTATTGCGTTGTTTACAAAGGTTGGTAAAATTTATTATTTGCTCGACATTTAGATACACAAGGATATTTAACCGAGCTTTTGAATGTATAGTTGCTCAAAATATAGATTTTGTTAGAGGAACCAATATCTCACTTAACACGCAACACATTTGTAAACTTCCTCGCCCATAATGAAACACCGCTGAGGTGCTCGTCTGCACAAGTTGGTTCCTCACATTCAGAGTCAAAACCCAAGAGAAAAAGTGATTCAAAATGAATCTCGAACACCTTGACTCTTATATTTCAAACAATCCAATAGGAATCTCCTTTTAGAACTAGTATTTGCTCGAGTTGGTTTTCGGGTTGATCAAATAGAGATTCAGTCATGAAATTATCTACACTTGATTATTTCAATTATTATCATCATTATACATTCCTTTCCTTTTGGAAATTTCATCGAACAGCCGTTTTTCAAAACTTGACCAACTAGTTTTTAAAGGTCTAGTTCAAGAAAAACAAATAGAAGATTACCTTCAAATAAAAGCATATCAAAAGTCAATGCTCGGATTGAATAAAAAGAATACTTGCGGCTTTCTCAAACTAAAGTTGTTCTCAAATCCCTCAAACAAAGATTATGCGCAACTTCATTGAGCAAAATTCTCGAAATCACAAACTAAAGATTTAAAAGGGCAAAAAATTATAGAATTCTCGAATCATTATAACTGAGTAAAAAAAATTGAGGTTGACGAAAGGCTTGTATCCCTCACAGTAATTAAAAAAGAGGAAAAGGGAGACCAAAGTATTCATAGTTCCTTCTCGTCACAGCCTAAAGTATGTTCAAATCGGTGAAAACGAAATGATAAAATCACTAGAATAAATTCACTACTTGCTAGACTAGTAATTGCTCGACCAACGTTTTGATAGAAAAGGTGTTTTTTTTCCAGTAAAGTTCAAATTACGAATTTGGTAATAGTGATGAGCGTGGCTCATTAAATGAGAATGTGAGTGGTCTTTTTGTCAATGTACCAAAAAAAAATAATCCAAGTGCATCAGAAATCATTTTGAGCACCCCAGATAGCATAATGGTAAAGGTAATAACTATATAGCACAATACAAACCGAATTACTTCGGTTGCTCGAGAAGTCACTGTGACACCCCGCCTAATTAAATACATGGTGATCAGTCATTTATTAAATTAAATCAAGGTGAACGGTTGGTTCATTCTTAGCATCACTGTCGTAAAAATAACTTTTCCAATTAAATACCCTAATTAATTAGGCTAAGTGACAAAACCATTTTTTTTAAGACTTAAATTCCAATTTTAATTAAAACCAATAATTCAAAACTTTACATAATTCATAATTTAAGAACCATCCAACAAAGATACTGGAATAAACAATCCAATGAATTAAGTATCCAACTAAATGATACCAACATTTAAAACTTAAAGGAAAAACATCCTGACAGTAATAAATTCCAAAGTATTAATACTCGAAATGAACAAATCATAATATCCGATAAACAACTGAATAATGGAAAAGGGAGACACATGCCCAACTGAATAAATAGTGCTAGAAGTGGAATCAACAAATGAGGTCGTCTAAGCGAGAGGCCTGCAACTCCCACCTAAGCTGCATCGCGTTCCCAAAGGATCCTCCGCAAGACTCCCATGTGGTTGGGCACCTGAAATATATACATATATATATATATATACATATATATATATATATACATATATATATATATATATATACATATATATATATATATACAATAGAGAAGAGAAAGTAGAAAACGGGTCAGAGCCCAATTGTAAAAACAGTTTAAAATTTATTTTAGCAAGCATTTAAAATGTTTACTGGCTAATGCAATAACATATTAGTAACGACACTCTTTTAAGAACATCTCACCTCTCTTCTAATGTGCACCACTATCGCACTAATCTCCCCAACAGTTTAACTTCTTTTATCTTAAGTTACTCGTAAGATTTCAAGTTGACGATTTCAAATGTTAAGGAGGCTAATCTTATTTAATAGCACAATTCTTACATAAGCCTGATATGATAATAAAGTTCCTCAGGAATATCACATACTTTTCAAATACTTATTTCCAAGTTGGAATAATTATTCGTTTCTTACATACCATTATCACAGCAGGTAGTTCCAAATTTCCAGATTTTAAATATATATATATATATATAATACTCATATAATATATATATATATATATATATATATATATATATATATATATATATATATATATATATATATATATATATATATATATATATATATATATATTATAACAGCACCCCACATAAATCTATGGTGCGGGCATACTCTGCTATTCAGTCCCCGTATCACTCGTACTAAGGAAAATACTAGTTCGGAATCACTCTTGAACTGTATTAACACAAAACACATATAAAATGAGGCGAAGCATAGTTTCCAAGTCGTAAGAGGATAGCACATACCCTCACATCTCTTAGGACCGTCTAACTATCGATCCGATAGCCTGTACCTAGGATTTCTATCTTCTAGGGTACGAGTCAATATCCCCCATAAAGGTCCCATCGATATAAGACTGTCCCAGCGCGATAACCTCAGGGATAGCACGTAGCGCGGGCATGATTTTTACACACATATAAAATGTACATAAACACAGTCATAGAAATATACTACTCTTATCATATTAAATTTAGGTACACTCTTACGACCCATAATTATTAATATTAGTCCTTATTACTCGTTATTTAGTTATCACGTATAACATTTGCCTCTTATCTTAATTTGTGGAATTATCCCAACTCATCAAGTGACACTCGTGTATTTCTATCCTCCCAAATGTAAATTTCAGTAGGTACTCATTTATTTTACAACGTAACTACCTTACGCGTCTCCCCCTTTTATACATAGTTCCATCGTCCCTTATATGTATAACATCCCCGTGAAATGTAATTCTCGTCTTACGTTAAAGGTTCCATATTTTTAATAAGTCCTACTGGTCTTCTTTATCTCCCAAAATATTTTAATAAGGATGTCCAAAGATTATTACTCATTTAAATTTAATTTAACTATTTAGAAGGGGAAATATGAGTCTGCCAGGAGGGGTCGATCGATCGATGTATCGATCGATCGATACCCCTGGTTCGATCGATCGATCAAACAGGTATGGCGAATCTGCAGAATACCAGTTACGGGAACTATCATCCAAAACCATCCAAATCCAAGTTTTTAACTCCCAAACTCCCAGAAATTTATACCACAAACATTCTAAACCCAAATGAACAAAATCCTACGTAAGGCATGCGAGTTTTCATCAAGAATCATGAATAAAAAGGGCCAAAATCTATACAATTCATATGAACCCTAAAAATTTCTTTAACTTAATTCTTCTCATTCTTTTTCCAGAATTTCTACTTCTAATCAATCATAAATTCGTGGTTTAACCTCTAAATGTGATGGGAATTTCCAGAATAATGTTTATATCTCTATAACATGCGATTTTTAATCTCCAACATGGGTTTTCTTTCATAAAAACTCATCATAATCAACCCTAAACTAATATGAATGAAGCATTAACTAAATTAAGCAAGATAAATACTTGCCTGGGGATTTTTGTTTCTGATTTATGGATGAAATCAGTGTGGTGGTGATCCTCGTTACGCGATCTATCGTTTGGCGATGACGGCGGTGCAAACGGAGGAGTTTTTGGCCTAGAACTCCTTGGTAAGCTTTCCCTTTCCTTCTCCAATGGCCGTCACTTGTTCTTGGTTGTGTTTACCCTAGAAGACAACCCTAAGCATCTAATATAACCTTAGAATTTTCGTGGGTTTTCGGGCTCAAAAATGTAAAATGTCCAAAACGCCCTCCTGGGGTGTTAATTATGCCTAAAAACGCCCCGAGACCCAAACTAAATTCTCGGGTATATTATTTTGACTATCTCGACCCTTTCGTACACTTTGGCGCACTCGAAATGATCATACGAGTGATTTATAATTTATTCACTTTTATTAATCAACATTTAGTCCCGACACGACACGGGTGCGTCCCGACTTAAATTTCCAAGATTGTCATTCTATTCACTCGTGACATATAATAGAACCAATTTTATATATTACTTTGCTCATTAGTAATATTCAACAAGTTTCCAATGATTACTAACTCTGGTCACGTTAGTAATTATAAAAATAATTAATTTCCAGATTTATATTAAATTAATAACTCACATTAAATTTAATAAATCCCCAAGTTTATAAAGCATAAAAATACGGGGTATTACAGTCACCTGGTCCAGTCAGCTCGAGTTCATATATGCGTAATTTAAATATTTAAGTGACGGATCGATTTTATATTCAGAAAATTCGATTTAAATATTATTTTCAAATATATTTTTAAAATATAATTTTTTATATTTATAAATATTGATGTGTGTTTGATAAACTTGATTTTAAATACAGTTTTATGAAAATCTGATAAAATTGGCAAACATGCACACACACACACACACACACACACACACACACACACACACACACGTATATATATATATATATATAATGACATGCTCATTTACATACCGATTTTTTAACATAGTAAACATATTATTTTTTAGTTGAGTGTAAGGACATTGTCCGTCACAATTTAGTATGTCGTATACCACTACAAGTTGTTTACAAGTCGTCAAAGGATTGAGAAGTGTACATATACAAAGACGAATCCAAATTTCAAAAAGTCTTTAACATTCAAGCCCAACAAGGATGAATTTGGTCAAATGTGTTTAAGTTTCATTTACATTTCACATTAAATAAGGGTGTCAGGCTTCTGATTTTTGTGTGGAGAAACACTGGTTTTAAACAGAATACAATTGAGTGTTTTGGTTTATTCTCCAACAATTTGAGGGTTCATAACTTTTGTTTTACAATTCACAATCCCAATTGCTTTTGTGTGAGTTATTTTTGTGGAACCCAAAACATAGTTTTTTATTGTTTCATTCTTTGTGGTGAGATCTCTACAACTGAGAGTTGCGTTCTATTGTGGAGTGAGTCGCTACAAAGTTTATGACTGCATGTCATTGAGGATCTTCTGCGTGTTGATTCTTTGTTGAAGACTGCGTGTTCGTTGTGGCATAGCTGCGTGTGAACCATTGTTGATTTCTAGCCGTTAATTTAAAGGTTTGATGAAGACACCCTGCGTTACACTTGAGGGAAGTTGTATGTAAGTCAATGATCTTGTAAACTTGTGAAAGTTCTAGAAATAAAAAGGTCTTTCCCTGCGGGGATTTTTCCTGAATTTTGTGTCACATATTTTACTTATGTTGGTTTGACACATGCATACAAGTAGTTCAAGAGCTAAATTTATTTGATTCATAAATTGACACTAATTAAATAAGTTTGTAATTGGAATTTGCGCAACTATTTATTGCACATAAGGTCTTTCAAATTGGTGTCAGAGCAGGTTACGCAAATTTATTGCGTTTGATCCTTGTTTTCCACATATTTGTGTGATATTGATTTTGTTTGAAAAAAAAAAAATTTTGTGAAAATTTTTTTCACTTTTAAATGGACCACTTATATAATTTGATGCCCCCTTCTGTTGGCACGAGTCATAGTTTTGATGATTTAAATCGTTAGAATTTGACGTTTGCTAAAAAAATTAAAGTTTTGGAAAAAGAAAATTCTCGTTTTAAATCTGCTATGGATCTTTTGCAAACCGTTCAAAAATCAAAGAGATTTTTATCATGAAAAATTTGTTTCTTTGGACCATGAATTTAATTCTTTAAAATTGTCCAGAAATGAGAGTGATGATAGAGTCCTAGTTTTAGAAAAAGAATTAGAGGACTTTAAAAATTTTAGTGTTCCTGTTTGTGCCGTTGAGGATAAAAAATTAATCGATGATTTTACGGCACGTGAAGAGACTCTTAAGGATAAGTTTGTTTTAATTTAGTGTGAGCGCGATAAACTATTATGTTTAATTGATAATTTGAAAAATAAATCTCTGTCTTTGGAAGAGTCTAATTCGTTGCTTGAATTAAATATTTTGAAGTTGAAAAATGATTTAAATGATTCAAATAGGTTTGATAGTGATGGTAATGGCTCGTCATGTTCTAATGCTTCTGTTTCTAAAGCCAGAAAAATTATTTGTTTTAGAGGGTCAACCATTCCTAATGACGTTAGAAAAGGTCAACCCACAGGTGTCGTTCCACCCGTTTACACATGTTCACGTTGTGGTAGGAAAGGGCACCTTAGGCGTTTCTATTTTGATCTTCGAAAAAGGTCCTAGGGAGTTTATGTCTGGTGTTCCCATGATTCCAAAAAACCCCACACGATGTTTCACATCTATTTGTATTAGAAAATCACTTTTAGAGGCACTAGATTCTAGACGTGTTGATTCTCACATGCTTGCATATGATTCGTCACTTGCTATTTCGTATCGTTGATTTCTTGCATGACTTTTTGCCATACACTAGTTGTGGTTTCGTTATATATATTTACTAGTGTGTTGACATGTACGTTTTGTATTGGATTTTTGTTTTTAATAAATATTTTGAAAAATCTAAAAAGAGTTTTGTATTTTGTTTGCACCTTATATGAATGCGCACTTAGGATGACCAAGTCACAATTTCATTCTATTTATCCATGTGACTGTTTGATAGTGTTTTGAGATAATATATTGTGTCACTCATGTGCTTTATAGAGTTTGGGGTCTTTGTGATGATATAGTGTTGCTACCTACTTGATTGATTCTATTTGTCCTTTATTGCATGCATGTATAGATTTATTTGATTTATGTGCTTGTCTATCACATGTTGGTTGAGTGTTTCCATCTCAATTTTGTCTATACAATGAATCAAATGCGATAAAAACTTGACAAAAAGTAGTGCACGATATAAATCGTTTGTGAGATTGTGTGTTTTGAAAAACGGGGAAGGGCTACACAAGGTACTCATTTATCCTTGCTGATTAAGCCACCATTTAAATGGACCTAAAAAGTGAGGAATTAAAAATTATTCGGGTTCCAATGGGTTTAAAAGAGTCCGAAAATATTGAAAGGCAATAAAAACGATATTATGCCAAAAATGGGCCAATAGTTTTTTTTAGTTTCAACACCTCATAAGAAAAATAAATATCATTATAGTATAATGAGGGAGTTAGGATGGAATTTAATACGGTTTGCACGTACTTAAAAGTCATGAAAAAGCATTACATATTATTAGACGTTATTGGTGTGGAAATCATTTATACTTTGATTTGTTGATATGATTAAGGCGATGTCATCTAAATTCAATAATTCTATACCTAAGGAGTATTTTTTATGTTCATTCGTTAGGAGTACTCTTATGCATCGTGCACATATGATATGATTGAGTTGATTTTTCTATAGAATTTGTTCACACCCATTCATTCCGTTTTCATGATTCGGTTGTCTTAGTATAAATTCATGGTGTGATTTTTGTAACATCATTTTTTGTTGTATTTTTATATGAAAAAATTGAAAATTTCAAAAAATAGTTTTTTTAGCATATCCTGCATTGAGCACTTTTGTCATATTTGTTTGCCTTGTTTACCGTGACACCCCGATTTTCTTTTTGTGCTTTATTCTTTTCCTTGTCTATTTCGGACAAATAAAAAGGGAGAGAACGAATTATGATATTATGGGGGAGTTTATGTATGGGGGAGATTTGATTATGCTTTCATGTTTATGCTTTATATCATTTCAAACTCAATACGTCACGAGGTTTTTGCTTTGTCTCATGTGTGTAGGTACAATTGAATATTTTTGGATTGGATTGCACACCCTGATGAGAAAAGCTTGCAGATATAAAAAAAAATTATTGTTGAAGCATCGTTTGAAAAAGTTTGAAGACTTGTCAGTTTATATTTCCCCATTTGAGTTTATGGGAGGGTAAATTTGTACAGGTCAATTTTGGTTTTCATAATTCGGATATTTCTATTTTGTACTGGAATAGACATAGGGGGTATTTATAAGGACATTGTCCGTCACAATTTAGTATGTCGTATACCGCTACAAGCTGTTTACAAGTTGTCAAAGGATTGAGAAGCGTACATCTACAAAGACGAATCCGAATTTCAAGAAGTCTTCAACATTCAAGCCCAACAAGGATGAATTTGGTCAAATGTGTTTAAGTTTCATTTACATTTCACATTAAAAGTGTTGGGATCTTTTTTATAAAAGTTAAAATGATTTTTGGAATTTTTAATAAATGATTTTTATTTTTCAAAAATATTTTATCATAAAAGTTTTGGATAAATATCTCCTGATCCGGTGAACAGTTTTAAGATTTGAGGATTCCAAGTTATTTTATACTTTAAAAGTCTTTTTTTAAGGGGACCAGTGAGTGTCATTCAAACAATGTCACATCTCATTCGAACGAGACGGAGGTTCGCTCGAACGACATCGCATGTCATTCGAACAAGAGTTGTTTTTTGCCGACATGTCACCACCTTGATTTTTAATATAAATAAGGGTGTCAGGCTTCTGATTTTCGTGTGCAGAAACACTAGTTAAACATAATATAATTTTGAGTGTTTTGGTTTATTCTCCAATAATTTGAGGGTACATAACTTTTGTTTTTCAATTCACAATCCCAATTGCTTTTGTGTGAGTTATTTTGTGGAACCCAAAACATAGTTTGATATTATTTCATTCTTTGTAGGGAGATCTCTACAACCGACAGCTGTGTGCTAATGTGGAGTGAGTCTCTACGAAGTTTATGACTGCGTGTCATTGGGTATCTTCTGAGTGTTGATTCTTTACTGAAGATTGTGTGTCTGGACTGCGTGTCCGTTGTGGTATAGCTGCGTGTGAATCATTGCTGATTTATAGCCGTTTCTTTGAAGGTTTAACGAAGACACCGTGAGTACAATTGAGGGAAGTTGTATGTAAGTCAATGGTCTTGTAAACTTATCAAAGTTCTAGAAATAAAAAGGTTTTTCCCTGCGGGGATTTTTCCTGAATTTTGTGTCACATATTTTACTTATGTTGGTTTGACACATGCACACACGTAGTTCAAGGGCTGAATTGATTTGATTCATAAATTTACACTAATTAAATAAGTTTGTAATTGGAATTTGCGCAACTATTTATTGCACATAAGGTCTTTCATTGAGTTTTATGTGTGGTATTTAAATATTTCAAGGAATTAAAATAAAAAAATCAGCTCAAAATAAATTTTTTTCTTTTTTTAAAAATCGATCAAACTTTCACACTTTTAAAGCACTTTAAAAGGTGTGAAAGTTTGATTGATTTTTTAAATATAGAAAAAAAAAGTTCATTTGAGATGATTTTTTTATATGGATCCCTTGAAATGTTTAAATATCATATAAAACAATTCAACTTAAAAATATTTTTTTAATATTTAAAAAAATATATTTGTGCTAGCAAGTATGTATAGTTGGTATGTATAAGAGTCTACCTCTACACACACACACACACACACACACACACACACACACATATATATATATATATATATATATATATATGTATGTATATGTCTATATTATGATATTATATTTATAATCCACAATAAACTTATATACATACATGAATTGATAAAATTATATAATTCTCATGTACTATATGTATATGTGGGGTCGAAAATTCCACCCAAATGGGGTTGTCAAACCATCACGATAAGAGTATAAAAATAAATGAGAAAGAGACATATTTACGTGGTTCGACCTTCGATGGCCTACATTCACGGGGCTTCAACAGTGTTTCACGGTAAACTTGAGATAATTTACATGAGAGTGTTTCTCTAACCTTTTTTCTCCGCTTTTATAATTTATTTATTTATTTTGGGGGGGATATTTCTTTTTATATATAGTTAGGGGTTACAATTGGATAAGTCATATCCTTGTTGAGTTTATTTATGATAAAATATTTCTTCTTGGTCTACTGCTTTATCAGGACTCTAGTCGTTCTTATCTTGATGGAGTGGATTCGGGTCGCCATCTTTACCGATCCACTCGTCACGCGTCATGATATTATTGAAGGTGTATTTTTTTTCCCCAATAATATCCCCACTGGTCGTAATTCAGTAAAGTTGATTCCGAGATGAGTTAGGAACTGGTCTATAATCTCTTTAAATAAGTGTTGTCGTTAATGTGAACTAGAATGACGTTCTTTGAATTGTCGTTCAACTGTTAAGTTGTCTTTGGTTGATCCGCTTTCCTCTATAAGGTCTCAGAGGAACTTTTTACTTGACTTGAGAGACATTCAATCGATATGCGAACCGAACTTGAGCGTGTCGAATTGCCTACGTACCTTTAGGCGATCAGGTTGATCGTAGTTCGTTCTTTTGTCTTATTTTATGGTCCAATTTTAGAGGTTGACCACAAGCATATAAGCGCTCGTGCATCGAGGCTTGCTCGGGCATGCACCTAGTTTGGGGTATCGTCATATATTAAAAGTTTTGTGTGGTCCAATTGTAGAGTCCGATCACATGCCTATTAAGCACTTGTGCGCCAAAGTTTGCTCGGACGTGCACCTAGTCTGGGGTATCACCCTGTACTAGAATTTTTTGTATAATCCAACTGAAGAGGCCAACCACAGGCCTATTAAGCACTCATTCGCTGAGGTTTGCTCAAGTGTGCACACGGTGTAGGGTATCACCCTGAATTAGGATTTTTATACAGTCTAATTAGAGAGGCCGATCATAGGCCTATTAAGCACTCGTGCATCGAGATTTGCTCGGGAGTGAACCTAGTCTAGGGTATCATCCTGTATTAGGATTTTTGTATTATATAATTGGAGAGGCTGACCATAGGTCTATTAAGCACTCATACACTAAGGTTTTCTCGAGCATGCACGTTATCTAGGGTATCTTCCTATTTTAGGATTTTTGTATAGTCCAATTAGAGAGGACAACCACAGGACTATTAAGCACTCATGAGTTGAGGTTTGCTCGGGAGTGCACCTAGTCTAGGGTATCGACCTGTGTTAGACTTTTTGTGTGGTCCAATTAGATAGGATGACGAGAAGCCTATTAATCAGTCGTATGCCGAGGTTTTATTAGGCGTGCACCTAGTCTAGGGTATCGACCTGTATTAGGATTTTTATACGGTCCAATTGGACAGGCCGACCATAGGACTATTAAGCATTCGTGCGTCGAGGTTTTCTCAAGCATACACCTAGTCTAGGTTTTTGCCATGTATTAGAATTTTTTATCGTCTAATTGTGGAGGTTGATAACATGCATATTAAGCACTCGTGCACTGAGGTTTGCTTGAGCATTCACCTAGTCTAGGATATTGCCCTGTATCAGGATTTTTGTATGGTCCAATTGGAGAGGCCGACCACGGGCCTATTAAGCACTCATGCGTCGAGGTTTGTTCAGGCGTGCACCTAGTCTAGGGTAGCACTCTGTACTAAGATTTTTGTATGGTTTAATTAGAGAGGCCGACCATAGGCCTATTAAACACTCGTTCTCTGAGGTTTGCTCGGGCGTGCACCTAGTTTAGGGTATAGCCCTATATTAGGATTTTATATGGTCTAATTGGAGAGGCCAACCACAGACATGTTAAGAAATCATGCGCCGAGACTAATTCAAATGCCTGTTATCAGTCATAACTTATTAAACTCGCCCACCACTTGTAAACTAATTTTGTGGTTTTTATGTCTAAATTCTCTCTTGCTTGACTAGCGTTGTGGAGAATTTGTTCACATGTCAGCATTGCCACAAAGCCCCTAATTAAGGCTGTAAAGAGAAGACTAAATAATGATAGATCCCAACCATTCATCAGGCCTTTGTTGCGAGTCATATTGACCATTTGTTGGGTGTTGAGATAAGAAGGCCAAATAATGATGATTTTCGGCTGTCCATGAGGGCTTTGATTTAATAACATCGGTACTCTCGAATAATTGAGATAGTATTCATGCCCGGCCGTCCATCAGGGCTTTGTTGTAATGAAAGATATCGCGCCAATCATTTTTCGAGTTGGACACAAATAAGATTTATCTCACCCAACTACCTACCGGTTGGGGCTTAATAACCAATACATGTATGACCATTTGAACTGGATCGTAACAATAAATATAATACTAACAAATGAATGGCCATGCGATCATTAGCCAATATTGAATTAAATAAGAATGATATTTCCCAACCATCCATTAGGGCTAAATTACAATGAACACATAATATAACTTGCGTCGACTATCCATCGAAGCTAATAAGAAATCTAGAGAACTAATATACGTGTCGACCATCGATCGGAGAATTAATAAGATTTTGAAGAAAATAAATGGTGCTTGCGCATTCGTCGAGGAAAATTTTTAAAGGACCAAGTATATATTACGAATGATCCATTTGCCGGGACTGAATATAAATAACAATTATCCCGACCAATCATCCGTTGAAAAAATGCGACTTGTATGGAAGATATCTTATAAAAATATATGATAATAAATATTGTGCCGATAAGCTATCGGGATAAATCTTGAATGTGATTAACTATCCTTCAGGTGAAGAATCATAGAATCATACGATCAATAATTAAGTTGAGAAAATATGAATACCTGAGCATCCTTAAGTTCTCACAAATAATCTTGCCCAACCATTTGCTGGATCTGAAGTGTTGTGTGTAAATGACAATATTCAAATTGAAGTGGTCAAATTCGTCAATTACTGTATATAAATAGATTACCTAGAAATTATCATGAGATTGAATATTCAGCCAATTACTGTATGATATGCATCCGCACGACCATCTGTCGAGGAAATTTTCTTAACTCCACATGATAAATGTTATGTAAAACATCTATTAATGCTATACAATTTTTCATATCTATGCATATATATAAAATAATTACCTAGAATCGTTTGGAGCTGGCATGTGGAAATTAATTTAATTAAGCATTGTCATCATTGTATATTAACCAATTAAGTCTTGAGGAGTCTAAACATCTGCAATTGTGAAATAAAAAAAAACTCCTCACATTTATGTCCTTTCCAATTCATTGAATCTCTTCCGCTTCTCTCTCCGTCTATTTGTCTCCTTTTGTTTTCATTTACAAAGATAAACATTCGTATTCATTTGAAAGATGAGGTTATATTTCTCCTTCTCCTTATTATTTTTAATGTTTTGTTTGGGGTTTACAAATCTTAGTTAATAACAAGAATATCTAACATCTGATATTCTTATGGTTTATGTCATGCAATCTTATGTAATTGTATATGTTTTCCAGCAACAGATAGAGATGAATTTATGATTTGTTGAGCTCTTGTTATGTTAATACTAAATCGAATGTTTTGTAGAGACTGGTTCAGCACCATCCAACTCAGTATCCAACATATGGGGAGCTCAGTATTGGAAAAATCAAGCTCCAGGCTTTTGATTTGGGAGGTCATCAGATTGCACGAAGAGTTTGAAAAGATTACTATACCAAGGTCCATCTTTCCTCACTTTTATTTTTTTAATATCTTATTATGCTTTCATACCATTTTCCTAACAAGGTTTCCATCAGTGTTCTTGGTTGTTTACCAGCTTAAACTATAAGCTTCTCAGTTTGATGTTTCATTATTTAGTGGGATAATTCAAGGCTAGCCCCATTTATTGGGTTAAAGATGCATCAAGTCCCTCTGACATTTTTTAATGCACTTAGTCCTTTTTCATTATAGATTACATATATTTAGACAAATATATCCTTATATATACCCATTTTAAACTCACTTACTCTCTCTCTCTCTAAAAATAAATACATAATCCCACACACTTTCTCTCTCTAACAGCCCCACCTCCACCCCTACCCCCACCCCACTCCATCAGAGACTCACCGAAAGCAGCTCATCGAAAATTCTCGCCGGAGGCCACCGAATTCTCGTCGTAATGTTTCTCTCTCATTTTTCTCTCTTTCTTCGTCTCTTTCTGTATTTTTTTATCCGAGATAGTGGCAACATTCCCGGAGCTAGAGAAGAAGAGTTTTTGCTAAAAAAATGTAGGTTTTACGAAAACAGTAAATTTATCCATTTCGATTTTTTCGTAAAAAAATATCGAATATGGGTGTTATTTGATAGATCTTGACGATTAGATTCCAAATATATAATTTTTTGAATTTTGGATTTGTAGATTTGAAGTTATGGACTTTTAAAGATTTTATGAGTTTTTCTTACAAAAAATGAGGTAATAGCTGTGAAAGATATTTTGAGGGTGTATTTGTCATTTTAATGTGATGACTTGGCAAAATAGAACCTTTGACACAATTGACTCGGTCAAAGGATCTCTTACCTCATTGACCAAGTGAATAGGACATGATACGAATTACCCTTTATTTATTTCCATGATCAAGTTTCCCTCATGATTTGATCATATTTATGGATGGATCATTCACCTAAACCCTTGATTTATTTGTTCTTAGGGATTTGCAATTTGTGGTGGAGGATTTTGACATTCGACATTTTTTCTTTGATGCTATTGAGATATTTGCAATATGTTTATTTATTTTAGTGGATTGGAGATATTGTTTTTAGGGATTTGCAATATGTTTATCTATTTTTTAGTAATGAGTTATTATTACATCATTATTTGAGTTTTTTTGTTTGTAATTTGAAATTTTGACTTTGATTATAAACTAATGTCAACCTATGAATCCAAATGTTCTGGTTCAAACGAATTGAGTTTGATTTGCCTCCACGCATCACGTGGCCTTCACGCGAGTTATAAATGGAGATTACTGGAAAATCTGTAATTGATGTAAGGCATGGGGTCTAATTCAAAATTTATGCAAGATTATTTGAACTCCATAACAAATACTCAGTTATAAGTCGGTTTTAAATATCTATTTGGGTCTTTTATGGCCTAATCCCTAGACTAAAAATTTTGGACTCTAAACCCAGGCCCAATAAATTTTAAATGATTAGGTCCAACATATAAATACCCCCGAACTTAAAATAAACACGCACTTCACAGAAATTCAAGCTCCAAAAATGTTGTATTCTATCTTCGATCAAAACCCTAACCTAATCGTACTGTCTCTTCGATCAAAACCCCAAAATGATTCTCATTCTCAATCAAATTTTGGTCCAACAATAACATATAAATACCCCTGAATTCTAAAGAAAACACACTTCACAGAAATTAAAGCGATCAAATCCCTAATCGTGAAAGTTCTACCAAGCATTTCACATTCTGAATCAAATTCTTTCAAACAACACTAACAAGTATGGATACATGTGTAACAACCCAGGTTTTCGAGCGACTATTTTATACTATTTTTGCCTGACGGGCTAATTTTATAAAATGGGAATGTTGGAGTAAATATTATTTCCCGTGAGACTTAGGGATAATATTTACTATGATTTGTCTATTTACCGTTAGGAGAAGGTAAATAGTGTTATATTGTGTATTTTGCGTCCTTATATGTAAAACGACGGTTATGACCTATATTTAAATCGGGTATAATTAATGAATTAAAAATGGAATTGGAACGTAAAAATAGTTCACACTTTCCCGAATGCCAAAATAGGGGGTGCGGTTGTTTTTAGAATAGTCGAGATAGTCGAAATAAGTGCCCAGTTGTAATTTTTGAGATTTAGGCATTTTAAGGGGTTATGACTCAATTAAGTGGTTACGAGTCATTTTAGTGGTGTATTAACAATTAAAAGTGGGGATTCATGTTTTGAGACCCGTATAAGTCCCCCACCCCTTTTTCTTTCTTCATCTGCGTTAGAAGCCAAAGGAGAGAGAGAGAGAAGAGAGAGTTGGGAGAAATGGAGAGAAAGAGAGAGAAATGAAGATTTGGACCGGATTTTCGTTGCTACCGAATGAGGATCAGAGACTAAGAACCTCGAGGCAAGTTTCTTACTTGCTAGATGTGATTTAATGTGATAAATTGCATGTATAGTTAGGTTTTGGAGATTTAACCCATAAATGGGTATTTGTTGATTTTGATGTTTAAACCTTTAAATCTTAGTTTTAATTGGATTTGAGGAGTATACGTTAGTTATAAATGGTGTAGGATTGATTTAGGTCAAATTGTTGTTGTTGATGTTGGGAGAAATCAAGGTTTTGGGGTTTTGGGATTTTAGGGTTCTTACACCCCGTAGCCCAAACTGGGCAAAATCCCAGGACCGAATCGATTCGGCCCCAAGGGCAAATCGATTCGGATAAGGAGAGGGTTACAGGTCTTGCAGACCGAATTGATTCGGATTTAAAGCGAATCGATTCGGAAATTGCAGAAGGTTAGTTTTTGCTCACCAAATCGATTCGGCTGTCTAGCGAATCGATTCGCAAGGGCGAATCGATTCGGCCCAAGGGGCGAATCGATTCGGTTCCCCTGTTTTTGTGAGATTTTCTTATTTTGATTTTTAGCCCTCTTTCTTTTAGGTCCAATGTTTAGGAACCTTCCTTTGGGAAGTAATTAAGAGTCCTAGAGGTTGGTTTTCGATAGACTAATGCCCTAGGATTTAATGGGATACTTAGGCTTACCCGAGGGATAAGTTGCGTAAGTTGATATCCGAATGATTTAGGAAATTAACCTAGAGATGAAATTGGAAGTTAAAATATTAAGGTTGAGCTTTTGAGAGACACTCCATTATGGAGGCTCACTTTGGGGGTTTATAAATTATATAAACTATTTGAGGCTATTTTGAGGTTAGTGGCACTTTGGGTCCTAGGTCATAAATAAAATATGACTTAATAAGAATATAATGCACCTTCTAAAGCTTGGTGCCTAATGACTAAATGGATGATTTTTGGAAATGTAAAATATGATTTTTCAAAAAAAAAAATGGAAAAAAAGTAATGTTTTTCATAAATGTTAATTTATGGATACACACCTCTCTAAATCGCTATCATAAGGGAAGTTGCGCGCGTTGTGGTGAAGCCCCCTGGCTAATGATGCAGGGTGGATATAGTCCCTAGGCCATGTGAGCGTTTGTTTATATATTTTCTGCGCTGGTTAGGAGATTCCGGGTGTGGTCTTGACTATCCCGCAGGCACATGGTCGCTTCCCGACGTTTCGATAGGATCCCAGGTTGTCTTGGAGGCCCTGGAAGATGATAGCCATTTAGGGGCGCGCACAGTGGGGAAACCCGGACGGGCGGTCTTAGAATCGTTATATATATATATATGAATATAACTATTCTAAATCAAGTTGGACTTAATGTTTGATGGGTGCCATAAAGAGCACAGTAAAATGCCATATAGAGCATGATGGAAGTGCCATAAAGAGCACGATGTAAGGCCATAAAGAGCCTATGATGATGATCATATTCCTAATAAGGAAGATATTTTTACAAAGTGAACAATTGAGATAAATGCCTCTAGTGCATAAAAGTATGATTATATTTCCTGATAAGGAACAAATTCATGAAATGAATTAGTGTATGATGAAATTAATTTGGTAAACACTTGATAAAGTGTTGTACCATTTATATGTATATTCCTAAGTATAGAATCAGGAATTGTGCCAATAGATGATGGAGGGGTTTTACTTTTATATTTTCTTTGTGTAGCTGTAGATGTGACCTCCCACACTTATGCACACACATGTATTTATTTATTATTTTCGTGCTTAGGGTCTGATGGATCTCGACGATCAACCTTGCCTAAGTAGTAGTGTATCGGGGGGGTTCCTTGTTTGGATTTCGCTTTGCGAGACACCCCACGCACGAATAGGGCATAGTGTTGAGACTGGGGAGAAGTTAACCTTTAGTACTTAAATTAATTAGGACAGGGTCTAATGTATCTCGACGATCAACCTTGCCTAAGTAGTAGTGTATTGGTGGGGTTCCTTGTTTGGATTTCGCTTTGCGAGACACCCCACGCACGAATAGGGCATAGTGTTGAGACTGGGGAGAAGTTAGCCTGCTGTTCTTTCTGTAACCTGAGCATTATTTATATTGCGCTAGGTTGCTGCTAGATTGAGAGGTGAGGAATATTATTGTTATCTGCGAGAGATTTAAGCACTTACCTGCCATGCATTTTAGTCACATGGTAATCATATCAAACCCGGCCCTGACCGGTTTCTATATTTCTTTGTGCTGCATATTCCTTGCCGTTACAGGTGCGCTTCCGCATGGACACCTGTATTTACATATTCCTTTCCAGTTGTCATGGAGCCACAACATATTGCGGATGTTGTAGGATACTTGTAGTAGACGCTCCTCTCTATTGTACTCTAGTTATGTTCAGTACTTTTATTCGGGCGTGTTTGCCCAAGGTATTGCACTCATTCATTATATTGTAATATTGAATTGTAATACTTAATGTATTATTTGTATTGGTCTGTGCACCGACAGCTTATTCGGTGATTATTTATTGTATTGTCATACTTTATTCATCGATTTTTGATACCCACCGCTTTTACCAATGGGATTGTCTAAGTGTTTCTCTTTTTACTTTCAAATTTTTTTTTGTATATGACAATCCGTTTTCTAAAATAGATTGGTGGTTATCTCATACTATTATTTTAATCGACAGTGATGCTAAGAATGGACCATCTATGATTCCTGTAATTATTGGAGTATTGGGCTGGCCACCTATTATTTTAGTAGGCGGGTTGTCACAACATGCTCATATATATGTTCTTAAGTTTTTTATTTAAGATTATAACATACACTATTTATACGTTGCGTTCTTAACATTTTATTTCTGATATCACCTGCTTGTCCTTATGTATTTTGTGTTCTCATATGTATAAATTTGTAGACATTGAATATGGACTGATGAAATCACATTATTATTCTTCATGATATGAAAAAAATACATTTATTTCCCTGATTATAAATGCAAAACACATTTTTTGCATATTACATTTATGTATTTCATCATTGTACATTTTCTCCTGTATACATAATTTATTGAGGACTGGGAGTATATATATGACTGGAATATGTACATACTCTTTGTATTTATATAACTCCTATACTAATTGTGGTCCAAGCCAACGTCTTTTATTTGGACTGCATTTATTTTATGAATTTGGGAGATGTACTTGTACAAGCCCTATATTATTGCGTGTACTTTGTGAATTTTGTGTGTACTTTCAAAAAGTACAAGAAAAATTCACAAAGTAAACACACATTGATATTGAATTGGTTCAATCCAATATGCGTGTACTTTTATGTACGCTATACAATATATATGCTATCTCCATATTTAATCAATCTTACATACTCTTTCTATTTGTATAACTCTTATATTAATTGTGGTCTGCGCCAACGACTTTTATTTAGGACTGCATGTAGTTTATGAATTTAGGTGTTGTATTTATACAAGTCATGTATTATTGCGTGTACTTTGTGAATTTTGCGTGTACTTTTAAAAAGTACACGCACATTGTATTGAATTTGTTTAATTCAATATGCGTGTACTTTTATGTACTATGCGTGCACTCTATACAATATATATGTCATATCCATATTTAATTAATCCTATGATATTTTGGTTCGCTCCAGCGGCATTTGAATGATATTCCATAAGTTTGTTAGAAGTATTATTGTTGTGTTATTATTTTGGAATCATACCACCAAGCATGTTCAATTACAAAATTATTGCTTGCGCCTTTGAAGATCTTAACAATACAAAACCTTTCACATTGATAGTCAATAGTACTAATGATGACGAGATTCGTTTTCTCCTTCGCGTCAATGATAAAGAGAAAAGGTTACATGATTTTTACTACTACTATGAAGACATGAAGTGTACTCTTTATGTTCAAAATCTTCAAGTAACTGAATCGAAAGCGAAGGATTTAGCAAAATGAATTGAGCAGTTTTTCTTTAGAGGTTTTGAAAATGTTGGCACTTTTAGCATGGAGAAATTGTATCACTTATTTTCTGAATATGTTAGGAACAGGGAATCTTGATTTTTTACTTGTCACACAACATGTATTAGGTATTACCATGTAACGGACGATATATATTATCGCCTTTAACATGTATTTTGTTGAGACTTATATGAAGTGTTTATGAGAACATTGCATGTACTTTTATTGTTTGAGTCTGCGTTTTGTTAAGACTTGTATGAAGTGTTTATGAGAATACGAATGTATTTTATTGTTTGAGTATGTATTTTATTCTAATTCGCATGTATTTTATTTTTTGTACATGTAATTTATCATTATAGGTCAGTAATTTAAATTTTATTTTTAGATTAATAGAATGGGGATGAAGATGAGGGAAAGAAAAGGAAAGAACAATAAGAAGAGCAGTTCTGAAGAAAGTTCTTCAAGCAGTTCTAGTTCTAGTGTGACTGTGAAATCTACACCTGGTGTGAATAAACACGACTAGTATAGGTCGAATGTTGTTAGTTTTTTTCATGATTTTTCTGGAATTAAAAAGAAAATAAATGATAGTCATATTGAACTGCTTAAGAATACTCCATTCTGGGAGCTTTTCAATACCTACTACACAGAGGAAGTAGTAGAAGCACGGCACAAAAAAACCGATAAAAATATTCTATCCATTATCAAACTGCACAAAAAGGAAACCAACATTTTTTAGATAAAGAGTAGGGTTGAAATAAGCCCAAGAGATATAAGTGAAATATTTGGGATCCCAATGTTTGAGGGGGAAAAAGCAATAAATCTGAAAAAGAGATTGGCTACTTCTCAAGAAACTGAATTCGTTGCCCGATACTTCCAAACAAAAAAAAATTGGAAAATTCATAAATAAATAAGGGTTTGATGAAATTGGTAGAGTTGGACAAAGAAGAGGGCATTTCTGATTTTGTAAAACTTGTTTGTCTCCACTTCTTTACAATGTTGCTTTTCTCCAACTCCAATTTCACATTAGGAGACTTTTTGACAGCATACATCAAAAATATTTATGACATGAATTGCTATGATTGGGCATCTGCCGTGCATGAGTTTCTTATCAATTCACTCAACAAAATAGCAAGTTCATAACCTAGCAAAGCAACTGGATGTGTCATTCCCCTATTGGTGAGCAAAACCTACTAATACACTCCAACAAATAATTGGAAATTTTTTTTAAAACCTGAGTTCATGTGTACACGTGAACTCGGGTTTTAATATCACTTGTACTTTCAAAGTACATCTGATATTCCTACCAATTGACGCGTGTACTTTGTAAATATCACTTGTAGTTTCAAAGTACACGTGATATTTATAAAGTACACGTGAACTTGACTTTAATTCCATTTTCCATGGTTGTAATATCACTTGTACTTTGAAAGTACACTTGATATTAGAACCAATTTACACATGTACTTTATAAATATCATGCGCACTTTGAAAGTACAAGTGATATTTATAAAATACACGTGATTTTCAATAAGTACATGTGATATTTACAAAGTATATGTGTACTTTGTAAATATCGCAACTATACTTTGAAAGTACATCCGATATTTACGAAGTACACATGTACTTTATAAATATAAGTACACGTGTAGTTTTTAAATATCAAGTGTACTTTCAAAGTACAGTTGTGATATTTATAAAGTACACTTGTGTACTTTAAATTATGAATAACTAGATAATACAATTATTAATATCATTTTGTTTTTTGCATTATCATAGTATTGGGTATGTGAGAAGTTTGATATCATTCCTCTTGTTAAAAAGAAGAAAGAGAAGACACCAAAATTTCTTAGATGGGACTTGTCATCTTTGAAAGATTGGTTTGCTGTGAATGATATCGCTTCAGCAAATTTGAAGGAGACTACAAATAAAAACCTAGTAAGGACAGTGCAGTGGAAAGTGAAGCTCAAGGTGAAGGGCCCACTTTCTCTTTGAACATTTCTGAATAAAGTCATATACATAGTGATTCGTCACCGAAAAAAGATGCTGAAGAATTTGATGAGAATGTGCATTCGTCAGGTTAGAATATTCCCCTTAAAAACATTGTGATTGCTTCAAAAAAGAAGGGACATGATTAACTAAAGAATACTGGAAATTTTAAAATGTTTGAGAATATTGGGAATTATGAACCAACAGATGTTAAAATGCAGAGAAGTTTAATTTGGAGGAACAAGTTGTTGCATTGAAAAGGGAGTTGTTGGAAAAAAATAATCAACTATCTAAAATAGCTGAAGACCTTGATTCTACACTAAAGAAGGTGAATTCTTTGGAGGTGGAGAATGCTAACCTTACTTTATGAATGTACAGCTGTAGATAGATAGTGGTTTACTTCTGGAAATACAAGAGAAAAAGAAGAAGTTGGAGGAGGAAAATTCCTGACTTTCGAAAGAAAAAGAGTTACTAAATAAGTTGGAGGTGGAAAATACCCAACTTATTGAGTTAAACATGACTTTGAATGAAAAATTTGTTCATGCAACACTGAGTGACTAGGAAAGAATTAAGCAATTGGCAGAATCATTGAATAAGAAGACCGAGTCATCAAGAATGTTGGATCAAATGAATGCCTACCTATCTGAGACTGATAAGAATCTCAAGAAAATGTATGAAGATGTACTCCAAAATTTGAGAGATGGTGACGTTGAGGCTAAATCTTCAAGAATCAGAAGCAAAAAAACTGAGCAGATACTTTAGATTAATTTTCATACTGAAAACATCATTATTCTATATATACAAGCAGTTATTTTATAAAGTACGCGCTTTTATCAAAATACGCGCAGTATTTTGATGAAAGCACATGTGTGTACTTTATAGATAAATGATGTTTCCTAAAGTACACGCAGTTTTCATAAATTACATGTAGTTTTCCTAAAGCACACGCAGTTGTTAATATTTTTCTTTATATTTTGTTTCATTTATTTCAATTTGTATATATTTCTCTTCGACATTATGTTTATCAATTATTACTTGCAATCTAACATTATTTTTATATATCAGGAAAATAATTATAAATCTCTCAAAGACGAAATTTCAGAGTTGAAGAAAATGCTTGACGAATCACAACTTAAAAAAATTGAACAGGTATTTATAAAGTACAAACAGTTTTTATTATGTACATGCAGTAATTATTTTATAAAGTACATGCGTTTACTTTATAAAATACAAGCGTGTACTTTATAAAATACACTCAGTTTTACTGAAAGTACATGCATTTTATCAAAATACACGTAGTACTTAAATCAAAGTACATGCGATTTACATTATTTACTTATGATGTTCTTTGAATTCATTGTTATCAAAAAAATGCTTACAATCTTACACTCGTATATCAGGAAAACACTAATAAACAACTCGTGGATGAAATTTCGAACTTGAAGATTGAACGAGCCTCGATGTACAAGAGAATCCATGAGAGAAATGATAGAAAATATAAAAGAGAAGGTGATTTTATTTATAAAAATGAAATAAAGACACTACAGGCCACTCTCGAAATACCCAAAATAAAAGGGCCTATTACTAGAGGACAGAAGAATAAAAAAGATAACAATAAAACTGATAAGAATCACCCAATTAAAAAACAGATGGTGAGTAAGCTGAGAACAGGCAAGCTAACAATAGCTCAAAAATATAAAGAAACTCTCTTCAAGCTTGAAGTAGTCAATGCATACAAATATCTCAATGAAGCTGCAAAGAATAAAATTGAAGATTTTATTCAAACGGTTGAGCCAGGGTAAAGTGTTATATTTGATGATTTGTCACTTCACTTATTTATATTTTTTTTGGTACAAAAGAATAATGTTATTCTTATTATACAATTGTTATTCCTTATATAAAATGCAGGAAATTTATTTATCAAGGGCTGGTTTCATATGTCCCATGGAAAGATTTTGTTGAAGTCCTAAAGTATCAAGAAATATCAAGCCAAGTATGTAGTTCAAATATTAGACATTCATTAAATTTCAACATTATTATATCCTCACCATTTTATATTGTGTGAAACAGATAATAATCGCCTTTAGTGAAGTATTGAGGTTAAAATTGACAAAGGAAGGCCTCTCTCACACACACATTTTTTTTTATTATTGTTGGGTAAGAAATTAAACCGAAAGATTTGTGAATCAAAATCACTCTTTTCTATATTAACATAATGTCTATAATTTTTTTAAGATAGAAGCTTGTAGCAAAAATGAAGTCAATAAGAAGGGAGAGTTATATTGAGATTTATTTTAATATTTAGGCAGTTGTAATAATTTGTTCATTGTACTAAGACATAATTTAGGACATTTCACATTACTTGCAATATACAAAGAAGAAAAGAAAGTCATCCATATGGATTCCCTACGACCGGACGATAAGGAACAAAACACAACATACTTCGATGATGCAAAAAATATGGTTAGAGCCTAAACTTAATTAGTAATGTTACATGTACTTATATGATTCACGTGTACTTTACCATATAATGCGTGTACTTTGTATTAGTTCCACATAATCACCCAGATTATCAAAGTACACACATTATATTTTTAAATACACTTGAAATTTCATAAATACTAAGCACGTGTACTTTAATATTATATGTGTACTTTTCACTCTTTAATCTACTTATATATTTCTATTTGTATACACTCACTATTTATCCTCTTAATAGTTTTATGTCTTCCAAAAAAACACTATACCTATTGAAGAACGAAGCAGAAACAATGAAAAATAATGATTTTAAAACCCATAGAATGATTGATGACACTAAATGAGTTTACATTATATGATGATCCATTGATGGAATAATAAAAAAGGACAGTAGATTTCTTGCTGGAAAGTGATCTCAAATTTGACCTAATAAGAGATCATAAATGCCTAAGTAATATAATTGGTAAGCAAAAAATTCATTTCTATAATGTACTAATTTGTATATTTACAAAAAAAAAAAATCATTCACATCATACTAATTATATATTTAATTTATTTTAATTTCAGGATTGACTGCGGGGTGTTCTGCATCTACTACATTGAAAAAATTAGCAGAAATAAGGAACTGTAAAAATACTTTCAAGACCCTAAAATGCTAAAATACAGAGCATATGTACTAAGTGAAATTTTTTTTAGAATATTTCTTCCCAAAAAGAAGAAAGACGTTTTATAAATTGATTCAAATACATACCATATTTATAATTTATTTTATTTTATATTGGGTATTGTTTATTATATGTATTACACCAAAATGGTGTATTCTGCTAGCGCAGACCACAATGCACGTAAGGTATACACAATGATAATTACAAAAACAATGCACGTGTTATGAAACAAAGTACACACATTTTAATCAAAAGTACAGGCGATATTTATTAAGTACACGCATGGATTCTTCAAATTGAAGGTAATTAAACAAAGCACGCAAATTTTAATCAAAGGTACACGCTTTATTTACAAATTACACGCAATATAAACAAAGTACACACACTTATTAATATAATAAATTTTGATTTTACAATTGAAAACTACTATATATATTTATTCATCACACAATAACTAAAAACTATTTATTAAGCTCAACTATTTCTAGTCAAAGAAATAAATAGCTTAAATTTGGCCTATAAAAGAGTAATATTTGTTCATTTATTAACCATTACATCTCAAGTAAGACTTAGATAATGAGTATCCCAGCAGAAAAGTTGCGAGTTACTCTAGAGAAGGATGAAAGAAACAAAAAAAATTAAGGGAAATTGGGGAAACTCTTTCCTTATATGAAACTGCCTTTGATCAATTTCAACAATATGTGAGGGAAGGATACTCTGGACCTCCTCCCAATTCCATATATTTATTTTATGTGGATGAAGACCTTCCTCAAATCTATGAAGACCTCGTGTCTTTTTGTGCACATGAGGCTACAATGACAATTGGTCAGCTGAAGGAGAATAAGGCTTACTATGAAGGCCTTGTAGCTTCCATGAAAGAACAAATTTAAACCTACTCAAATTTAATTGACTCTCTTCCTGACGCTACAGATGCCTTTAACAGCTTTCCCAACTAACAATTTTCATTATTTTTTTTAGCTTTTTTTATATCAAAATTAATAAATATTTAATTTCTTTCATGCATGTCTTGTGACTTATATCATACACTAAAGCCTACATAATATAGTGTTATCTCGAACCATGATCCATACAAGTGTAAAAATGTAAAATACTCGCAAATTTAATAAAGTACACGTGAAAATTAGGAAAAAATGATCACGTGTATTTTAGTAAAAATGCGTGCACTTTGTTGAACTACTACAAAAAAAGTGAAAAACAGAACTAAACACTAAACAATAATATTACATTGATTTATTCTAAACTAAAGTGACATATAGAAATTATAAGTTATATAATTTATAAAATACACACATGTTTTTCTAAAGTACGCGCACATTGTACTGACTGTTGATGTAAAAAATTAGATTATATCTAATTATTCAATCACAGATAAATAAATGAGACAAAGAATTTTAAAAGTGGTTCAGCCTTATAAGAATGGCTTACGTCCACTGTTTTGGTATTGCTGTTTGTATGGGAATTTTCGATTACAGATTATCTCCAGAAATTCGGGGCCCCTTCAATGAGGATTGTACAATGTATTTATAGCCCTGAGGCTGTAATGTGAAAGGGTAATACATTAAATGATGTACATATGAAAGGGTAATACATTCAATGCTCCTTAAGCGTGTGCGTCTGAATGATAAGCATTTAATGAATAGTCAAAATGTTGGTTATCCCCCAATTAATTCTTTGTTCGAGGTGCGGCTCAGACCGCCTGAGTTGCTCGGACCGCCTAAGCTTCTCGGTGCTCAAGAGTTCCTCGGGGAAACAGTGTTCCTCGTTGTAGTATGGTTCCTCGGAGCGTGTGAGTTCCTCGGAAGTGTTTTTTATTTCCACGTAGACTGCCACGTGTCTTCACTATATTGATCCATGTTAGCAGACTAAATTTGGTATCAACAGAAGCCCCCAATGTTTCATAGTTCGAATTTTGAGGAGTATGGAACATTCTTTCTCAGAATATGATAGCTTTAAATAGTCCTCCTGATTTTTAGGAGTATTTCCCTTGTATTTATTTCTCTTTCCAAATTCGTAGAATCAGGCTTTTTGAATTTTCACAACCGCCTCGATCTCTGCGTACTTTTTGTCTTTTTAGCCGCCGGTAGCGTAATCGTTTCTTCTCGCTTTGATTGCCGCTCCCTTTTTGTTTCCCTATCCACCGGTAGCGTAATTGTTTATTCTTGTAATCATTACTTTACCATTTCCCAAGGCAAGGTATTTAAACTTCAGAGACACTCCCATCGTCTTCTACCTTTTCAAATTTGTATTTTCGAATTTTCCATCGTCTCTTTCTCTCCTGTGTATTCATCTCTTCCATCGTCCGTTGTCAACAGCTCCACTCTTTTTCTGTAAGATCTTCTTCCTTTTTCTTCATTTCCTTTATTCACCATGGTTTACCCTGTTGAATCTCTTGATAAATTTCGCTCTGATTTTTACATTCCCTCCTGGGTTGTTTTGGAAGAGCTTTCTGAGCCTTCTGATTATTTCCGTTTGGCTGAGGGATATTGGTTCCCCAGTCTCTTTATTACTGAGTGTGGATTTTCTTTTTTACCAAATCCCTTGTGTCTGGAATTCTGTCAGTATTTTGACGTTGTTCCTGCAAGAATAGCCCCCAACACATGAAGAATAGTTAATGGGGTGCATAGATTAAATCAAATCCATGGAACTCGCATAGGAATTCCTGAGATTATGTTTTGCTATAGATGGGAAGTTAATGATAACATTTTTTATTTAAAAACTATATTTTTAAATAGAGCCTTCATAGTCAATCTCCCTGATGCCAATAGGGATTATTTTGAGCATGGGGTTGTCATAAAAAATTGGCAACATGCTCAATTTATCTGGAGATGAAGTTTATCACGGTCCTAGATGCCCTCCTTATGGCAATGGGATAGGTTATTTTTATTTTATTTTATTTATTTTGAAATCATGCTTATTTTATGTTTGATAAAATGTGCCACTGATATTTCAATGTTTATTTATTTGCAGTTGACAGTAAAAGAAAGTGCCCAAAAGAAGCATATGTCAATATAAGGCATTTGAAACTTATCTGGAGTCTGCATCAATCTGTTGCCGACGAGCACATAAGATCAACCCCATATCTGCTGCAGTACAAGAGCTACACAACCTCTTTTACTGCTCGTCCAGTAATAAGTGAATCAGAGCCAATACCAGCTTCCACCAGCTCCTCGCCTGAATCTCACGTCCCTTTGAGTGAAAGAATGAAGAAGAGAAGACTTCCAACTCTCTTCGAGAAGCTTGCCTCTGGTTCTGGAGAGGCAAAAAGAAGTAAAGTTGATGTCCCAGGGGAGGGGACAAAGAAGAATGATGCACCTTCCTCGGCTGCTGTTGTGAAGGTGGCTGAGAAGCCCGCAGTGGCTCCGAGCAGGTCTGCTGCTCCTGGAGAGGTGATTGTAATATCACCGACCAAGGGTTCTTCCTTAGTTGAGTCTGTTCATGTTCCCTCGAGGAGGCTGAAGAAGAGCTCCTCGGTCAATTTGGCTGACACCGTCACTCAGTGTTGATTTTGGCTCTCCTATTTTTCAGTTTTGGTTTATTTGCAAATTTGCCATTTTGGCTCAAATCTATAAATACAAGTGTTATTTCTAGGTTTTGAGAGAGGACAAGTTTGAGAGCTATTTTGTGAGTTATCAAAGCTAAAGAGAGATAGAGCTCCCATTTGAGGGGTGAGTTCTTGTGAGGTTGTGAGTGACTTTCTAAGAGAGATAAATTGTGTGTGTGTATAACCTTTGGGTTCCTCCATTTATCTATAGAAAGAAGAAATCCTCCTTGGTGGATGTAGCCCAAATTTGGGTGAACCACGGTATATCGTTGTTGTTTTGCTTTGATGATTGCTTGTATGTTCTTATTGTCTCTTCATTGATGTTTGGTTGATTCGATTGGGAGTTTGCACACTAGTTCATTTTCGGAACAAGGTCTTGGGTGTTTTCCGCACACCAAGTGTTTGATAAAATTCCCGAGTGAGTTTTATCGTCTTGGTCGCTAGAGATAGTCTTGCTTTAGCGCAACAAGTGGTATCAGAGCTTTGGTTGCATTGTTTGCCCGATATTTTTGGTTCGAGGTTGAATCAATTTTGGCAATTTTGGCATAGCTTTTGCTTTTGTTCCAAATGACGGAAAATGTGGAGAGTACTCGAGAATCAACCTCTACGAGCAGAGGTTCTAAGAGATGGTATCCGAGTTATGGATCGAGTGGCTCAATGAAGACGGACATGAAGGCTTTTGATGAGAAGATCAATTTCGGGTTATGGCAAAGACGAATGCGAGGCGTTCTTGTCCAACAGAGGTTGCAATTAGCATTGTTGGGGGTAGAGGAACGACCAGTAGGCATGACCGATGCCGAGTGGATTGACATTGATCAAAGAGCGGCTTCGTGTATTGAGATGCTTATCACGGATGATGTGTTGAATAACGTGATAGCGGAGACCACGGCTAAAGGCATGTGGGATAAGCTTGAAGAGATTTATTTGGGAAAGTCGTTGTCAAATAAATTGTTCCTCAAGAAGAAACTCTTCAAGCTTGAGATGAAGGAAGGTGAGGATATGATGAAGCATATCAACGTTTTTAATGCCTTGATAAATGACTTGAACCGGATAGACGTTCAATTCATTGAGGAGGATCGAGCATTGTTGTTGCTTGCATCATTACCCGATTCATACGAGCATTTTGTGACCACGCTCATGTTTGGGAAGTCTACGCTCCGGTGCAACGAGGTTGTGCAAGATATTCAATCTCATGTCACGATGAGAAAGAAGGAAGGTGGAGGTGACGGGTATTCCCATAATGAAGGCCTTATGGCGAGAGACGGAGGTGGGCAAAATGGCGGGAGGAACTCCAACCGGGGATTTAATGACGGTAGTAGGTCTAGATCGAGAGGTGTTGGTGGTAAAGGGCCGAAATGCTACAAGTGTCGGGAATGGGGTCATATGATCCGAGAATGTCCTTTGTGGAACGACAAGGTTAAGGGCAAGGTTGATTCCGAGAGGGCAACGGTAGCGAGTGCGAATTATGAAGATGAACTTGGAGAACTTCTCACAATCTCCAAGGTTAACTCTCTTTTCCAAGATGATTGGATATTAGATTCGGGATCGTCAGATCACGTTTGCTCCAAGAGGGAATATTTTGAGACTTTCACAGAAAATGGAAAAGGTTCCATGTCTTTGGCTAACGGAGAGAAGGTTTTCGTTGAGGGTGTCGGGACGGTGAAACTCAAGATGTTCGATGGGGTGGAACGCACTTTGGGTGGTGTGGCCTATGTCCCAAAGTTGTGAAAGAATTTGATATCCATTAGCCGTTTGGATTCCAAGGGTTGCCGGGTGTCGGTGGCGGGTGGAGTCTTGAAAGTCACACGCGGTTGTATGGTCCTAGCGAGGGGAGAGGAGAGAGAGGGGTTGTATCGTCTGAATCAAACTTCGAGGAAGACGGGGAAGCGGTGTGCACAAGTGATAGAATGTTCGAGGCATGTCTCGTTTGTGAACAAAGCGGAGACATTGGGTGCTAGCTTTCCAAGAGTAGATGGTAGTGATGGGAGAATACCTACTAGTGGAGGGGATGGATCGAAGTCTCCCTCTAGGGCCAACGGGTGATGTTGACCCGGTTTAGTTGCACACATGCATTGGCCGATTCGAATCGAGGTGTAGGACTGTGATGGATTCGAGGTGTGTGTAGCTAGTTCGAGGAAGGCCGATGAGTTATTGTTTGCGAGCATTGGCAAACGGGAGTTTTTCGTGACAAAGACTTGGTATATCTTTCGAGGGTGAGATTTGGAGGGTATGGGAGGTGAGGAATTTTCCCTCTCATCCGTGGTTATTTCTCAAGGTGGAAGATGGTGTTGATGTGTTTGAATGTTTCGTGTAAAAAAGGTGTATGCTATATGTATTGTGTGGGGGTGTACTCACCGGGTTACATGAGGAGCGAGCTTCACCGTATGGTTACATGGGAAGCATTCAGGGGAGTTCTTAGTTTAGAACTTGGTTCCTCGGCGGGTGGAGTCGTTTGGAGTCTTGGAGTGAAGACTTGCGGTATCTCACTTCATGGTTGAAGTTTGAGGTGGCTTAGCGTCGGGTGGAGCGTATTGGCTTGTTAGATGTCGGGATGATCTTAGAGAGGATTTGATGTTTGCATTATGAGTTCGGTTGGATCGTGAGGATCGCCTTGGGGAATCGCATTAGCTTGGTAGATGGTGGGACAGTCTTCAAGCGGGTTCAATTTCAGCATTCTAGAGATTGGTTGGATCGTCAGGATCGCCAAGGTGGAGTTTGTTGATTTTGGCTCTCCTATTTTTCAGTTTTGGTTTATTTACAAATTTGCCATTTTGGCTCAAATCTATAAATACAAGTGTTATTTCTAGGTTTTGAGAGAGGACAAGTTTGAGAGCTATTTTGTGAGTTATCAAAGCTAAAGAGAGATAGAGCTCCCATTTGAGGGGTGAGTTCTTGTGAGGTTGTGAGTGACTTTCTAAGAGAGATAAATTGTGTGTGTGTATAACCTTTGGGTTCCTCCATTTATCTATAGAAAGAAGAAATCCTCCTTGGTGGATGTAGCCCAAATTTGGGTGAACCACGGTATATCGTTGTTGTTTTGCTTTGATGATTGCTTGTATGTTCTTATTGTCTCTTCATTGATGTTTGGTTGATTCGATTGGGAGTTTGCACACTAGTTCATTTTCGGAACAAGGTCTTGGGTGTTTTCCGCACACCAAGTGTTTGATAAAATTCCCGAGTGAGTTTTATCGTCTTGGTCGCTAGAGATAGTCTTGCTTTAGCGCAACACTTAGCCCCCAATTACTGGAAATGGGGTTCCAACTTTTGTTCCCCGGAGCTCTTCCATGTCGGTAAAGTCCTGGATCATTTCCGAGGTCCAAGGTACTGAAGAAAACCTTACCCGGGACATGGTCACTTCATTAGCTGCTCGTCATCTTGCTTCTGTAAGTCTTCTTACTTTGAACTTTTCATATTTCTTTTGTCATTTCTGTTTCTGACTTGCTTTCTTTTTACTTTCACAGTTGACGAGCTGCTTTAATATAATTCTGAAGAAGGATGAAGCAATTAAAGCTTCATGCTCCTCGTCCAGTGTGGAGGGAGCTCTGGAAGAATCTATAAAGTCTTTGGACGATTCTCGCCAGACATATGCTACTGATAAAGCTGTTTAGGAGAAGAAGCTTGCCTCCACCGAGCAGGAGAAAGCTCAAGTTGTTGATGTCTCCAAGGAGTTGGAGAAGAGAATAAAGGAGTTATAAGGGAAAAATAAAGACCTCGACGAGAAGCTCAAAATTGCTGGAGAGTTTGAAGATAAACTTAAGGCTGTCGAGGAGGTGCTGGCTCAACTTAGTGAAGTAGGTCGGTAGAAGGAGGAGATTGAAAATAAATTGAAAGCTGCTGATACCATGTTGTCCGAGAAGCTTTCCTCGGAAAAGTTAAAGAGGAAGATGGCTGTGAAGAAGTCCTCCAGCGCTGGCTGGGACAAGGGGTGAAATAAGGGGTTGGCTTCCATGGTGCCGCAAGTAGACTATGGCAGTCTCAAATACTTTAGGGATGGATGGGTTGCTGCTCTTCAGGAGATGAAGGTGGATGAAAATTCCGAGCTCTTTCAGCAACACATCCCTGGTCCCCCTCCTACTCCTGAAGACTTAGAAGAGGACGAAGCTGCCTCCGAAGAGTCTTCTATGGTGATGGGATATCATCCCTCAGCCATTCAGCCTGCTGCCGAGGAACTTCAGCAAATTGTTACTTCCTCCGAGAAATTGACAGTGCTCCCCGAACAACTATCCATTCCTTCCAAGAAACCTACTTCCTCGTCCCAGCCTCCCGAGAAGGTTTTGGGAGACAAGGAAAAGGTGTAGAGTTGTTCGGATTTATCTTTACATTTTCTTTTTCTTTTATCAAATGTAACCCAGAACTTGTAACTCTGAACTATAATTTAAGAAAACTTGGACTTTTTTGCATACTGTTGTCTTTTCTTCATAATCTGTCTTGATTCTTATTGATTGTTACTTTTTCTTTCTCTGCTAGTTTCTGACCAGGATGGAATTACTATCTGCCCATGATACAAAGCTGCTGTGACATTGTAATGAATACTTTAAGGCTGGTCACACAGACCTGAGTGCAGCACAAGTCATCGACATCCTCGGCCAAGATGCTTAAGAATAGGCAGTTGAAGCATATCAATATCTGAAGTGTCTCCTTGATCGAGCAGTGGCCAATAATGTGGCCTATTATGATATGATCGAAGATCTCCAAGGCACCCTCGAAGACCTTCAGCTACAATACAAAGAATCCATTTCCCTGTTGCATGAGGGGTACGAGAAGAAGTACCAGCAACTCAATGCTGACAAGGGGTACGAGAAGCGCTTTGCTGGATACGAGGTGAGGGAGAGAACTCTGAGGGGCGAGGTTGAGGAATGAAGACAAGTTGTCGAGTTGCTAGAGCAAGAGAACAACAACTTGGAGAAAGAGCTATTACAGTTGAAGTCTGCAGCCTCTTCTTCAAAAGCCTTAATCCTAGTGACCGATGAGGGATTCTCGTTCTTAGAGGTCGAGAACGCCAACTTGAGGGACGAGTTGGAAACCTTGAAGAGGTCTGGTCCTTCCACATCTTCTTGGGGACGAGCAAGAGCATCTCGGGGACGAGCAAGAGAAGCTCAGATTCCTGTCGAGGAACAAAGGACTCAGTCTGCCCTAGAGAACCAGGCCTTCCAGTTAATGGCGAAGAACCAGGCGTTGGCTGAAATGTCAAAGAAGATCAGGGACTTGGAAGAGAAGCTCTCTGAGCAGAAATCTACCTTTGAGAACAAAGAGCTCTTCGTTAAAAATCTCCACGAGCAGCTGGACAGATTAACATATCAGTTCCACAAACAGCCCAGGGAGTTCTGGATGGTTGGATACAATGAAGCTCTCTTTCACTTGGACGATCGTATCCAGAATGCCAATAATGAGGGCTACAAGCAAGGCTGGTTGAATGCCTTAGGTGTGCTGCAGCTCGAACAGGGTCATTACATGTGGAACTACCATGATCTCGGGCTGCTCGACTTACCTGTGCCACCATTCAAACTGGACATGAGTTGGATTTCTGCTCGGGCCATTCCTCGGAGCTTGATTTCCAAATATCTCGGTGACTACAATCTTCATTCAATTGTTAAAGTATCTCATCCCGAGCACCTTCTAGATCGACCATCCGTGATGAATATCAGGATGTTAAAGGATCTCAACTTCATAAATTCTCTCCTGGCTTTAAATGATCCGCCTGCTAGCGAGGAACCTGTGTCGAAAGCAGAGGGAAAAAAACTAGTAGAGTAGGAATTTTTATTTAAAAGTTAGTATACATTTCAATATCAATGTAACTTTCATTTCATAATCAATGTAATTTGTTTTGGATTTAATGAAAGTTTTTCATTTCTGTTCGCAATCTTAATTACTATTGTCTTGTAAAACACTTCATATTTGTGCATGTGTATAAAAGATAACAATATTGTGTAGTTTGTCAATCAACTTATTGTCGAGTAGTTTGAACTTTTGGTAATCATTTGGCAAAAATAATATTTTGTTTCTCGACCAACTTAGTAATAATTAAAAAGTTACGAGTATCAAAAATGTTGCTCGATCACTTTAAATTTCACTTGTCGACCAACTACAGTTAGTGGGTCTTTATCCCCGACCAGCCATAGTTGGTAGATTTTTCTCTTAAATGTTTCCGACCAACCAAGGTCGGTAAATTTTCCTTGTCGACCAACTATAGTTGGTGGGTTTCTATCCCCGACCAGCCATAGTTAGTCTTTTTGAAATAATTTTACCTCCCGACCAACTCAAGTTGGCATTTTCGAGAATATATTTACTTCCTAACCGACATAAGTTGACATTTTTAGGAATACTTTTATTTCATGAGAAACATATAGTTTTATTTCCCTTAGGAATACAAATTTTACTTCCCGGAGGAATACAAGTAGCTTTACTTCCCGGAGGAATACAGGTAGCTTTACTTCCCGGAGGAATATAGGTAGCTTTACTTCCCGGAGGAATATTGATAGCTTTACTTCCCGGAGGAATATTGGTAGTTTTACTTCCCGGAGGAATATTGGTAGCTTTACTTCCCGGAGGAATATAGGTTTATCGACCAACCTTAGTTGGCATTTTCGAGAAAAAATTTGAGTAGCCTGAGCTTGAGCTTTGTCGAGTAGTGTGTAGCACTAGTATTCCCCGAAAAACTTTCAATAAAAAGAAAGAATTCAGCATAATATCTTCATTTTATTCATCACTGATAATATTTGCGCAGGTGCTCTGCGTTCCATGCATTTTTAAACTCCTCCCCTTCTAGAGTTGCTATTCGGTAAGTTCCTGGTCGAACAACTTCTGTAACTCGGTATGGTCCACGCCAGTTTGCCTCCAGCTTATTGTGCTTTTGAATGACTTTTTCAGCACATAATCTCCTTCTTTCAGGTCGCACTTCTTCACCCTTTTGTTGTAGAACAAAGTTGTTCGCTGCTAGTAAGCAGCATTTCTAATGGCTGCTTCTTCTCTAACTTCCTCGAGCATGTCTAAATCCAGTCTTCTCATTAAGTCACTGACAGGGGAATTGAAATTCAGAACCCTGTGTGTTGGGAGGCCCAACTCGGCAGGTATTACAGCTTCACTTCTAAACGCCAGCATATATAGTGATTCTTCTATTGCTACTCGGGGAGTAGTTCGGTAAGCCCAAAGTACTGATTGTAGCTCGTTGATCCAGTTTGCTTTCGCATCATCCAATCTTTTTTTCAAACCATTCAGCAGTGTTCTGTTTGTCACTTCAGTTTGTCCATTGCTTTGAGGATGGCCTGGTGCTGAGTGGATCTTTAAAATATTTGATTGATGACAATAGGCAGTGAACTCCTCGTTATCAAATTGTGTTCCATGGTCTGTGATGAAAGCATGAGGAAGACCATATCGACAAATGATGTTCTTCCAAACAAATTGGTACACCTTCTCGTACGTCATATCAATGAGTGGCTCAGCTTCTACCCACTTAGTAAAATAATCAACTGCGACGACGAGGTATTTGAACCTTCCTCGGGTCGTTGGCGGTGGCCCAACCAAATCAATTCCCCATATGGCAAATGGCCAAGGGGAAGTTATGGGTGTCAACAATGCTTGTGGAGCTCTTCGGATGGAGGAAAAATGTTGGCACTTGTCACATTTATTTGCATAGGCTATACAATCAGCCCTCATCGTTGGCCAGTAGTATCCCTGCGTTATCACCCTTTGTAAAAGCGTCCGACCTGCTATATGTGCTCCACAATACCCTTCATGGATCTCTTCAATCAAATCTTTCACCTCGGAGGGATGTACACATCTCTGCAAACCTGCCATAATTCCTCGTCTGTACAGAATACCGCTATTTAATACATACCGAGCAACTTTAAACTTCAATTTCTTGGCTGCGAGCTTGTCAGTTGGTAATTCTTCCTCTTCAATATATGCCCTGATGGGATCCATCCAAGATGGTCCTAAATCAAGGGTAATAAAGTTCATCATCAGATCTTCATCTATACTCCGACCAGCCAACACTTCAATTCGGATTGTTCGTCGTAGCTCGGTGCGAGTAGCTGATGCTAGTCGAGCTAGGGCGTCTGCTCTCGCATTCTCCATTCTTGGTATTCTGACCAGTTGAACTGCGGCAAATTCTGACGCCAGCTCCTTTGCCTTTTCATGATATCTGATCATTAATTCTCCTCTAACTGCATATACTCCCAACATTTGATTTACTATCAATTGAGAATCACTGAAGACCATAACCTGCTGCGCCTCCATAATTTTTGCCAAACTAAGTCCTGCAATCATGGCCTCATACTCAGCCTCATTGTTGGAAGCTTTGAATTGGAAACGCAAGGCGTATTCCATATCGACCTCATCTGGAGTGCTCAAAACTATCCTCACGCCACATCCTGTATTGCAAGATGAGCCATCTACATATAGCCTCCATATAAGTAACTCGTCTTCAAATTTCTGATCAGTCAGAGTTCCTCGGTGAAATATTTGTTGCTTCCTTTCATCCTCCCCGGATATTTCTTGCTCTTCGTCGATCATCTCTCCTTGCTCTTTTACCAATCGGAATTGGTCTGAGCTCGAATTTGATGATCTTGTAACATCCACTTGCCCTTTTACCAACCGGAGTTGGTCTGAGCTTGTGTTTATTGATCCTGTAACATCCACAGGTTGATCGGCGAGCAACTTTTTCTCCTCGGGGGTATCAGGATAGGTGAACTCTGCTATAAAATCTGCTACAGCCTGCCCTTTTAGCGATGATCTGGGTTCATAGACTATATCGTATTCACCGAGCTCTATTGCCCAGTACATCAATCTCCCTGATTTTTCTGGTTTATGAAGGACTTGTCTCAACGGCATGTCAGTATAAACGACTATAGTATGGGCCGAAAGTATGGCCTCATTCTCCTACTCGCCTCAATCAGTGCCAGTGCTAACTTTTCCAGCCTTGGATATCTGATCTCTGCTCCTCGGAAGGCCTTACTTGTGTAATAAATTGGTTTTTACACTTCATTCTCCACTCTGATCAACGTCGAGATAACTGCATTCTCCGATACTGCTAGGTACAAGTACAATTTTTCTCCCATCACTGGCCTGGACAATAGTGGAGGTGCTCTCAAGTATTTCTTCAAGTCTTGAAAAGCCTTCTCACATTCATCATTCCACTCAAAAGTCTTTCGGAGTGTCTTGAAGAATGGGAGACATCTATCAGTTTCTCGTGACACAAATCTGTTAAGTGTTGCTACTCATCCTTTGAGACTCTGTACTTCCTTCTTCGTCGTTGGAGATCGCAGCCCTAATAGAGCTTTGATCTTTTCAGGATTTGCCTCAATGCCTCGTTAATTGACAATGTACCCGAGAAATATGCCTTCTCGTACTCCAAATATGCACTCCGTCGGGTTCAGCTTCATTTGATATTTATCCAGTTGATCAAAAGTCTGACTTAAGTCAACTAGATGATCGGCAGCTTTCTTGCTTTTTGTCAGCATATCGTCAACATAGACTTCCATATTGCAACTGATTTGTTCAGCAAAAGCCTTGTTCATCAGCCGCTGATATGTCGCACCTGCATTTTTCAAACCAAAAGGCATAACATTATAACAACAAGTTCCCCTAGGGGTAATGAAAGAAGTACTCTCCCTGTCTTCAGGTTTTTAATCTGATTGTAGCCAGAATAAGCATCCATGAAACTCAGCAACTCGTGTCCCGAGGTAGCATCTACCAGTTGATCAATTCGGGGCAATGGAAAGTGATCCTTTGGTCATGCTTTGTTGAGGTCGGTGAAGTCTACACACATCCTCCATTTGTTGTTCTTCTTCTTTACCATCACCACATTGGCTAACCAGTCTGGATATTTAACATCTTCAATGAAGCAAGCTTTTTGGAGCTTCTCAACTTCCTCCTGTATAGCTTGATTCTTCTCGGGACTGAATACTCTTCTTCTCTGCTTCACAGGCTTGATCTCCTTATTCACATTGAGCTCGTGACATAAGAAATTTGGATTTATCCCTGGCATATCTTCATGACTCCACGCAAAAGTTTGCTTTCTGCTTCTAAGGAAAGTTATCAATTCCTGCTTTAGTGATGCTTCCAACGACGAACCTACTTGAGTAGTTCGCTCAGGGTGCTCGTCGTCCAGGATGATGTTTTCAGTAGCTTCCACCACTTGACCCTTCACGAGTTGTGACTCATCTCTAGGATCCGATGTTTCAATGTCGGCACCTTCATCCACTTAATAGGTAGTAGTCTTTTTCCTTGATTCCTCCATTTCTTCTTGCTCGGCGGATGAATAATAGCATTCCCGAGCTACTTTCTGATCACCTTTAACAACTCCTACTCCAAAATTTGTTGGAAATTTCAGTCATTAATGCACTGTAGATGGTACAGCTTCAAACTTTTTCAATCCTACTCTTCCCATGATGATATTGTACGATGACTAAACATTCTTATCCATCACGAAGAAACATATTCTTTCTGTTCGACAAGCAGGCCACGTACCAATGAATATATCTAACTTGATCGTCCCAAGTGGAAATACTTTCTCGCCACCAAAACCGATGAGGGGTCTATGATAAGGCTCCAATTGAGATAGCTTTAGATTTAAACTATCGAAGCACAAGTAGAACATGATATCTGTCGAGCTACCATTGTCGACCAGTACTCTTGAAATTATGATCTCCTTTATTCTCATCTTGATCACCAACAGGTCATCATCAGGATACAGAACACCTGCAAGGTCATTCTTTGAGAAACCAATGACTAATTTCCCTTTATTCACCTTTCTCGGGCGATCCTCTTCAGCTAGATTTATTCACTGAATGTACGAGCAAGCTTGAGCCTCACCGAGGTAAGATTTTCTCTCTGCAGTAAGATCTCCTCCTCCTGCATCTCCACCTGTTATAACATTACAGTCAAATGACCCAAAGCATATTGAAAATACCTCTCGTGCTGGCTACCTTGGTCTCTTGGGAAGATCGGGGTCATCCTCGGGATCAACTTCATGGTTTCTTTTCTTGTTCTCATCTCCTCGATGAGGAGATCTAGACCTCTCTCTAGTTCGGTCGTTGTTTCTTCTTTCACTTCCACGATCAACATACTTTGATAGCTTTCCTCGTCGGATGAGTGTTTCAATTTCATTTTGAAGAGCTATGCAATTCTTGGTCATATGGCCATGGTCTTTATGGAACTCATAATACTTCGCTTTATTCCTCTTGTCGGGGTCTGCCTTCATTTTCTCTGGCCAGTTTAGTTCCTCGTTGTTCTTGATTTCCTCTAGAACATGGTTGATATCCTTCTTCAAAGGAGTGTAATTATCATATTTCTTCATCACGTCCCATACCGACCTATTTTTTGAATGCTTGTCATTACCATTGTTCTTGTGCTCTTTCTTCTTAGCTTTATCACCTTCCACCTTGGTTTCTTTAGAATCTATATTCTTCTTCGCAGCCATAGCCTCCTCGACGTTCATAATTTTGGACGCTTTTCCCATCAGTTCTGACATGGTTTGAGGTGGATCTTTGGCCAAAGTGTAGTACAACTTATTCGGCAGTAGTCCACTCATCAAGGCAGTAATAGCTGTCTTCTCCTCATAATCAATGACTTCAAGTTTCTCGTTATTAAAATGAGTTATATAATCTCTGGTACTCTCACCAGCTTTTTGTCTAACACTTAACAAATTTGCTACTCGTTTAACTAGCTTTGCCCCAAAATAGAAATTCCCAATAAATAACTCGGCCAGTTGAAGAAAAGTTAAAATCTTACCCCGAGGAAGATTATTATACCATATTTGAGCAGATCCGGTAAGAGTTCCCGAGAATGCCCTGCATCTCATCTCATCTGGAACAGCATAGATGTCGGCTGCAGCCTGGTATTGTTCTATATGAAGGAAAGGGTCAGTCTTTCCATCATACTTGGGGGTCACAACAGGTGCTTTGAACTTTAATGGTGTTGGAAAATCTACAATGGACTGGACAAAAGGTGTTCCTCGAACAAAGGTTCATTGTAGGGGGTTCTTAGCTTTAACCATTTCCCCCAATCTATCCTCCAGCCTTTGAATAGAGCCTTTTCATGCATCATTTCCTTCCTCGGGCCTATTGGTTCGAGCAGCTGATCACGTTGAAGTGGCTTCCTGAGATCTCTCTTGACGAGCAGCTGGTCGCGACTGGGCAGATCCTTCCCTTAAGTCTGATGGTCGTCGAAAACTCCTCGATGGGGATCTAGGAGGACTTTTTATCCTCCTAGGACCTAATCGATCGAAAGGAGATACTCTGCTTAATCTTTCTAGCGCACTAGCCCTTTCTGGGGAGAAAGTGATACATTGCTCAGTATCTGTGGCTCGGACTGACGAAGTTCATCCAGGTTGATAAGAAAAATCTTCAGATTCCTCATTGCGATATGAATTGGTACGCCTAGTACGTGAGGATGGCGCACGGGTGTTTCTTTGAATACTCTGCAGTCCTGAATGGGTTGGTGCACCGCCATGAAGGGTTTGGATGAGTTGTCGCATTATTTCTTGCATAACGGTCTGACCCTGAGCCAGATTTGTCATAATTCCTGCCAGATCTGGAATATTTGGCGAAGCAGATGGATTTGGAGGGGTTCCAGCGTTTCGATTGCTGGATTCCGGAATGTCAGCCATTCGTAATGGATTGTTTTTGGTGAAAAACGATATTACCAGTCGTTCCCACAGACGGCGCCAATCTGTTGATGTAAAAAATTAGATTATATCTAATTATTCAATTACAGATAAATAAATGAGACAAAGAATTTTTAAAGTGGTTCATCCTTATAAGAATGGCCTACGTCCACTGTTTTGGTATTGCGGTTTGTATGGAAATTCTCGATTACAGATTATCTCCAGAAATTCCGATCCCCTTCTATGAGGATTGTACAATGTATTTATAGCCCTGAGGTTGTAATGTGAAAGGGTAATACATTAAATGATGTACATATGAAAGGGTGATACATTCAATGCTCCTTAAGCGTGTGCGTCTGAATGATAAGCATTTAATGAATAGTCAAACTGTTGGTTATCCCCCTATTAATGCTTTGTTAGAGGTGCAGCTCGAACCGCCTGAGTTGCTCGGACCGCCTAAACTTCTCGGTGCTCAAGAGTTCCACGGAGAGTTCTCGTTCCTCGGAGCGTATGAGTTCCTCGGGGAAACAGTGTTCCTCGTTGTAGTATGATTCCTCGGAGCGTGTGAGTTCCTCGGAAGTGTTTGTTATTGCCACGTAGACTGCCACGTGTCTTCACTTTATTGATCCATGTCAGCAGACTAAATTTGGTATCAACACTGACCAAAACCATTTTATAAATGCGTGTACTTTATATATTATACATGTACTTCATAAAATACACGCATATTTCATAAAGTACACTTTATAAAATGGTTTTGGTCATTATAATGTGTGTGTACTGTACAAAAACATGTGTGTACTTTATGTTAATCCCATTCCAAAATGTCAAAAATGAATAAAATAAAGGGCAATTTACAATTAGGTCCTTTAGTAACATATTTTAAACATTTAAGGGCAACTTAACATGCGTGTACTTTTTGTTGATGCGATTACAAAACAAATAATATAGAAATGAACCCTAATAATAAAATCACAATAATTTATTCAAATTTGAATGTTCATTGATTTTATTTAAAACTACTGTTACAATGAATGAATTTTTTTATGACCCGTTTAAGGCCACTAGTGCAGACCATAATATACGTAGTAATGTGAGAATATGAGTGGTTTATTCATTAAATATTGAAAAATAATATAATAGAAGTAAAACCTTTACAAAAATTAATCATAGACATTATAATGTCAAAAATGAATAGACTAAATCTAAACTAAATGCAATAATACATAAATAAAAGTGACAAATAGAAATTATAAGTTATACAATTTATAAAGTACACACATGTTTTTATAAAGTACACGCACATTGTACTGACCAAACCCATTTTATAAATGCATATACTTTATATATTATACGTGTACTTCATAAAGTACACGCATATTTCATAAAGTACACGTATTTATAAAATGCTTTTGGACATTACAATGTGCGTGTACTGAACAAAAACATGTGTGTACTTTGTGTTAATCCCATTCCAAAATGTCAAAAATGAATAAAATAAAGGACAAATTACAATTAGGCCATTTGGTAACATATTTTAAACATTTAAGGACAGCTTAACATTTGTGTACTTTGTGTTGATGTGATTCCGAAACAAATAATACAGAAATGAACCCTAAAAATAAAATCACAATAATTTATTCAAATGTGAATGTTCATTGATTTTATTTAAAACTACTCTTACAATGAATGAATTTTTTTATGACCCGTTTAAGGCCACTGGCGCAGACCATAATACACGTAAGAATGTGAAAATGTGAGTGATTTGTTCATTAAATATTGAAAAATAATATAATAGAAGTAAAACCTTTACAAAAATTAATCATAGAAATTATAATGTCAAAAATGAATAAAATAAATCTAAACTAAATGCAATAATATATAAATAAATGTGACAAATAGAAATTATAAGTCATACAATTTATAAAGTACACGCATGTTTTTATAAAGTACACGCACATTGTACTGACCAACCCCATTTTCTAAATGTGTGTACTTTATATATTATACATGTACTTCATAAAGTACACGCATTTATAAAATGGGTTTGGCCATTATAATGTGCGTGTACTGTACAAAAACATGTGTGTACTTTGTGTTAATCCCATTCCAAAATGTCAAAAATAAATAAAATAAAGGGAAATTTACAATTAGATCCCTTGGTAACATATTCTAAACATTTAAGGAAATTTAACATGTGTTTCACTTATTATACCACTAGCGTGAACTTCTGCAAGAAGACAATTAGTGGACCTAAGTGTTTAAAATTTGTCAAAATTCCTTTAGTATTTAAAATTTATTTGTGAGAGACCTAAGAGCACTTTACCCTAAAATAAATCTAAACTAAATGAAATAATACATAAATAAAAGTGATAAATAAAAATTATAAGTTATACAATATATAAAGTACTCCCACATATTTTTATAAAGTACACGCACATTATATTGACCAAAACCATTTTCTAAATATGTGTACTTTACATATTATGTGTGTACTTCATAAAGTACAAACATAGTTAATAAAGTACACGCATTTATAAAATGGTTTTGTCATTACAATGTGTGTGTATTGTACAAAAAGATGTGTGTACTTTGTGTTGATCCCATTTCCAAACAAATAATATAGAAATGAACACTCAATAATACAATTACAATAATTTGTTCAAATTTGAATATTCATTGATTTTATTTAAAATTACTTTTAAAATGAATTAATTAAACAATATTAAGAGAAATCAAATTGGTTCTTTAAATGTGGACCTGTAATTACCTGTTTTACTACACCTAGAGTAAGTAACTTCTCTTATTATGACCTCTCCAATAGATTTTATTCTCTTATTTCTTGGCCTTCCTGTCTATCTCTTTGTTAATGGTGGTAGGATTGTTGGATTTTCAGGTATTGGAATATTCAGGGACATTAAACCAGGAAAATGAACTATAAGTGATGAGCATAATTTTTTGTAGAAAAAAAACTTGAAATAATCCTCAATATGATCATAAATACTTCCACCCATCTTCCATACGACAGAAACAGTATGAGAACATGGAAAGCATCGTAGCTACCAACTCTTAAAAGAGCAAATTCCTCATTTTAAGATAACCGTGGCATGTACATCTGGATGAACTTATAATACATGTTTACTTGAGTGACTAATATTCCAATGTCTTTTTTTTTTCTAATTTTCAGTCAATAATTTATCAAAATGAGGATACAACTCCTTTAACTATGTTTCAGATTCAACAATTTTGTTTGCATTGAAATTCATCCTCATTTTTTCCATCATATTAATTATCGATAAATGCCTGTCGTCTAGGATCCAAGAGTTGAATGATTCCGCAACACTTGATGCCATGTCACCATAACGCTTCCTAGTAAAATATGCATAAGACCAATTCTCCATGGGCAAATTACAAAGAAAACCAGCGATAATAACTCCACCTTCCTTCTTCAGGGCATCAATGTTGTTCTGAAATTCATCAACTGTTACAGCATATGCACAATGCATTAAATCTTTAACGAGATTATTTCGTAAGTTCCCACTCCCCCGTATTTTCTTTTTTATATTTCCCTGTAAATGATGTATATAATAGGAATTTGAAGACATTGGAAAACCCTTAGAAACACCTTCAATAAGACCATTATTCCGATCGGATATGAATGTGATGTTTCGATCTTGATGAGATATTGTATCATGCAAATTAATGAGAAACCACATACAATTATCCTCCGTCTCTGAATCAACTACTGCATATGTGAGAGGATAAAGTCCTGAAATTATAATGAATTATCAGTACATACAGTTACTATGATGAACTCAAAAAAATGGTGTCGTTGATGCGGACAAATAAATGCGTAGGTTATACAAGTAAAACAAATATATTTGTACTGATAGGATACACGAATGTAAAGTATAAATATATTATGCGTGTACTTTAATATATATGGGTGTAATTTATTATTTCATTTTACCATACCAAATAAAGAATCACAAAGTACATGCAAAACATTATAAAGTACACAAAGTGTAAATAGGATTTCACGTGTACTTTGCAATGATATGCATGCACTTTGCATTATTGGCCCAAAACAAACAAGGAATCCTAAAGTACATGCATGCCATTACAAAGTACACATGATATAGCATAGAAATTCACGTGTACTCTTTTATTAAATGCGTGTACTTTGGGATTATATGCAAATAACAAAAATATACCACAATGTACACGTGTAATACATAAAGTATACGCATATATTCACGTGTACTTTATAAATTTCATGCCTATACTTCATATTATGTTCAAAGAACATACAAAAGATTCCAAAATAAATGCATAATATTGTAAATTAAAATTCAAGCCTTCACATTTACCATTGTTCCCATTCCTTGTTGTTGCCGACAAAATCATTCATTATTACCTGCTCTTCAAAAAGGCACTATCAAGAAACAAAATAGGCTTATAGTACTGAAATCCATCAATGGATCCTGCAAATATTACAAAAACTCTTTTGAATAATTTTCTCTTCGGTTCGACTTCAAGAATGCAATGCGATCCTGGATTGAACTGCAATATAAGTTCCCTATAATTATTAATTAATGCATAGGAAACTTTCTAATCACCATGAAACTCAGAAGCATCCATCTCTTTGCCACTCCATGCATGATGATAATCTATATCAAGACCATAGTTCTTCTTTATATCTCTAACTACATCAATTGGTCTATGCAATGGTTTATTCCCCAACTCATCGTCAAGCAATGTGGAAACCAATTTAGAGTCCATCATTATTCTTGATGGACTACGATATACATCCCTACAAGTATGCTCATTGTTCAGACTTCTTATATAAAAGTAACCATTTACTATTGACAATGAAGCATGAACTCGGCCACATGCAATTCTTTGTACTCCCTTTAGAACACTCTGCTTTCACCCGAGTTTTATCATTCTTGAAATATATGTACTTGAAACCAACCTCGACAGCATACTTTTACCACTTATCACGAAACTCAACCACACCTCCTTTATAAAACACTACTCTTCATGACTAATATATGTCCTCCAATCATTGAAAAGATAAACTTTTGACGTATTCGGCTCCACACCTTGAATATAAACATCATTTTTAACACCACTACTAATATCAATCGCAATGGATGATGATATATAGTCTACCCTTTCTCTACTTGTACCACTGCATTCAACCCTTTCACTACCTGTACAATTGCGGTCAACCGTTTCACGAATTCTATACGTGAATTCAACCATTTCGTGAATTGTATTAGTCGCCAAAGCTATTGAATCAAAGACATATATCCAAATAAAATCAGCTTTGAGAATCACTTGAGACCGCAACATACAACGAACATCTTTATCACAAACCAACATGAATCGACTTTCATAACCGAAGTTGTACTTCAATGAAAAAGATCCAGCTCTCAAATCTATAAACCTGCTATGTAACTCATTGCATATGAAATCTAACGAGTTGTCTTAAAAAAAATTCAATGCCAGCCATGTTATCCAAATAACAACACCGGGCAATTCGATAACTTTCCATTCTCACCTGTATTAAATTAAAATAGAAAAATGGTTTTGTTAGAGCTAAAGTTTAATTAATGATGTTGTCGCGGACCAACAAACACATGGCCAACAAAGACAACACTACTCTATTAAGCATGAGTCAACAGTAACAAAATAAATGCACATTAACATTATGAAGAATTAATGTCAAAAAACAAATAGGAATTAATATTTACAAAATCATGTGTACTATAGATCAAATTGGGTGTCTTTATTGTAATTTTCTGCTAATTTATATACTAAGAACTTTACTATTGTAAAATACCAATATTCATCAATTCCGCTAGCATGGACCCATAAACACATGCCCATCTAATACATGACAAGTCTATTAAGTAATGAGTCAAAACTAACAAAGTAAACACACATTAAAATTATGTAAAATTAATGATAAAAGAAAAAAATCATATTTAATCAAGTTCAACATTCACGTGTCCTTTATATCAAATTGCGTCTACTTTACTGCAATGGTCCTTTGAGGTATATACATTAACAACATGTATATAATATAAAGTACACACGAAAATGCACACACAATCAAAATGTATACATACACAACATGTTATGAAATCAAAACACAAAGTCAAAATGTATTCGTATAAAATTAAAATAAATTTATAAAAAAATCAAATCATTCATTCTATATTCGAGTCAATTAATCAAATCATTGTAATTGTGTAAATCATGTGTTGAATTAACTCAAATATTGAATGAATGATTTAATTGTGTAAATTCGGCACATGACTTACACAATTATAATGATTTGATTAATTGAAAACAAATATAACAACCTATTTTAATTGATCGACATGCGAAACATGTCTTTATAACAGGTATAATGTTACAAATAATCGAATTAATGCAAAGGATAGTCTAGGTTAAACAAAGCGGAAAGAATTGATTTCTTTGAAAAAAATGATAACTTCTTTCTTTGAGAGAACAAAGTTGGTTGAACAGAAGTGAAAAGAAATAATAAGATCCTAAGTTATTGAAGAGAACGAACCTGTTTGATAGAAGAGGAAGTAAGAAAGAGACGATCCTAGTTTATTGGAAATGATGTTAATCGCTGATTAGGGTCAATGATAACAAAATGAATGAAATGTCATAAAGGTATTTATATGGACCTAATCGTTTAAAATTTGTTTGACCTAGTTAAACGTTCAAAATGTCCAGTGAAGGAACTAGACCATAAAAACCTATATCTATTTCCACATAAACTTTGAGGTATAGAGAGGTGACATTATAAACCAAACTTTAAACAGCAAATGTTTATTTTAATAAAGTCAAAATGGTTTAAAACCCATTGACCTCCATAAGAGAGGAAGTACAAAGTACTGATGTCGTCCTCATACTTACCATTGATCACCAATGATGATCCTACGGTGACTTTCCTCTTAACTCCCCTTTGTAGCACAGGGGTTGCTGACCACCAAGGGTGGTCTGGTGACGTCGTTGAGGTTCTCTTCTTAGCACGATGGTTGACAACAAGCAAAGATGCAGTTTTCGACGACAACGATCAACGAGTGGAATTGTCCTCAACAGTTAATGGGCCTAATTCTAATCGGTAGAAAACATTAAAAAGACAGAATTCGACTCAGATCAACTGGAACAACTGAAGTTGGTCAGGTTAAAACCACTATTTTAAAAAGAGATCACTGCACCAATAACATCGGAGGCTGCCGAAAATCATTCACTGGAATGGAAATTCATTTTGGTTATTTGCATTCCACCTGGGTCAGCCAATGCAGACAACAAAACCACCCAGCTCGTGGTTAACCAGAACCAGGGGCGGACCCACCCCATCCCGAAGGGATGCGGCCGCACCCATAAGAATTCCAAAAATTCCTGCTGAGTATAGTATAAAAAAAAGTTCTGGACCCATGTGTAAGTTTTGAATATAAGGGGTTAGCAGGAAATAAAGTTTTTGGGGTAAATATATAAATAGGATAAAGTGCAAAGAACTTAAAACTAACCTAATCTATTCTCACCTCTCTCTTTCAACACTCAGCAGAGAGAGGCAGCCGCCCTCCCCTTCTCTCCTCTCCCTCTCCCTCTCCCTCTCCTCTCCTCTCCCTCCCCTTCTCTCATCTCCCCTGCAAACACAGCAGCAACCAAGCACAGCAGCAGGAGCTGCCTGCCGCCGGCCCGCCGCTGCCCCCCTGCCTGCCCGGGCCGCTCCTCCTAGGCTTTCCTCTCCTCTCTCCCCTGGAAGGTATTGCTATTTTAAAGTTGAATATTTTTTTTTAGTTGTTATTTGAAATTAGTTTAGTTGTATTTTTTAGTTGTTGAATTTTTTTAGTTGAAATTAGTTTAGTTGCTGAATTTTTTTAGTTATTGTTAGTGTTGGTGAATTTTTTACTTTTTGTTATTATTGTTGAAATTAATATGCTGAAATTAGTTGTTGATTTTTTTAGTTCTTGTTATTATTGATGAATTTTTTATTTTTTGTTATTATTGCTGAAACTAACTGCTGATTTTTTTTAGTTATTGTTAGTGTTGGTGAATTTTTTACTTTTTGTTATTATTGTTGAAATTAATATGCTGAAATTAGTTGTTGATGTTTTTTAGTTCTTGTTATTATTGCTGAATTTTTTATTTTTTGTTATTATTGCTGAAATTAACTGCTGAATTTTTTTAGTTTTTATTATTGTTGCTAAAATTAGTATGCTGGAATTAATTGCTGATTGTTATTGTTGCTGAATTTTTTGGTGAAACTATTAAACTTTAATTTTAACTAGTAACTAAAAATATAATTTGATATAATGTTTCAGATTTAGGCAATAATGTTGAAGTATTTCAAAAAGATCCACGAAGAAAGTTCAAGTCAACCGCCACCTACACCATCGGCCCCCTCGCCACCCCCTCCTCTACCCCAACCCAATGTTGAGGTTAGGTTGGATGAGTACCCAGCTGATCCCGGGTTGAGAAAACCCATACAAGAGTATGATGTTAATGAAAGAAACGCGGTGCGGTGTTACTACTTGGCAAAAGGTCCTTTTCAACCTAAAAATTACGACTTTCCTTGGCGTCTTTGTGCTAATGAGAAACGTAGATTTAGGCCTTTATGGTTCAATGATCACCCTAATTGGCTTGAGTACAGTATAGACAAAGATATGGCATATTGTTTGTATTGTTACCTTTTCAAAGCGGAGCAAAGTGGTCTTGATTCCTTTGTTGGGGAGGGTTTTAAGAATTGGAGAAAGAAAGACAGGTTTAATGTGCATGTTGGAGATCCAACTAGTACACACAACAAGTGTGTAAGAGCCGGTGAGGATCTTATGAAACAAAAACAACACATTGACTTTTCTTTGGCTAAGCAATCTAGCCAAACACAAGAGGATTATCGTGTTCGTTTGACTGGATCAATTGATTGTATTACGTTTCTTTTGCATCAAGGGTTGGGATTCCGTGGTCACGATGAGTCCGATAAATCACTAAATAAGGGGAACTTTCTTGAGCTCTTACAATTTCTTGCTGATCACAATCCACAAATCAAGAAAGTTGTACTAAGGCAACCTCCCCAAAATCACATGATGACATCGCCTAAAATTCAAAAGGATATTATTAACTCAATTGCAGTTGAGACTACAAAGGTTATCCTTAGAGAACTTGGATATGATTATTTCTCTATCTTAGTGGACGAGTCTTGTGACATATCAGTGAAAGAGCAAATGGCTGTTGTCTTGCGTTTCGTGGATGAAAAGGGGTATATTATGGAGCCTTTTTTTGGCCTTGTACATGTTAGTGATACTTCTGCTTTGTCATTTAAGGCAGCAATCGAGGCACTTTTATGCAAAAATGGATTATGTACTTCACGTATACGTGGGCAAGGCTATGATGGAGCTAGCAATATGCGAGGAGAATTCAATGGGCTTAAAAGTTTGATTTTAAGTGAGAATGAATCTGCTTATTATGTTCATTGTTTTGCTCATCAACTTCAATTAACCCTTGTTGTTGTTTCAGAACATCATACAAAAATTGCAACATTCTTTGAAATTGTCACACTACTCACAAATATTGTTGGAGCCTCATGCAAACGAAGAGACATTCTTCGTGAGAAACAATTTGAGAAGATTACAATAGGGATATGCAATGGAGATATTTTGACAGGACGGGGATTGAATCAAGAATTAGCAATGAAGCGAGCAGGTGAGACACGTTGGGGCTCGCATTATGGCACACTTGTGAATTTGCTTTGCTTGTTCTCCTCAGTGAAGGATGTTCTTTTCATTATTGAAGAAGATGCAAAAGATCGAAAGCATAGAGCTCAAGCGATGAACCTCATGGTGCTTATGCAATGCTTTGAATTTGTTTTTCATTTGTATTTGATGAAAACTATTTTGGGTGTTGCAAATGACTTGTCACAAGCTTTACAAAGAAAGGACCAAGATATTGTGAATGCCATGAATCTTGTGAAAATAACTAAGCAACAACTACAACAAATGAGAGAAGATGGATGGGAGTCGTTGTTGGGTGAGGTTTCTTTATTTTGTGTAAAGTATGAGATTCCTGGTCCAGAAGTTTGGTATATTATTGTTTCAGTAAGCCAATTTTTTGAGTCGACAAGTCCCGTTATTTTTTTTTTATATTTAATCCTATGAATACTGCTTGGTGATTGGAGCAGCACATATCAAATAATTAGACTTCATTCTTTTTGTTAGAAAGTTGGGTCTTCTTTTTTCTATTCTCCAAATTGATTTGAGGTCTGAGGTATATTTTTTTTTTGTAATGAATCAAATTGATAGGGACTTCTGATGATGATCTGAAGGATCGAAATGAATCATGATCCCAATGTGAGAGCATCAAATATATGTTTGTACAAAAACCGTTTTTCAGAGAGAATTTTGTTAGGGTCTATCACCTCCTAAAATTATGGAAAACTAGAGATGTGTTGGGATTCAATAAATTGATGTTTTATGTTTGGCGTGAATAGTTGTATTTAGGCTGGAAACTATCATAAGAGTCCACATTTTCGAGGACTCGTACAAAACTTACCATTATGAAATCCATCTCAAATTAACAATGAAAATTATTTAAAATCATTACGGTTATGCAAATTCCCAAATAACAATTGAATACAAAGTTTGTGAATGTGAACGTATGAGAATCATGATTCGATGAAACTAAAAACATATAATCTTTTATACTTAAATAAAGAAAGAAAACTTATCTCTTGATCATGATGCGCATAAATCATCATCTTTCAACATGAATCATCATCTCTTCTTCTAAGAAGGAAAGATATTTTGTGTCATCCCCCAAAGACGGCGCCAATTACGGTGTCAAAAAATCCACCTAGAGGGGGGGAGGGTACCAAACCATCACGATGAAAGTATAAAAATAAATGAGAAAGAGATAAAGATTTACGTGGTTTGACCATTAATGGCCTACATCCACGGGACTTAACAAGTGTTTCACTATAAACTTGAAAGAATTTACATGAGAGTGTTTCTCTAGCCTTTTTGCCCTCCATTTACAACGTGGGGGTCCCCTTTATATAGAGCCAGGGGTTGGAATTTGATAAGTCCTATCATCGTAGAGTTTTATTTATAATAAAATAGTGCTTCTTGGTCTTCTGCTTCCTAAAGGACTCTAGTCGTCCTTATCTTGTTGGAGTGGATGCATGTCGCCATCTTTATCAGTCCACTCCCCACACATTATGCTATTATTGAATGTGAATTTTTTCCCCATAGTCTATTTTATATTATTCCATACATTAATAATACATGTATAAAAATATATAACTATCATGTATGTACTGATAAAATTATTTAAGATATAGCTCTTAGTATATTATATAATTTAATAAAATATAAATATATATAAATGTGTGTACATGTACATATATATTTTTTATTTATAAGAATTAAACACATATTAATTTATTATGTATGTTTATTATATATTAAGGTATAAATGGATAACAATATTAAGAATGAATAGTTCTGAATTTAAAAAAAAAATAGAATTTAGAAAATACCCTTTTCTTTTTTATCTAAAAAACTTGATTATAAAACAAAAATATTATAATTTAATATTTAAACACAGGTGTATCAATTGAAAATTCTTATCAGAATTGTTTTTCAATACAGAAAACATAATTATAATTGCAAACCAAACATGCCCTAAAATAGGCGAGTCAGATTATAACATAATATAAATTCCTGTTTTTCCATAGTCTTTATAAAATTTGATACCTTATGGAATTTTTAAAAGTTATTCCTATGAAACAGTTGAGGTGATTTTCTTTACACCTCATTACAGGAATGAATTTAAAATGGAGCTCAAATAAATAAGTCTGAGTACATGCATAAGTGTGTCTTTTGTAAAAGAAGGTAAATTAAGTCCGATGAGAGTATAGGTTGCTCAACGATGAACTCAAGAACATTTTTATCTCAAGGAATATGATAGTACTACAAATGTTTACCTACGTAAGTCATTACTCTATCCAAATAATTTCGACATCCATATAATCCATATCTGACTATTATGGGAAATGTCATAAAGTTCAATATAGTGCTTCAATTTGCACCAGCCACAGCAAATTTCTTATTTAAATAAAAGAATAAGGTTGCTCAAATTTATAACCTTTATGTTTGGATGACCAGGGTTTGCTCGAATTTACAACCCAAGTTTGTACGTTTAAGTTCACAGAAATAGGTTTGCTCGAATTTATAACTCGCATTTGGGTGTTTTAACTAATCTTATTTCAAGAATACCTTAGTAAAATGATCGATAATCTTAAGATCCTCATATTTGTTTACTCAGAATAGTTCATGTGGTTAATTTCACATTTCATTAACGTTATATATTTTTAATAAGAGTAATTCATTATAGGAAGAAAGAAAAAATCTCCTAATCCTTCACCCGGACATGTTTGGCCCAATTGTTAAAAATATAAATGACTTTGAAAGTTATCTATTACTATACCAAGGGCATTATATTTTTAGTCATATTAATTATTTGAAGATACCCACGCTATTGATATGCATTTCAAAAAAAATTATGTTGCGCAAATAATAGATTATAGTTGCTTTAATGAAAACTTTATTCTCTCGCATGCTTGGATTAGAGGAGTGGGGCTAGCAAGAAGATATATGAAGCTTTGATAAAAAGCTCAGGTCTTAGATTGACTATATTGAAGTATGCTCGACTCCAAAATGCTTTATGATCATTCTTACTCAGATTGAAAGACAAAAACTAGCAACAAAAGTATGAGGTATGAACTATACTTTCTTAAAAAATTTTAGAGCTTCTGAAATTTCAAGTTATTCTATATAGGCCATGGTGCCTCTTAGTGCATTTTTACCTGCTATTATTTCAGCACCTAATAAAATAAGACAATAGATGTGAAAACACAAAAAGTATTTGCAAAAGTATAAATAAAAATGTACGACAGTTTAATACCTAACGCTCCAAGGGCACCGGAGCGTTCGTAATATTAACCTAAACATAAAAAAAATAGGTTATGTAGACGAGCAAGTGCCAAGTATAAATAAAAGTATATAAAAAGGTACGATAGATTAGTACCTAAGGCTTCAAGGGCACCAGATCGCTTGTAATAACCTAAAAATAAAGAAATAGGCTATGTAGACAGGCAAGTGCCAAGTTTAAATAAAAGAATATAAAGGGTACGACAATTTAGTACCTAAGGCTCCAAGGGCACTGGAGCACTCCTAGTATTAACCTGAAAAAAATAAATGGTTAAGTAGACGAGTAAATGCCAATAATAAAAAAAAGGTACGCTACTTTAGTACATAAGGTTCCAAGGGCATGAGAGAGCTCATAATATTAACTTGAAAATGAAAAAGCAGGTTAAGTAAACGAGCAAATAACAAGAATGAATAAAAAGGTACGATGGTTAAGTATTTGAGACTCCAAGGGAACCGGATCGCTCATAGTGTTAACCCGAAAACAAAGAAACAGGTTAAGTAGACGAGCAAACACCAAGAATGAATAAAAAGGTACGATAGATGACTCGCTCAGAAAATTGTATAGCGCAAGTGTACGCTAATCGCGAGAGTAATAAAAAACCGGTAAGACCGGGGTCGATTTCCGCAGGGAGTTATATGAAGTACCGAGGATATTCTTTCAGTTAAAAATCAATAAACAAGAATAAAAGATAAAAAGAAAAGATGATTTAGGTTATACGTGTTGTAACGAACCAAAGCGAACCAAGACAAATGGAACACTTCACAAAATAGAAACAGGACAAGCGAGATTTATAAACAGGATTATGAAACGATTCTTTAACAAAAGGTTAAGGAGCATTCTCCCACCTCGGATGCGCATAACTCAACGGATTCTTCCGATTAAATCACAATAAAATGGGAATAATATATCAATATCAACAATCCTACATGAAGGATGTCAACCCAACAATATAAGATGAAGGTAACAATATATTATCGAACAAATGCGTTGATGTTGGAGTTAAGTCTTAAAATACAACCCTTACATGATAAGAGAGGATAAAATCCTATGAAACTCCAATCTCAACCCACACACCCATTTATTGGATTTAATCATTGAACCAAGCCAAGAATTAAACTCTCCAAGGTGGGTTTATGCTCCCAACCTAGGGAGATTAGCTACTCATGACACCAACCATATCAAAACACATCATTAAGCTAATAGTAAATGTAATAACTATAATGAGAATAAGCATTCAAGGCACAAACACAACATTAATTGCACCACACTGTAACAAAGATCAACAAGAAACAATAGAGGAGGAAATTTACTTGCAATAAATGAAGTTGATGATGAAAATGACAAGCAAATTATCTAGCCCTAGGAGAGAGAGAGAAGCCAACAAAAATCCCTTTTATCTATTTCTTCTCACACGAATGTAATCAGATGCTTTACAAGAATAAACCACCACAAATATATACTAAGTGGAAGAAAACCACAAAACAAGGGTGGTAAGGCCAAACCAAAACTGCGGGGGTTTTGTAGAAAATGAAGTACCGGTCGACCGCTGGTAAGTGACCGGTCGACCGCTCATCAAGGAGAGGGCACACTGTCTCAATTCGAAGGCAAAAGGCAAAACACCGGTCGACCGCTGGTCAGTGACCGGTCGACCGCTCCTGCAAACATCTGCACTCTCCCCTCTTTTGATACACAACAACGGGGCTCGGGAAAACGCCCATAACTTGGTCATCGTGAACCAAATTGACAAACCGTCAGGGGCTACACGAAGTTGGCAAGAAGAACTACAACATCCGTGAAGGGTTCGGGCACAAAGCTCGAATGTAGGAATGACGGAATTACCCCTGAAGTTGCGTAAAGCACTGAACGTTCCCAGATGACGCGCACTTGCACCGTTTAGCATTCCAATCCCTACAAAAACTCAAATAAACCTCGCAAAGCATATATATATGGAAACCAAGGGTTATACAGTACAAGAGCTTAAATACGTGAAATAACGGTCGCAAGCGTGCGTGCATGCATAATTAACGGGCGCAAGATATACAATATTTGCGACTAATCACACCCCCTAACTTACACATTGCTAGTCCCTGGCTATGAAACAAAACAAAACCCGCCACAAAAGTGCGGTGGTATAGCAACAATATATACACAGAAAAAAAATGCCACTTTCGCGGGCGCACGGTTGCATTTAGCGAATGCAACAAGCCGTTAAACCGCTAGGTTACCCTAGCGGACGAGTGCTGTCTCGTGAGAGTTTTCAGGGATGATACCCACAAACATCGAATTTCCTCAAAACATGCATGGCCAAACCACCCAATATGCCAAACTCAACAATAATTAGATATTTCAACATATTATTAACAAAGCAAAGGAGAGGTTCTGCCCAATAATCCAAAACTATGAACATTAGAAGGATAACTACATGGAATTGAAACCTCAAATGTGAGTGGTGCGCATGCATATGTAAAGAGATTTGATTCGGTAAAAACGCTTACAACCCGAATAACCATTAAAGCATGCTTCCACTCAATCCTCTCCGGATATCACACTCGACAATTAGAAACACTCGGAATAGGGTGTAACACACGGGACATGCGGGCATAAAGAGTAATTGTAAAAGGAAACTAAGCCGCGCACATGTCAAAGAAGGAGAACGCAATATAAAAGTGAAAAAAATACAATCTCATGAAAGGATATCGCATATTAATCAATGTGAAATGCACATAAATAGATTATCGCTAATGTTCGACCGTTGAATCACGTCACCCTAGGATCAAATAGGACTTTATTGGGTTGTAATGTGGTTTTGGGGTTATGGGAAATGAAATGAAAGGATGTATTTACGGATACAAAAACTGTTCGGAAATGAAGATACTTGGAATAATGGAAAATGGCGGGCAATTTCAAAATTGGAACATGATATCCAAACATGCCTTAAATATATCAATCGCGAGAGTAACAAGGATTATTGAGTTACTATGAACATTATATACAAATTTCTCTTTCTATTTTTTCTTCTCTTTTCTTTTTCTTTTGTTTTCAACTTTCTATTTTTTCTTCTCTTTTCTTTTATCACTCTTTTGTTTTCAACTTTTCTTGCACCCACACTACACAACATCATTCAATCCCAAATATCATTCCAAAACATAGGTAAGAAAGGTAAAGTGTATGGTGTAAAACTCCAATGTGGAGTTGGTTAGGGAATTGGGACGAAAAGAAAGGTCATAATTAGGTTCAACGGGGTTGACTAGGGACATGTATAAGGGTAAGGTTAAGGTCATATGGGTTAACAACAAAGAGAGCCTAAGATCCTTTCCTAAAGTTTCATGTGATTCTCGAGACACAACACCGTTGAAAATCATGCTCATGTGATACATCAATTAATATGCAATCAATGAAAAGAAAATGAGATCGCCAACAAAATACGTTATTCAAGAAAGAGAGTAATGTATAAACACTCTGAAACGAAGAAAAGCACGAAACTCGCTAGGTTTTTAGTGTACACAAAGCAACAACAAGATACCAAGCTATAATTGTCCTACCGAATGATTTAGAAAATATGCTCAAGTGCTCATGGGTTTCAAGGTTTAATTCATGCATTTATCCCCAATGTTGAATGATATAAGGACTAGAGTTTAATAACATGAAAGAAATAGAGAATACATTATTGAATTAGCAATCGGATAAGGCAATTATTAAGTTTATCATAGGAAAATAGGGCAAAATGCCCAAAAGAGGGAAAAGAAATAAAGAAAAAAAAAATTATTTATTTTATTTTTTATTTTTTTTTTTTAATTAATTTCTTTTATTTATTTATTTTTTTAATTTATATATATATATATATATATATATATATATGTGGCACACGAGGGATGAAAAAGAAATTGAGATGCCTAAACACACCCCCTAACTTGAATCGCACATTGTCCTCAATGTAATTAAAAGACATTATGAGAAAAAGAGGAAGTAGAATAAATCACCCCAATTTAGAGTGAAGTCCGAGGTTATCAACGTGCGCCCTATACCAACATAAGAAAAACAAAAATATGTACCACAATGATTAAGTTAGAAAGAAACATGCCATGAGTCTCAATAGTTTAGAGGGGTTGAAATGCAGATACTAGATAATTGATGGTGGACATAGGATTTGAAAAAATGTATACACATCAAAATCTAATAATTCAACAACAACTAAATTATCATTACTAATATCATAGAATTCAGTACAAGCATCTTAATCAATGTAAAAAAACAGAGAATACATAGTTCGCATAGTCGCCCCCAAAAATGAAACAAGTCATCAGCCATCAGAAAACAAAACCACCCAAAATCCCCCATACACTGGACTAGAAACCCGCACCACTGGATGAACCCGGATTAGCTGGGTCGTACGGACTCTGAAAATGCGGCGGAAGCGGCGCCTCAGGGCCATGCTGCTGGATATAGAGATCACGCATCATGGACTGGACCATATGAAACTCGTGTCGCCGCTCGGTCCGGTCCTGGATCTGTTCAACCCCATACTGGTCAAACCGGGACTCCAAAGTCGCCAGCCGTAACTGGGTCTCTTCCCATATGCGCTCGTGCCGTGCCTCGAACGCCGCAAAGCGGGCGTCGGTAAGTGCGGTAGGCACCTCAGTGTGCTGGCCTGAGCCCTGCTCTGCCCTCCTCAGCTCTGTCTCCTCGTCAACATCCACAACGACCACTCTCGGCCTCTTCTGAACTGCCGGCTCACCCCAGTAGTGCTGCAAGCACCTCCTGATGTTATCTCTAGTTAGGATGGGTTTGGGGTCCACTTTCCTATCCGAAGGGAGCTCGGGGCACTTGGCTTGAATGCAAATTTGTGTCACTATACCGGGAAATGGAAGGGAGACGTTCCATGCCTTTTCCTTAGATGCCAAATACATTTGATCCAAAAAGTATTGCGGGAGATTAATGTCTCCCGATTGCTTCAGAAGTGTGTAGAGGAAAACAGCATGCTTATGGCGTACCTCGGATCTATTGTTGGTGACCATCAAATAATGCACGTCGACATAGTGCAACAGCCTTGGTAAATCTGCCATCGCGGCTGACCGGAACATCTTCTTGGTCCAAACCTCTCCCGGGGCAAGAAACTCTATAAGTGTGTCCAAATCAAAGGTCGCCTCATCAGAGAGGCTCACAAATGGGAACGGGTCAGCCACATTTCCCATCCAGCGGGCCAAGTCCTTCCGCCTAAACGTGATCCGAACTCCACGTACAAAAGCCTCGAAGACACCCTTTTCTCCCTTGCATTTGATCAAAGAGGCATAGAAAATGCGCACCAGTTCTTCATTTATCGTGAATGGACTTCCCACCAACGAGTCCCAATTATACCGCTTAAGAATGGACAAGACTGGATGGGGAAGGTCATCCATTTTCCACGCCAAATTGATTGCAAGCGGGCGTTTTGAAGTTGAAAAGAATGCCTCAAACCACTCCTTTTCTTGGGCACAACGGAACCCATCGATGCCTTTAGGAGGCACGCATCGAGACAGCTTGTATTTGTCAACGTCACCCATTATACCTGCAAAACAGAAATTAGTACAACAGTGTAGTTGAAACTAAATTTGCAATGGTAAGGACTGAATTTGCAAGCAAGAAAATGTCCAAAAGATGAAAATGTGTTCATTGAGGCATTTGAACAAACACTTAGCGTGCAAAACCGGAAAACAGGGGTATGGAGCAATTTTGTACTAACCAAGATCCCCCATTCATGGCAATCTCAAGAATAAACATTAACATTTTTCCATGAATGGGATTTTAACGAGAAAGCAGTTTGCAAGGTAGCAAAAATAGGGTGAGGGCACAATTTGGGGCAACAACAAATACAAGCTACAACAATCAATTCAGCAACACAATCAACACAATCAATGGAAAATATGTGTGTGAGTGAGAAAGTGAGTGGAACAATGAGAGCATCAAAAACAAATCAAAAATTATTCCCAAAAACCCCAACAAAAATCAACCCAAAATCACGAAATAAACCCAAGAATACCCACAATCAGTAAATGCAATATGAAAATAGTAGTGGGATTCATACCTTGAATGATGGAGGAGGGTAATGGAAGTGGAATGGGAGAGAAAAATGGACTTAGGGCTTAATTTTGAGAATTTCGGGTGAAGAGAGAATGGGAGAAGTTGAGAGAGTATAAGAGAGATGAGGGGGAAATGAAGCGGCTAGGGCAAAATAACTGAGGCGTGCGGTCGACCGCTGGTCTGGGACCGGTCGACCGCGCTTTATATTTAAGCCTGGCACTTGAGACAGTATGCTCGATAAAAAACAACCGGTCGACCGCTGGTCTTTGACCGGTCGACCGCACTTTACATTTAACCTTTGGACCGGAGACAGTGGGCTTGGAATGGCTTCAGCGGTCGACCGCTGGTACTTGACCGGTCGACCGCGACTCTGTTTTTCAATCCACCTCACCTTCTGCTAAAAACTCAACTAAATCAACAATTCTCTCAACACGACTACGGGACGCTCTCGGGGCGATAGATATATAACCGAATGTGCAAAAGCACGATTGCCTCGGAATCAATATAAAACGAGGCAATCCAAAAAAATAGGGACAATCCGAAACCTACGTCGTGACACCCTCCGAGGGGCCCGCAAGAGGTGGATCCTCAAGAGGTATTTCAGCAAGCTCGGGATTGAACCCCTCCAAGAAAGGCTTGAGCCTCTGCCCATTCACCTTAGAAATGGTTCCGGTTCTTGGGTTTAAAATGTCGACGGCACCGTGATCGTGTACCTTTTGCACCACGAACGGTCCGTTCCACCGGGATTGCAATTTCCCGGGAAAAAGGTGGAGGCGAGAGTCATATAGTAGGACTTTGTGGCCCACCTCCAAGTGCTTGCGCACTATCCTTCTATCATGAAAGGCCTTGGTTTTAGCCTTGAAGATACGAGAATTCTCGTATTGATCGTTCCGCAACTCCTCAAGTTCGTTGAGTTGGAACTTACGAAGGTCACCCCCTTCGTTAATGTCAAAATTGAGCTTTTTTACAGCCCAATATGCCCGGTGCTCAAGCTCAACCGGCAAGTGACAAGCTTTCCCATAAACCAAACGGTACGGGGACATTCCGAGGTGTGTCTTATAGGCCGTCCGATACGCCCATAGCGCGTCGGTTAACCTATACGACCAATCCTTAGTTAAAGGATCCACAGTCTTCTCAAGAATGCCCTTTATCTCCCTGTTTGCCAATTCTGCTTGGCCATTGGTTTGCGGGTGATAGGCGGTGGAAACCTTATGGGTTACCCCATATTGCGACATCAAGCGGCGGAATATATCGTTACAAAAGTGGACGCCTTGGTCGCTTATGAGTGCTTTGGGTGTGCCGAAGCGAGCCAAGATGTTCTCTTTGAGGAATTTCAACACCACCTTGGCGGTATTATTCCTTGTAGGCACGGCTTCAACCCATTTTGATACATAGTCGACTGCGACTAAAATGTACTCAAATTGATTGGACTTTGGGAACGGACCCATGAAGTCTATTCCCCAACAATCGAAAATTTCGATTACGAGAATAGGGGCAAGGGGCATCATGTTCCTTTTTGTTATCTTCCCAATAGATTGGCAACGGGCGCAAATTTTACATAAGGCATGCGCATCTTTAAAGATCGTTGGCCAATAGAAACCGCATTGTAAAACTTTGAGAGCGGTCTTTTGGGAAGAAAAGTGTCCCTCACATGCACCTTCGTGACAAAACAACAAGACACTTGCTATCTCATCATTTGGGATACACTTGCGTATGATTTGGTCCGGACATAGCTTGTACATGTATGGATCATCTATGAAAAATGACCGGGCCACCATAGAAAGTCTCTCCTTGTCCTTAGCTGAAAAGTGCGGTGGGTAGGCCTCGGTGACGAGGAGATTAGCGATATTAGCAAACCATGGCAACGTAGAAATGGCCATGAGTTGCTCATCCGGGAAGCACTCTCGAATTGGGATGGGGTCGATATGATCATGATCAAATGTAAGTCGGGATAAGTGATCCGCAACTACATTCTCCACCCCTTTTTTGTCTTTGATAGAGAGGTCAAATTCTTGAAGGAGGAGAACCCAACGAATGAGCCTACTTTTCGCATCCTTCTTAGAAAGAAGGTACTTAAGTGCGGCATGGTCAGTGAAACACACAATGGGAGATCCAACCAAGTACGCCCGGAATTTGTCCAACGCGAAAACTATTGCTAGTAGCTCTTTCTCCGTGGTGGAGTAATTCATCTGTGCACTGTCTAGCGTGCGACTAGCATAAGAAATCACGTGTGGTTTTTTATCCCTCCTCTGACCAAGTACCGCCCCCACGGCATAATCACTCGCGTCGCACATAAGCTCGAATGGAAGAGTCCAATCGGGCGCTTGCATTATAGGGGCGGTGGTCAACATCGATTTCAATTTATCGAAAGATTCCTGGCACGAATTACTCCACAGAAACGGAGCATCTTTAGCAAGAAGAGCGCACATGGGGCGTGCGATCGAGCTAAAATCCTGAATAAAACGTCGGTAGAAACCGGCGTGACCAAGAAAGGACCTTACATCCTTGAGGTTTTTCGGAGCGGGAAGGTTGGCTATAACTTCGGTTTTAGCTTTGTCAACTTGAATACCGTCGTTGGAGACGATATGGCCCAAAACTATCCCTCGTGTCACCATGAAGTGACACTTCTCCCAATTGAGAATAAGGTTATTCTCAATACACCTCGCTAGCACTCTTTTCAGATTGGCTAGGCAATCATCATATGTATTACCAAAGACACTGAAGTCGTCCATGAAGACTTCTACAATGTCTTCCACCATGTCACTGAATATGCTCAGCATGCACCGTTGAAATGTTGCCGGTGCATTGCAAAGACCAAACGACATTCTCCGAAAGGCAAAAGTGCCGTACGGGCAAGTGAACGTGGTCTTCTCTTGATGCTCGGGGGCTTTTTCGATTTGATTGTACCCCGAGTATCCATCAAGAAAACAGTAATACATATGTCCGGCTACCCGTTCTAGGATTTGGTCAAGAAAGGGTAATGGAAAGTGGTCTTTCCTTGTGACCGCGTTAAGCTTTCTATAATCAATGCACACGCGGTAGCCGGTAGGAATGCGTGAGGGTAAAAGGTCACCCTCCGCACTCTCGACAACAGTGACACCCGACTTCTTTGGCACAACTTGTGTCGGGCTCACCCACTCGCTATCGGAAATGGGGTAGATTATCCCCACATCCAACAATTTGATTACCTCCGCCATCACCACCTTACTCATAATCGGGTTCAACCGTCTTTGCATTTGACGGGTGGGTTTGGCATCTTCCTCTAAATAGATGCTATGAGTGCAAATGGAGGGATTAATCCCTTTTAAGTCGGAAATGCACCATCCTATAGCACTCTTGTGTTCTCTCAACACCCCAAGTAAGGCCTCCTCTTGACAATTGTCAAGGTTCGCCGCTATAATCACCGAAAAAGTGTTCTCACCACCTAGGAAAGCATACTTGAGCTCCTTTGGCAAGGTTTTGAGCTCGAGGCTAGGCATTGAAACACTCGACGGGAAAGGAAAAGAGTCGCGTGGGGGTAGTTTCTCAAAGTGGGATATCCACATCGAGTCTTCGCTAACCCCGTCGCTTTCATTATGCGTGAGGTCACTTCCACCGTCACCATCTATGTTGTTACCATCCAACCCTTCATTCACCTCCTCAAAGTGCTCGAGGGAATCACACATGTCCACTAACTCCCCATTCAGTGAAAAACAGTTTGCATAAAGGGCATCTTCACAGCCCTTATCATTGAGGAGCAAACCGCATTCCAGGGAGTTAGCAAGAATTGCCTCTAATGGATCTTGAAAATGGGAGAGGTCAAAACAATCTTGCACAAGTGTGTCGATACAAGCCACAGACTCAACCGCATCCTCACTCTCATTGCTAAATTGGGGTTGCTTGAGGAGGTTGAACACATTGACCTCAACCGTCATGTTCCCAAATGAGAGTTTCATCACCCCGTTTCTGCAATTGATGTTCGCATTCACGGTGGCGAGAAATGGGCGTCCAAGAATGATAGGGATTTGTGCAGTCCCATTAGGCACGGGTTGAGTGTCCAATATGATAAAATCTACCGGGTAGTAAAAAGAATCAACTTGGACAATCACGTCCTCTACAACTCCTCTAGGTATCCTAGTCGAACGGTCGGCTAGTTGTAACGTGACAGGAGTTGATTTAATATCACCGAGCTTTAACTCGAGATATACCGAATAAGGAAGCAAGTTTACACTTGCTCCTAAATCGAGGAGGGAGCGTTCAATTCTAGTCTCCCCAATCACACATGAAATGGTGGGGCAACCCGGGTCTTTGAATTTCGGGGCTAGTTCATTGGTTATGATTGCACTAGCTTGGGCGGCCATGTATGCCTTTGAGCGCACACTTTGTCTCCTTTTGACCGTACACAAATCTTTTATAAACTTGGCGTACTTGGGCACATGTTCAATTGCCTTTAGGAGGGGGATGTTCATGTTCACTTGCTTGAACAACTCGAGAAACCCCTCTTCGGAGGCTTTTGTGGGCTTTACCCTAAGTCGTTGAGGAAAAGGTGCCGGAATGGGACAAATTGGGCCGTTCACAACAATAGGCTCATCTCCCTCTTTGGGGATGTCATCATCTATGTTAGCGGGACCGTGCAATGGCACGTCCTCAGTAGCAACGGCTTTGCCTTGGGATTTAGCATGAATGGGAGGCTCCGGCGATGGTCGCACAACTTTGTTGTCGACCGTTTTGCCGCTCCTAAGGGTGGCAATACCCTTAGCATGCTCAGTGTGCGACGTACTCGAGGTAGAGCCCTCATTACCCATTTGGATTTTGGGATTGGGTTGAGGTTGTGCCGGGAGAAGGGGTCTCGCGACTCCTTGGGAATTCTGAACCAACTGAGCAAGAGAGATTTGCATCTCTTGCATAGTGCGCGCCATTTGCGAGATAGACTGTTCAAGTTGTGACACTTTTTGAACAGTCGCATATTGTTCCTCATTATGGCGCCTCTGAGGCGGTAAATACGAAGCGGGTGGTCCCACGGGCGGGTGTTGTTGTGATTGATATGGGGGCGGTTGTTGAAATTGGGGGGGCTGACACGGGCCTTGAAAGTTCGGAGTTGGGGCTATTTGAGAATTGGAGTTATGGTCCTTCCAACTCATCAGAGGATGGGTTGTCCTCCAACTAGGATTGTAGGGAGGGTTATTGGGATCGAACGGGGCATTGGAGTATTGCTTCCGATATGCCCCTATAACTTTGGCTTGCTCTTGCAACTGGCCTTTAATGCTAGGGAGTGACGGACACTCCCTCGTTTGGTGGCCAATGTTGTCACAAATAACGCACACAACTTCCTCCACAACAGAAACCTTTTTGACGGTTTCCATGGGTGGGGGTTGTTGTGTGAGTTGCATTGCGTCAATTCTACGACATAACTGGTCATACTTGGCTTGAGTATCTTGATTTTCCTGTAGGATACTCAAACCACTGGTTTGCCCACGAGGGACCGGGTTATCGCAAACAGTTCGGTCGTAAGGGTTCGATGTGTCCCATCCCCGAGATGTCTTTGAGACAAACTCGAAATGGGCCTCTACCTCCTCACTACTCAAGTCTACAAGACTACCTTGACACATTGTTTCGACCAATTGTTTGGTCAAAGGATTAAGCCCTCCGTGAAAGATTGAAATTAATCGCATCTGATCAAAATTGTGATGCGGGCAAGACCGCTTTAAAGATTTAAAGCGTTCCCAACATTTGTCAAACGTCTCATGATCATATTGTTGAAAGTTTTGAATTTGTTTCATGAGCGCGTTTGTCTTATGTATGGGAAAGAATTCCTTTAAAAAGAAGTCCTGCAGCTGCTGCCAATTCCCCACAGAGTTGGGGGGAAGGGTAATCAACCAATCTTTCGCTTTGTCTTTAATGCAAAATGAAAATAACTTAAGCCGCACAAGATCGGGTGTGCAATTTTGATCGGAAAAAGTGTTGCACACCTCTTCAAAGTCTCTTATGTGGCGATAAGGGTTTTCATTTTCCATCCCGTGAAAGGAAGGCAAAAGATTAATCATACCATTCCGAAAGTGGAAAGCTCCGTGGTTAAACGGGAATGTGATGCATCCGGGCACGGAGACTGTCTCCGGTCGGAGGTAATCGCCAAATGATTGGCGCACAGGGGCAGCAGCCCGCGGGGGCGCATAATTATACTCCATATGGGGATCAAAAGATCGTACCGAGGGGGGTGCACTCGGGTATTGTGATATGGACGGCAAGTCTGTCTGGGATGGCGCCGTATTAAGCGAGTACCGATGTTGAGACGATTCCCCAGGGTTATTGAAGAGATTATTTGAGCCTTCAGAAGAAAATAGTGGTCTGTAGTCCCCGGTGATCCCTTGGTTCGAAGCGTTGCTCATTAGGACAGAAGACCTATCCTTCACAAACAACACTAGCTCAAACAATTAAATGCAAAAGGTTTATCGACAAAGAACTAAATCAATATAGTCGTTACTAATAATTCCCCGGCAACGGCGCCAAAAACTTTGACTCGCTCAGAAAATTGTATAGCGCAAGTGTACGCTAATCGCGAGAGTAATAAAAGACCGGTAAGACCGGGGTCGATTTCCGCAGGGAGTTATATGAAGTACCGAGGATATTCTTTCAGTTAAAAATCAATAAACAAGAATAAAAGATAAAAAGAAAAGATGATTTAGGTTATACGTGTTGTAACGAACCAAAGCGAACCAAGACAAATGGAACACTTCACAAAATAGAAACAGGACAAGCGAGATTTATAAACAGGATTATGAAACGATTCTTTAACAAAAGGTTAAGGAGCATTCTCCCACCTCGGATGCGCATAACTCAACGGATTCTTCCGATTAAATCACAATAAAATGGGAATAATATATCAATATCAACAATCCTACATGAAGGATGTCAACCCAACAATATAAGATGAAGGTAACAATATATTATCGAACAAATGCGTTGATGTTGGAGTTAAGTCTTAAAATACAACCCTTACATGATAAGAGAGGATAAAATCCTATGAAACTCCAATCTCAACCCACACACCCATTTATTGGATTTAATCATTGAACCAAGCCAAGAATTAAACTCTCCAAGGTGGGTTTATGCTCCCAACCTAGGGAGATTAGCTACTCATGACACCAACCATATCAAAACACATCATTAAGCTAATAGTAAATGTAATAACAATAATGAGAATAAGCATTCAAGGCACAAACACAACATTAATTGCACCACACTGTAACAAAGATCAACAAGAAACAATAGAGGAGGAAATTTACTTGCAATAAATGAAGTTGATGATGAAAATGACAAGCAAATTATCTAGCCCTAGGAGAGAGAGAGAAGCCAACAAAAATCCCTTTTATCTATTTCTTCTCACACGAATGTAATCAGATGCTTTACAAGAATAAACCACCACAAATATATACTAAGTGGAAGAAAACCACAAAACAAGGGTGGTAAGGCCAAACCAAAACTGCGGGGGTTTTGCAGAAAATGAAGTACCGGTCGACCGCTGGTAAGTGACCGGTCGACCGCTCATCAAGGAGAGGGCACACTGTCTCAATTCGAAGGCAAAAGGCAAAACACCGGTCGACCGCTGGTCAGTGACCGGTCGACCGCTCCTGCAAACATCTGCACTCTCCCCTCTTTTGATACACAACAACGGGGCTCGGGAAAACGCCCATAACTTGGTCATCGTGAACCAAATTGACAAACCGTCAGGGGCTACACGAAGTTGGCAAGAAGAACTACAACATCCGTGAAGGGTTCGGGCACAAAGCTCGAATGTAGGAATGACGGAATTACCCCTGAAGTTGCGTAAAGCACTGAACGTTCCCAGATGACGCGCACTTGCACCGTTTAGCATTCCAATCCCTACAAAAACTCAAATAAACCTCGCAAAGCATATATATATGGAAACCAAGGGTTATACAGTACAAGAGCTTAAATACGTGAAATAACGGTCGCAAGCGTGCGTGCATGCATAATTAACGGGCGCAAGATATACAATATTTGCGACTAATCAATAGACTCCAAGGGCAACTGAGCTCTAGTAATATTAACCTAAAAATATATAAATAGATTATGTAAATGAGTAAGTACCTAGTATAAACATTAACATACAAAAAGTTATGAAATTTTAGTACCTAAAGCTCCACAGGTATAGGAGCGCTCATGCTACTCAGCGAAAATAAAGAAACGGGTTGAGAAGCTGAGCAAGTATTTGCAAAGTATAAGAAAAAGAAAAAAAAAAGGTATGACAATTTAGTGTCTTAGGCTCCACTTAAGTAGGAGCACTAAAACTAAATATATTGGTAACGTGAAAACAAAGAAACAAGTTGATTACTATTGATGTCAAAAAAAGGACTAGATCCAATTTTCTAATCATAGATAAAATATAAGGTTGTAATGAAATAATCACACAAGATACAAAGAGTTTTTAAAGTGGTTCGATTGTATAAGAAAGCCTACGTCCACTATTATTGTATTGATTCGAGTGATTACAGAAAGTTAGGTACTCTTGTTAAGAAGAATATCCTAGAATCCATTATGTCTTGCCTTTTGTGAAAGGAATACAATGTATTCCTAGATCAAGGGTTGGAATGCCTTTATATATTCAAGCGTTTACACCGTACATAATTAATGTGATGGTTGAATCTCTAGACCACATATGGAAGAACCCTTGGTTGTTTCCCCTAAGTGGTGACTATTCATTTACTTTGATGATCTGTATTCCTCATATTGGTGGTTGATGACTAGGATTATTGCTACGTAAGGAGACAAGTGCCCATATTTGATTGGTCCACGTAGGCGAATAATTTTTGGTATCAACAGAACCCCCCAACACTTCATTCTTGATGTTTTTATTAAAAGGATGGAGTATGTTTTCTTCAAAGTTGATTGGCTTAGGCCGACTTATGGGACTTGTGAAAACTTTTCATGCCTTGATCTTGTGGTGGCACTTTTGTAAATAATTTGAAAATTAGTGAACCGCCAAAGGATATATTGGTATTTTTCACTTTTAGAACTGTGAAGCTGTCAGAACGTCAATCGTCGATTCAAGTATTATTTCTCGCATAGTTTTCAGGGTAAGCTATAAGAGACGAGAGTTTTGTCGATTTTTGTACCACAGCTTTTTCAAGCTTTCGAACTCTCCTTCTTCTTCAAGTTATCTGTCTTTAAGCTTTCCTTTGCGTCCTACCTTTGCTTATGCCACCATTTTCTATGTATCCCCTTTTCCTCCCTTTCTTTTTTATTTCATTCTTTCTTTACTGTAACCATGGTTTACATAGTTCATGGGGATTCCTTAGATGAATTTAGGTGGGAAAGGAACATCCCTGATTGGGTAGAGTTAGAAATACATGTACCACCTGTTGAAGTGTTATTCATAGTCGAGTGTGGTTTCAATTTTTCCCCCAATCGTTTATGTCTAGATTTTGTCAGTATTTTTATGTCGTCCCTGCTGGAGTAGCCCCCAACACTTAGAGAGTAGTGAATTGGATACATAGGCTAAACCAAATACATGGATCCCACACTGGCATCCCTGAGCTAATGTTTTGTTACAAATGGGTTACCAGTGACAGTACCTATTATATGAAAACTATGTTGGCCAATAGGATTCTAGTTATTAATTTTTCAGACTCCAACAAGGACTATTTGATTATGGGGTTATTACGAAAAATTGGAAACATGATTCTCTTCAAAGACGAGAAGTGTATGACGGACCCATATGCCCTAAAGTAGGATATGGCATAGGTTGTTGAGTTTTATTACTTCATCACTCTTTTTTGCTAACCAATTATTTGATGATATGATATGCTGACTAGTTTTTTCTTGTCCTGTTTTGCACAGTTGGGAGGAAGAAGAAATGTCCCAAAGAAGGGGATGCTAATATTCGAAAATTAAGGTTCCTATAGAGCATTCACCATATGATTGGAGAGGAACATCCAAGAGAAATGTCCTATTTGTTACAATATAGGAGTTCAATCACTTCCTTTGTTGCTAGGCCTACCAATGTTGTAGCTTTAGCCCTCATAAATCTTAAAGAGGAACCAATTTTTACTTCTTCGACTGAGGAATCTGCAGGGGCTGAGAAGGATTTTAGGACTTCATCTTCTTTTGAGTCGTTGGACATTTCTACTATTCCTACCTCCCCACTTGCAGACATGGGAAAGAGAAAAATTCCTAACTTAATGACCGGAGCTTTTTCTCCCACTGCTAAGAGAGCTACCGAGAAGACTGGCAAGGTTGCTGAGTCACTAAATAATTTCCTCAGGTCATCACTACTGAGGAGGTTGGTATTGTTGTGCCTCAATTCAAGAGGTTAAGAAAATTTCTTTCTAAGAAGTAGGTTAAGAAGAGTTCTACCGACCAGGAGTTGGTCGAGAAAATTTTAGAGGACACGACTATTGCAAGGTCATCCTCTGTTGTTATTAATCTTGACATAGCAAGGAAATTGATCAAGACTAGTACCTGTTCTGTTGATAGAGCAGTTGTTGCTTCCCTGGCATGACTAAAGTTGGCAGAAAATGCTTGCCAGAGTTTGGCTTTGGTAATTCCTTCCCCTTTAGTACTTGTCCTTAATGTCTCAATTTTCTTCCTTGTAATCTGATGTTATTCCTTTGTAAAGTTTTTAGCAAACTTCAACCAATTAATGGAGAAGGACAATAAAATATGTTCTTCAGGAGGAGATGTAGAAGAGGGGCCCTTAAGGGTCTAAGGTAATCTGTGGAGAATTCAAGGCAATTATTGGAGTCTAATCAAAAATCTTGGGAGGAAGAGCTGAAGAAGGCTAATAATGAGCCACTACTGCTAAGGAAAAACTGGTGACTACTAATACCAGTTTGACAGCTGCTAATAATTGGGCTAAGGAGGCCGAAGAGAAATTGGTGGAGAATCAAGCTCTACTAAAGTATGCCGAGGGGAAAACTGTTGGTCTGACCTCTGAGATGGTTGTAGAGAAGGCCAAGAATAAGAAAATAAAGGAAGAATCCTTTAATAAAGGGTGGTACAAGGCATTTCTGGATGACTTAACACAAATTTAGTACACTGGGAAAAGTCCTTTAAGGATAGCTGATCGGAGGCTCTGATAGAGGTCGACACTGCAGAGGATCCTGAAATATTCTCGAGGCATGATCCAGGCTCTCCTCCAAACTTAGAGGAAGATTTTGATGATGATGAAGGGTCTGTATAATCCTCCATTCAACCTGTTGAGTCTTCCTTAATGCCCATTGATGAAGCCATTCCTTCTGCCGACCTGACCTCTAGGAGCAATATTCAGGATAAATAAAAGGTTTAACTCCTTTGATTTTATTTTTGTTCATTTGCTTTGTAATAGGATCAATAGTATGTAACACCTTTTGGTTTATCAATGAAAACTTTTCTCTTTTTGTCTAAATGTGTTGTATTTACCATACTTAAGCCTTCTTGCTTGGTTGAATTATCTTCATGAAATCACTCATTTTGTGTTATGTCTTCTTAATAATCACACTTGTGTAATTAAATTTGCAATTTTTAGTTTGATGCTAGAAAAAAGGACATAGTTTCGGCTGAATCCAACCTATTTAGGCAGAGTAGAAATCTTTTGGAAGCTGGCTATGTCCCTTTATCCGAAGAAGACTTAGTCGGCTTGTTTGATCCTACCGTGTCTGACCAAGTTAAAAAATCATACATTCACATCCATTGCTTGTTGGACAGAGCTTTGGTAAATAATGCTGCTTATTATGATATGATCGAGGATATGCAAGAAGCCCACAAGTTTTCTTTAGCTTCACTCCATACTGACTATAAGGCTAAGTACAAAGCATTGAGTGAAGGTTGGGGCTTTAAGAAGAACCTGGAAGAATATGCCTATATATATAAAAGAAATGAGTTCCTTTTGAACCGAGAAGTAGATGAAGTTCGGGAGGTAGCCAAACTTCTTGAAGATGAAAATAATAAGCCCAAAAATAAGTTAGACAGATTGAAGAAGTCATCTGCCAGTGGTGCTGCTGAGGGTGCTTCTTTCTTAAAAATTGATAATGTCAGACTAGTAAGAGAACTTAAAGCACTCGCAAACTTCTAGGAAACAAAGAACTAGCCGACCAACTGTAGATAAGGTAAGAACTAGTAAAACACTAGATGACCAAGCTGCCCAGTTAAAGGCAAAGAGTCAGGCCATTACTGAGTTATTTATGAAGCTGAAAGCTAAGGATAAAGCCATCGCCGACCAATATGTTCAGTTGAAAATGAAGAGTGATGTTTTGAAGAAACTTTAACATCAGGTTTAAAGGTTAACCTTTCAATTTCACAAACAATCCAGGGAGGTCTGGATGGAAGGCTATAATGAGGCCCTTAGCTATGTTGATTATCATCTTGCCTAGAGCCATCATAAAGGCTACAGATGGGGATTGACTAACTTGTTGACCTTGCTGAAATATGATCGAAACAGTGACCTATGGTAATAGAATGAGCCTAGTCTGCTGGATTGTGACAAGGCCCCATTTAAGTTAAGCATATCATGGATTCCTCCTGATGCTAATCCTCAGTGCTTAATCACCAAATACTTGGGAGATTACGGTCTAGATGATGTACATGAAATAGTTTATCCTCATCATCTAATCAACAGGCCAAGCAGCAGTAATAGGAAAATGCTGAGGGATATCAACTTCATTAATTCCCCTTATACTCTAGATGATCCCCCTGCTGGTATGGAGAGAGTGCAATGAGAAAGAGTGCCTCAAACTTCCAAAGCGCAAGGAAAACGTCCATCTCAATAAATTTTTTGTATTTTGTATTCATTTGATCTTGAATGTAATACAGTTAGTATTTGAATAAAAATTCATACTTTTGTGTTGTCATGTTATGATTAATTAATCAATCAGGCAACTAAGTTATCATTTAAGAATGAAATATTAAACTGTGATTGTAAGGGCATAGATTCCTTTAATGCACTTATACGAAACTATAAAAAGTTTTATTGACCCGAGTTTAGCATCAGTTATTAGTGATGACTAAGTGTATGAGGAATATATGTGTGTATTCCAATAGTTAGGAATGTTTACATGTTTTCCTACATTTAACTTAGTCGGGTAAAACTTGTTTGTAACTGTTTGAGTTGTATACAAAGTTTTACAGACTTCTTGTTCTTGACTTGTCAAAGACGAAGTTGTACATTAAGTAAATTATTAGTGTCGGCCAAGCGTGTTAGGAGTGTATTGTTGTATATAACTTGGTTGGGTAATACTTCTTGTTCGTGACTTGTTGATACAAAGTCATGCATGAAGTAATAACTTCTTTTTCGTGACTTGTACATACGAAGTCATACATGAAGTAATAACTTGAGCGAGATATGACTGTGCATTTAGCAGTTGGTACATCTCGAATTTGATAAGTTCAACTTGATTAAGTATGTGATGTTGATCGGTAGATAAGTTTAACCTGATTAAGTATGTGTTGTTGATTGGAAGATAAGTTCAACCTGATTAAGTATGTGCCGTTGATTGGCAAAAGCTTAAGACCAAGAGACATTTTGTTTGTTGTTTATTTCTGGGGGATTTATAATGTCGTACTCCGAAAAAAATTGAAAAAATTAAAGGAACTAAAATCAAGATTTTTATTGAACTTGAAAGATAGTTGTATTGAACATGGGGTAAAAATAAATATAATATACCAATGCCTTTATTCACTGATAATATTTACAAAGGTGCTCATCATTCCGAGGGTTCTTAAATTCTTTCCCTTCTAGTGTCTCAAGTCAAAAAGTTCCTAGCCGGATGACTATTGAAATACGATATGGGTCATGCCAATTGGCCTCGAGTTTATTTCCCTTCTGGATGACCTTCTTGAGGACATATTTGCCTTCTTTTAGGTTGGTTAGCCTGACCCTTTTATTGTAAAAGTGAGCAATCCGTTATTGGTACGCAGCATTTTTTAGAGCGGCATCTTCTCGAACTACTTCTAATATGTATAAGATCAATTTTCTCATTAAATCACTCTTTGGAGAATCAAAATTTAGCACCCTGTGAGTTGGTAGGTGTCACACCCCGCTCAATTCTGACAACGTCCGCAACCAAAAATAAGCCGGGCGTGAGTAAATAAAATACCATTCTTAGCATGAGACAGATATGAGACATAAAAAATTAATCCACAAGGTAAATGACAATAAATTCCAAAAGATAAAACACTCAAATAAGCGATATAAGATCCATCTCATACTAAAACTCGAATAAATTCAATCTCCAATAACATAAACTGAATAAATTCCATTACAAATATCTGAGTAAAATCGTACAACTGTGGAACTGAATGGTCCACCAAAACCATAAACCGAGTCTCAATACAAATGCGAAGGAATGGAAAACTTGTCTACACTACTAAACTCAACTAAAATACTCCGGTTGCGCCTCCAAGATAATCTCCAAAAATCCTGCAATAACTCCAGCACTAAAACCTGAAAATATTAATCAACGCACGAGGTCAAATCCCCGAGCATGAATACACACTACTCCCCTCAAATAGGGTCCGTGAACCCAAACAATAGCATTACACACAATAAATATCACAAAAGAATATTTTAAATTAAACGGGATAATTAAACGCGATAAATATAAATCACTAATTATCCGTAGAGATCCCCATTTAAAAAGGCACACTAATATGATTTTAAATTCCCAAGTCCCACGATGCTAATTTTATTTAATTAGCTCATTTTATTATTGTTCTCACTTTTTATTATGACGGTCCTCCCGTCCCAGGTGGTAATCCACCAAAGTGTCACATTTCCCCTTGTCAATAGCCAGTCGAATCCGTTTAAACTGTCGATCCCCCGCAATATGACAAGGTTTCAACTCACGACACGACATAAATCGCCCAAGTTGACCCGTTTAAATTGTCGGTCATTGACACATTATGTCGCCACATCTTTAGGCATTAGTTCTCAATTTCTCAATTTATAAATTACCCTACCCTTTTAATTAATTTGAGCTCCTCAAAATACCCCTTAGTCCCATACCTAAGGGTCCTCGAGTTATCAATACGTCCTACCCTATCTATAGGATGAATTTCTAACATAAACCTCAACCTAATCTCATGCCTAGGCTAGCGTAATGACAATAAAGTGACAAAAATCAACCCACCCCCGACATAATAAAGTCGTAATAATCTACCCTCACTAGTCCCATACCTAGAAGGCGTAAATCATCAAAAGGCCTACCCACTAGTCCCATACCTAGAAGACATCCTAAAATATAAGGAGAGAAAAATACCCAACAACCCGTCATCACAAAAGGCAATTAAATAATACCAACAAGTCACACAACCAATCATAATTAATCAACGTATACAACTACACATGATAGTCCAATTCAATTAAATCTTAATTTAATTGTCATAACATCAAAATACCAAATTAATCCCATTTAATTATTTTAACTTAAATACGCCGAGATTTCATCATTAATAGAATAAAATTTCAATTTCATTATCTCTACATAAATTACGTGAGTTATACGCACTCAAAATCATTTATTTTAAAATTAGGGTTTTTCGACATGCAACCTACACCAATAAAATCCAAAATCCACTCATCAATCCTACGTACCCAAGGGTTATGAATATTATTCAGATTAAAATATTTAATAAAAACAATCCCATAATTTGTGTCCATTTTCTCTAATTAAGTTACTAATTGATTTTTAAGAAAACATGTAATTAAGTGTTTAGGCAACACTTAAAACGCATAATACTAACGGAAAAGAATAGAGTATACATGCCTGAATAAAAGTTGGTTTAGAAATATGATCTTGAATGTGTATTCCTCTCAAAAATTTGACAAAGATTCATTCTTGACGCGTCTTGAGAAAATCCGGTAAATCTTGACAAAATTTGTATTGAAAGTTATATATAAGGGGGTTAGGGTTTGGAGGTTGAAGAAGATGAGAGGTTTCTGATTTTTGAGAAGGCTAAAATGTGTTTTAAAAGACCTAAACTCGTCACTTTATGTTTATATACCAAAAAGAATTAGAGTCCTAATCAAATACAAATACTCAAAAAATCATTACGGACGATTGAATAGTCAGAATCACTTGAAATTTTAGTATATTGTAGCGAACGGCGAGACAGGACTGCTGTGAAAAATTCAACTCGATCGGACGGTCGGATTTCTAATAATATTATTTTTACTATAGAGTTTTATGTTTTGAGGACTCTTAGAGAGATTTATATTTTGAGGACCCTTCTGTATAATAAAAATTCAATCAAAACTCCATTTTAATTCCGATTCCAATTCCGTTTGAAAATTTATTTTTCAAATATAAAAACTAGCATTTTAAATTATAAAATTTATAAAATCCAAAATCTTATTTTTCTCCGATTTCCAAAATTAATTTAAAAATTCTCATTTAAAAAAAATCGGGTTGTTACATACATCCCCACTAGCAAAGAATTTCTTCCTCGAAATTAGACGAAGCATACACTTTGCATAAATCTCGCAAAAGAAAATATGGCTCACATATGCCTACCCATAGAATGCAATAATTGGGCGCCCATACACCCAATTCTACGCGCACCTACCCCACGAGCAACAAAATAATATATATTGCCTATATACATACGCACTGAAAATAACGGCGGACCACACGCTCCCATAAATCGCCACTCGATCCTAGATCCGAAAGTCATCAAAATGCTAACATCCTCAAATTAAATCTCAACATCAAAACTCAATACATACGATACCTAACACCTGCACTAAAATCTCTAAAATAATTATCATCGCCAAAATCCATTTTAAGGATCCTCACATTAAGCCTACGAATTCTAAACTCAATGCCTAAGACGTCCTTAGAACAAAGCTTCACATCTCTAAGAAACACATCTAACACGTATGCTAGACCCTCTACCTTAAGGATTACAAATCAACAAAGGGAATCAAATATCGGTAACCCGAAATCTAAACGGAGTCATAACCTACGAGACCTAAGACCATGCTCAAATACCATCTATCACACCCCACTCAATTCTGACGTCGGTTGCCACCAAAACTAAGCCTGGCGTGAGTAAATAAAATACCATTCTTAGCATGAGACAGATATGAGACATATAAAACTAATCCACAAGGTAAATGACAATTAATTCCAAAAGATAAATGATTGGACATATTGTATAATTATCCCCTTAAATTAGGTACCTTTGTGAACCCGAGTGACACAATTGATATGAATTTAACTCACATTTATGCTACTAATCTTCGTTTGTAAGAATTTTGGGTTTTGTGTATCTCTTATGTGTTTTACAGGTTAATTATGCAAGTGGTGCAAAAGAGAAATTGAAACAGTGAAAGAAAGGTTAGGAAGGAAATTTCAAGGGCATTTTCATAATTTTTCTACTTGATCCCGGAGGTGGGGCCAACTGTAAAGTTGAAGAGTTCGGAACATTGAGAACAATGGAAGAGACAGAACCCAAATCCCAACTGCGATGAAGGAGTTAAGTTCATTTGAAGTTGAGGAAAAATCCAAGAAGAAAAGAAGAAAAAAATTCTAAGTGTTGAATTGAAGAAATGAGACCCCAGAACCAGCAGGAATTCTTGAACCACACTGTGAACCGATTCGGGGTCAAACCGGTTTGGGGTACCTGCGAACCAGTTGTAACACCCCGCGATTTTGGGACTGAGAAATTAAATTTTGAGAAAAATAAATTTATTTAAATTGGAGAATTTTAGAACTTGGAAATTGAAGTCCAAAAATTGAGGACGTTTTAAAGCTTGTCGGATGAGGATTTTGAGTGTGCCATTATTTTCGGATGGGTCGAGATAGTGAAAATGACTGTCATTGGGTTTTATTTCGATTTCGGATTATTTTTAAGTCAGTTTGACTCGAATTGGAGTAAACGAGTCATTTAAAGTGTGTATTAACATTTAATATAGGGATTATTGTTTTAAAGTCTTAAGAGGCTTACGGATCAAGCCTTCTCATTTGAGAGAAAGAGAAATAGAAAGAAAAGAGAAAGGAAGAAGGAAAGAAGAAGAAGGAAGAGAGAGAGAGGAAGAAACCTTGGAGATTTTCGGCCCAAACGCGATCTCGAGGATGATCCAACCTCTACAAATCTGAGGCAAGTGTTTAATCTTGCTAAATATTTCATTTGTGTATTTCATTTCATAATTTTGGATAAAAGAATTGGACTTTTGGGTATATTTATCAAAACCTAATTTTTGGTTTCAACCTTGAAATTGAAGTTTACACTTGGATTTAAGCGATATAAATTGATGAGATTAGATATAGGATGAGTTTTGATGTTTGAAAACATGTTGGGGTTGAAGATTAAGGGTTGGAAGAGATATAAATTGAATTTTGGAAAATTTGGATTTAGGAGAAATCAGCCATTTTCGTGGCTTGCTGCACAAGCCGAATAGATTCGCCCCTAGCGAATCGATTCGCTATGTTGCAGAAGCCTCAGGTCCTTAAGGCCGAATCGATTCACCCCTAGCGAATCGATTCGGTATGTAGCATACTTACAGGTCTAGTTGAGCCGAATCGATTCGGAGGGGCCGAATGATTCACAGGGAGGACCGAATCGATTCAGAGGGGCCGAATCGATTCGAAAATAGGGCATTTTGAGAAATTTTCTTAGGATGAATTTTTTTCCATTTTAGTTGGGTTTCCCGATTTGGAACTTCTTTATATTATGCGAGAGTTATGTTATGGGGTTTTATTGAGTGTTTCTCACATGACATGACCGTGGGGACGGATCGAAATAGTTTGGGGAAATATGTGTTTATGGGTATGTATTGGAGTTGTCTTTAGAGATTGTGGGAAACCTCATTGGGGATGGGAATCCTAATTATAGATCAAAAGTGAGTTTAGATATGAGGTGAGGTTAAGTGCTCTTAGAGAGAGAGTTGCGAGGGTACGTTGTGAAATCGTAGGCCGAGGTGAGCGTCGAATCCTTATAGAAATAGGATTCTATTAAGATACAAATTAGGGATGGACAAGAGAGAGTGGTCGCGTATCCTTAGTAATGATTTATCTAACAAATAGATTGTAAATGAAATCTGATTTAGAGGTTTGTAGGAGTAACTGAACCGTAGTCGGGAACCGGGAGCGATTGGATAGTACTACCAACTAGAATAGGTTGTGTTGAGATTCTAGTCGGGATAGTTTCTATATATAATTATGGGTAGGTAACAATGGGAGTTCCAATATGTGATGAAATCTCGGAATAAATTTAAGATTGAGCTTGGGGTTCATAGACTATTAGTTACATGTATACCAATATTCGAAATTTGTACTGGAAATATTGATGTACTTTGGGATATAGATGTGATGTGTAGTGATTGTTACCAACACTTAACTTTGGGTGATAACCTAAATATTGGAGATATATCTATGTTGGAAGATTATTTCTATCATAGGAGAAATGGATGAATATGCTTCAAGTTAGGAATCGTATTCACTTATCGAGGAAAATTGGATGTGTTTGGGGACGAAGGCTAGTATATTGAGGATTATGTATACTTATAGCCGAGTTTGTAAATCTTATACATACGGACGAGAGATAGTGTGTATAATTATATGGATATGTGGACATTCATAGTTGTGTAGATATGCATATATGTGTATACTCATGTTGTGAATGTCTAAACCGTATGTAATGGTTTAATTATATGATGGGATCATATGGATGTATATATATTGTGCATGTGAATGATATATATACTTATGTGGTTAAGCATACCCCGTTCATGCTATCATTGGGAAGTTTTCGCATTGAGGGTGAGCACCCTGGCTCGAGGAGCAGAGTGTGGATATTCCCCAAGTCATAGTCGACCATTGTGTTATTATGTGATTTACATTTCTTTTGGGGTGAGACGTGGTGGGTATGTTTCGTCTCATTGACCAGTTAGGAGCTATGACCGCTTCCCGGGACGTCGTGTGTGTGTGTGTGTTGGCCCCGATGTCGGTGATATTGAGTCCTACCGTGGTCCCCAGGATGGTATATGAGTAATGCCCTGGAAGATGATAGCATGGTGAAGTTTATCGGCGATATATATAGCCGGGTATATTATGTGCATGGCCATTGTACATCATATGTAGTATGTACACTTGGCTATGGGAATGAATGGTTGTATATATATATATATATATGTTTAGAGTAAATATATATGCTTATTATATCTTGTAGGTGTAAGGATATGAATTTCCTATGGTGTACATCTTGGATAGTTATGGTTTACCAGATTATTGGGGGTTGATGTATCACACTTAAGGAATTTTTCGGTTATATCAACCCGAGGATATTTGTTGGAGATTTTGGGATTTCTCTTAGTTAGCAATCCATATAGTAGTAGTAGATTGTGTGTATGACATAACCGATCCCTACGATCGACATTGTCAAGGAGTAGTGTAACGGGGGGTTCCTTATTTGGATTTCGCTTTGCGAGACGCCCCACGCACGAAACGCAGTGCAATGTTGAGAGTAGAGAGAAGTTTTGTCCTTATTAATTTGTGCATGTTATTTAGAAAATAAATTCTTCATATGAATTTAAATGTTAGTATGTAAAGTAATAAGATGGTTAATTATTTAAGTTAAATTTGGAATTAATTAAGCCTAGCATAACATTAATGTGTGTATAAAATTAAGTGTGATTAGAATGGGAAGGTTCTTTGGGTTCTGTTAGAATGGAAGGTCTTACGGTATAGGTCGTGCCTATGGTAAGTTAGGTTGTCCTTATGGGTGGGGTAACTTGATTAAGATTCCAGGGCGCGAATAGGTGCGCGCTATTAGATAAGAGGTGAGTTGGGGATTCACGGGAGTGCGACTCCACTTTAAATATTGAAATGAGTGCATTTATATTTATTATGCACGGTTAACGCACTTGCTAAATATTTTTACAACTCGGGCTCTGACCCGTTTATATTTCTCTCCTGCTATATGTATATATACTATTACAGGTGTCCTCCCGCATGGATGCCGGATGACCTTCTATCTAGAGTCTTAGGAGCCGTAAAAGGTGCGAATTATTGTGGGATTTAGTTGTAGTCACTTCCTATCTCTTTGTACATCTAGATAGGACTCATGTTGTATATCGGGTTTATACCCAAGGGATATTTATAGATGTTTACATTTTTCCATTTCAGTTATTGTACTGTCTGTGAGCCGACAGCTTATTCGGGTATATTCATTTGTATATACTCATTTTACTTTATTCTAGCATTTCATTTATCATGTACTCGTGTATGTTTTACCTTCGTTAGTAGTTCTATAGTGTTGGTTTGTGGTATGTTTTACAAAATTTTAACATCTCCCTTATATGATTTCGGGTAGTTAGTCTTATATTATGTAGTATCGTCAGTTGATGTTGAGACTGAGCCATCTGATATTCCTGATTTAAGGTAGTATAGGGCTGGCCACCCGTTATTATTTTAAGCGGGTTGTTACAGATGGTATCAGAGCATCAGGTTCTAGAGTCCTTAGAATCTGTGCGGGTTTTCTACGTTCCTCCGTTTACGTTCTTGACATAAAGCCCTACTAGTAGGATTGTTGTATTCACTACGTTTATCTCCTTCGGTGAGGTGTACTCATTTGAATGACGTTCTGACACAACTGCTTTAGTCTCAGACGTCGTCGGGAATAAGTCGGTTAGGAAGGGGCAAGATGAGAGATGTAATACCCATAATATATTTTGGGTACGCTTTGGTTTGAGGTATTTCTTTCCATGATTTAGGCAGAGATAAGAAGGAGAATGTAATACCTCGTGATTTTAATGACTTTTAAAAAGGGGTTATATTTTAAATTAATGGATTAATTGGATTTTATTATAAATTAATTCATTTGGGTTTTATTCGAATTTTGGATATTAAAATGAATGGTTCTGAATATTAATTAAAGATATTTAGGTAATATATGAATGTGATGCTATTGATATGGCTATGTGATATTAATTCAATAATTTAGATTTTTAGTCGGAGACGGTATGGGACGTATAGGGACTAATTTATTAAATTAAAAAAAAGGAAATTTATTTTCTATCGACCTTATAGTCATTTTGACTGCGTCGTTGCGTCCGGAAGGTTTGAAATAGTCAGAAAAGTCTATTTGGATGTTGGATTTGGGTCTCAGATCATTTGGAAATGAAAAGATAACCCAAAAGGGCATTTTGGTCATTTTTACAAGGGGGATGAATAGTGATTTTAGATTTTGTCGTATTATAAGTATTTGGATATTAGTTGAACGTGGGTTCATTCATCTCTTCTACACAATATTGAGAAGTCATCTTCTTAGAATGAGTGAAAGGTTGCTTGGGAGAAGAAAGTTTATTTGGGAAGGAGAAGAACTAAGAACCAAAGGTCACCACCACCAACCACCACCGGAAGTTGGCCGGAGAAAGGGATAACCACCTGTGATATACATCCCCAAAGGATCAGACCTTCATTAGAGGCAAGTGTTTGATATTTGCAATCTAAGTTTGTATATTGTCCATGTTAGAATAGTTATAAAAAGAGATGATTTTTCATGTTTGGAAGATAAAGATGGAGTTGTAATGGATTTCTGGAAATATGAACTTATATAGGAATCAAACTCATGTTGTAGGTAGTTAGTTATCCACGAAATAATCATGAATCTGTTGAAGAAATTCTTAAAACCATTGATGTGTTCTTGAAGATATTATGTTGATAATTTTCTAGAAAAAGAGGAGATAAACATGCTTTTAATTCAATCTCTTAATGATTCTAGGATGTTTAGAGCATTAGGAATCATCTATATATGTTGATATATCATGTAGTAAGGATTATAAGTCATTTGGGTTGTTAATATGAAGGTTTGATTGATCAAAAATGGTTAAACCCGTAGTAGAAGAAATGCAGAAAAACTTGGTTGTTACCTAGGAGATCGATCGATCGACCCCCTGTCTTCGATCGATCGACCTCCCCAGAATTTTTGAAGTTGTTTCTTTTTAATGTTTATTCTTATCCCAAACCTTTTGTAGATCTTTGGTGATTATTAATTGGATATTATGGGACTTAGAAAAGATCAGTAGGCCCTAGATAAGATTCGAATTAATTTGATTGGGATTTAATTGATTAGAATGACGATAATTATATTGAAAGGTAATTCGGTTGCTAGATTCATTTATTGGATTATAATTGGTATGCATGAGGATCAAGGATAGGTCCAGTAGTGGTGATTGAATATAACACCTGGGTAGCCTTAAGTTTACAAGAGGGTTTAATTCTAAGTAATAGAAGATGTGTTTATAAGAGATTTGAAACTATCGGTTTTAACCCTAATTAAAGGGAGAGTTTAAATTCGTAGTAATTCGGGAGATGTGATGATATGGACCAGTATGATATTAGTGATTTCTTACTGAATAAATACGTTGAGGAAAACATATTTAAACCTGGAGTAATAAGTGTGACTCGGGGATAATTGACTTAAAAAAAGTAAAGTCATAATATTTTAATACGTAGTATTTGAGAGATATAATGCTACGTATGGGAACTATCTTAGGGTAATATGGGTACCTTGTTGATATTATATTATAGGTATGATAATGCCTATTTTATTGATTGATAATTTATGTGTATGACATACCTAGCTTACTTGCTATCAATGGGAGGTTTACACGTGAGGGCAGTCATATCCTGATGATACCATGGGATCTTTGATTTGTCGCTCAAGAACATAGGTCTATGAAAGACTTATTGGGGAGTTGATAAGTCCGTTGATTGTGGGAATGTAGGTATGCGCGTGACCCATGGATATGAGAACTATGTTCGCCTCCAATTTATGTGTTGATGTTTTATGGTTCGAGGAATCCTTACCGAACCTTTAGTCCCCTATTCGGCGACCAGCGATATTGGGACATGATAGCAGAGTAATGCATTGCGTCGCAGCTATGACTCGGGGTACCGTAATATATATGTATATATATATGATGAATTAAATGTATGTGCATATAAAGTGGTTATATCAATCTACTGTGTGATAATTGTAGATAACGGTGAATTGAGTTAAGAGTTGAAATAAGTTAATGAATATTTATTGAAGAGCTTAAATCATATTAATGAGAAATGATTCATGTTAATGAGAAACATATATGAATAATTATATGGCATATGGTATGGGACATACGGGGTTATGGTATAGGATGGAATCATAATATGGAAACTAGTGAGGAGGAACCATTAACTAAGAGGTTAATAGGAAATGTTAAGTGTGCACTCTAGCTGAGAGGTGAGAATATCAAGTGAGAGTCTGGTTACTAACATGTACATAATAAATCCTTTATTGCACTTGTTAAATACTTGTTGTTTTCAAAATCATTTTCACATCGGGCTCTGACCCGTTCTCTTGCATATTTTCTTTTCTATTGTACCTTCTATATCAGGTGTCCAGTAACAGGGACGCCAACCTTAGAGGATTATGACGAGCTATGGAGCTATGGAGTATTTCTTAGACGCCTATCTTCATTTGATTCACAGTATTCTCTTAGTTAGGGCATGTTGCCTAAAGGAACTCGATTATATCTTTTCTATCTGAGTAAAATCCTCTTGTACTCGTGTCATTTTAATACATTTACTATTATTGGGATTACTGTATTGGATTATTATGTGGGAATGTTTATTCCAATTGCAGTTAAATTCTTTTGTGTTATCTTTTCGGTTATTAATGTTGTAGAATAAAATATGTAGTGTTATTCTTAAACTAAAAAGGGTTTTTGCTGAAATTTAAATTTGGTAAGTTTTTAACACCAACTTAATTGGGTATTGGGTGAGTTGTAAATATTTTCGACAGTGATTCTAAGAATGAGCCAGCTGTATCTTCTGTTTTAATTTGGTATGGGACGGGCCACCCGGTATTTAATTAGGCGGGGTGTTACAGGTAGTATCATAACATCAGGTTCTAGTGTCCTTTAGGGTCTGTACGGCTTACTGTGTTTTCAGCTTAGCGTACTTTGATGTAGAGCCATATGTTTAGGATTGTTGATTTCTTTGGTAAGTTTCCGTATATATTAGTGAATCTTATTTGCATTCGTACGATTTCGTACAAGAAGTATGGCATATGGGAGCCATTGGACGGATAGCAGAGGTCGTACTTAGAAAGTTTGAAGTATGTTCGAGTATGATGACCGTAGTCGAGGTCACCCTTATTATGGAAAATTAAGGAGTGTCATCAGTAGAAGTTCTAGAAATACGAAAATTGGGTGTGTTACCCAACGAAGGCAATATATTCAAAGGCTTGGATATATAGTCGAGTGTGGTTAACTGGAACTGGAAATTTTGGGTAAAAAATTTTCTTGACTCATCGGAGCAATGTTATAATAGTGTGAGTCAACAACCTCCGCCCGCAAATGAGGGTATATTTTTTATCTAAGGAGTTATGAGGCGCATACTGATTTATATAGCAATTATTATTGTGTGGACAATAGGGTTACTAAACTTAGCCTATAGCACTGTTATTTACATAGACTCACAAAGGGGTTGTGGGACACCTATATTTTTCATGTCATCATGTGGGTCTGATTTTATCATGGAGTTATTTACATTAGACCGGTCCGAACATGATGTGACTATCGGCGTGGATTGATTTGTGGTATATGAGAGCGTATAGCCAGCATCTTGGCTTTAATAAATGAGTAAATGAGTAGACTTTTATTTGAAATCGATAAAACCTGTAGAGAGGTTAGAAACTATTGACTAAGGACCTGAGGAGTTTCGATGACCGACTACTTTAGGTAGTAGTGTATTGGGGGGTTCCTTGTTTGGATTTCGTTTGCGAGACACCCCACGCATGAAACTAATAACCGTTGGGAGTCGAAATAAGTTAGGTCTTTAGGATATGAGTTTATAACCTTTGATATAAATTAGAGTATTATGCGGGTAATCATATCATCCATTTAGGTTAGCTTTTAGGGTTAGAATATCCAGAAATCAAGTGACGGCCATTGGAGAAGAGAGGAGAGAGCTCAAAGGCAATTCAAGGCCAAAAAGTCACCGGTTTGCACCGCCGCCACCACCACCGCATATATCGCAAGACGAGGAACGCAGCCATACCAAAATCAGCCGTGAATCAGAATACCAAAAATCCCAGGCAAATGTTTAACTTGCTATTTTCGTTGGTGCAATCTTCATATTAGTTTAGGATTGATTTGTGATGAAAACTATGGAAGAAAACCCAATTTATGATAGGAGAATCCATGTAGTATTGATTTATATGTTGATTCTGGAAACCCTTGCCATGTAGAGGAAATAAACCACGAAATTTTGATGATCTTAAGAAAGAAATTCTGGAGAAAGATTTGTTAGAAAACTGTTTAAGAAAATTCTAGGGTTCTTGATAATTGGATATAATTTTAGGTTGAAAATCCGTGTTTAAATGATGAATATGTACATTCCTTATGTTAGAATCATTTGGTATATTTTTATAATGTCAGTAGTAGAATTCTGGGACGATTGGAACTTGAAAATATGGATTTGGTGAAATTTTGGTGATGAAACCCGTAACTGCATTCTGCAGAATTTTTCGCAGACCTGCTTGATCGATCGATCGAGCCTAGAGCATCGATCGATCGAGCCGAGACCTCGATCGATCGACCCCTCCTGGCAGACTCTTATTTCCCTTATTTACTTAGTTAAATTAAATTATCGTGAAATAATTCTTGGGTATCCTTAATGAAATGTTTTGGGAGATAGGAAAGACCAGTAGGACATATGAATAAGTGTTGAGAACTTTATTATAAGACGAGAATTTTGCTTTTGGGATAATTATATAATTAACGATGAAACTAAAAATTTCAAGTGAGAGATTACGACGAATAGATACTGTAGTGAATAGAGGTATACCTACTGAATTTTCTACTTGGAAGGATAGAGTCCACGAGTGTCACATAATAAGTGAGAAAACCCTTCAAGTTAAGGTTAGAGATGAAACCTTATACGTAATACTAATAATGTGAAATTAAGGATAAATGTTGTAATTATGGGTGACGAGAAGAACCTATATTAATATGATAAAGTGGTATATTTATATGATTGTGTGTGCATATATTAGATACTTGTGAAAATCATGCCCACGCTACTTGCTATCCCTGAGGTTACCGCCCTGGGACAAGTCTTATCTCGATGGGACCTTTATGGGGGGATATTGACTTGTACCCTAGAAGATAGATATCCTTGGTACAGGCTATCGATGTGATAGTTCAGACGGTCCTAAGAGACGCAGGCATGTGCCATCCTCTTAGAGACTTGGAATCTATGCTTCGCCTCAATATTGTTTGTGTATTTATGTTAATACAATTCGAGAATGATTCCGAATGTATTCCCCTTAATATGAGTGATATGGGGCTTTGGATAGTAGAGTATGCACGCACCATAGTTTTATGTGGGGTGCTGTTATTTTATATATATTATACGAGTAGTTAATATATATATGAGATTTGGAAATTTGAAACTGCCTACTGTGATTTGATAAGTAGGACATGGTTGATGACTCAGATAGTGAATACTTGTTTTGTGAAAGTATAATATGTTACTGAGAAACTTTATAAATTAATAAAAGCTAAAACGAGAGTCGTGCTGCTAATCTGGAAGTATTCTTTTTAAATAAAAACATTGTTCGGTTTTGAAATCTTATGAATAAGTTAAGATAAGATAAATTATTGGAAAGGTTAGTATGATAAAATTTGTTAAGAATAACCCTTGGGAAGGTTAGTGCGATAGGTGTGCACATTAGAAGAGAGGTGAGTATTTCTCAAGAGAGTAACGCATTAATATGTTGTTGCATTGGTCTGTATCAATTTAAATACTTGTTAAACGTATTTTAAAATCAAACACACTTTCGGGCTCTGACCCATTTCTTTTTCTCTTTCTCTCTTGTATATATATGTATATATTTCAGGTGCCCAGCCACAGGGGCGTCTTGCTTAGGATCCCTTGAGAGGAACGTGTTGCAGCTTAGGTGGGAGTTGCAGGTCACTTGCGTAGACGGCTTCTTTTATTGACTCCACTTCTAGCATTCTCATTTATTGGGCATGTGTCGCCCTTTCCATTATTTCATTGTTATTGGGACATTTATATTTCAGTTATTTCCAATATTGTTCTATGGGATTTATTCAGTTGGATTTGTGACTTTAGTTTTCATGTGTTGACATTCGATTGACGAATGTATTATATTATTTGGTTTATTGTGGTGTGATTCTTAATTGTAGAAATGTTGTTTTTAAATAAATAAATCTTTTTCTTTAATTAAAATTTGGAAAGTATGTATGAAAATGGTTTTGACACTTAGCTTAATTATTAGGGTGTTAAATTGGAAAATTTATTTTTTATCGACAGTGATGCTGAGAATGAACCAACTGTTTACCTTGATTTAATTTAATAAAGGAGTGATCTCCCGGTATTTAATTAGGCGGGGTGTCACACTATATGGGCAGTAAGACATAGATTACTTGCGATGTGAGATTTATACTCAGAGTTGACCTTACCTGTATGATTTATTTTTCTGAATTTCGGGACGAAATTCTGTTATAAGGGGGGAAGTATGTAATACCCCGTGATTTTAATGACTTTTAAAAAGGGCTTATATTTTAAATTAATGGATTAATTGGATTTTATTATAAATTAATTCATTTGGGTTTTATCCGAATTGTGGATATTAAAATGAATGATTCTGAATATTACTTAAAGATATTTAGGTAATATATGAATGTGATGCTATTGATATGGCTATGTGATATTTATTCAGTAATTTGGATTTTTAGTCGGACGCGGTATGGGACGTGTTGGGACTAATTTGTTAAATTAAAAAAAAAGGAAATTTATTTTCTATCGACCTTATAGTCATTTTGACTGCGTCGTTGCGTTTGGAATGTTTGAAATAGTCATAAAAGTCTATTTGGATGTTGGATTTGGGTCTCAGATCATTTGGAAATGAAAAGACAACCCAAAAGGGCATTTTGGTCATTATTACAAGGGGGTGAATAGTGATTTTAGATTTTGTCGTATTATAAGTATTTGGAGATTAGTTGAACGTGGGTTCATTCGTCTCTTTTACACAATTTTGAAAAGTTATCATCTTAGAATGAGTGAAAGGTTGCTTGGGAGAAGAAAGTTTACTTGGGAAGGAGAAGAATTAAGAACCAAAGGTCCCCACCACCAACCACCACCGGAAGTTGGCAAGAGAAAGGGAGAACCGCCTGTGATATACAACCCCAAAGGATCAGACCTTCATTATAAGCAAGTGTTTGATATTTGCAATCTAAGTTTGTATATTGTCCATGTTAGAATCGTTATAAAAAGAGATGATTTTTCATGTTTGGAAGATAAAGATGGAGTTGTAATGGATTTCTGGAAATATAAACTTATATAGGAATCAAACTCATGTTGTAGGTAGTTAGTGATCCACTAAATAATCATGAATGTGTTGAAGAAATTCTGAAAACCATTGTAGTGTTCTTGAAGATATTATGTTGATAATTTTCTGGAAAAAAAGGAGATAAACATGCTTTTAATTCAATCTCTTGATGATTCTAGGATGTTTAGAGAATTAGGAATCATTTATATAGGTTGATATATCATGTAGTAAGGATTATAAATCATTTGGGTTGTTAATATGAAGGTTTGATTGATAAAAAATGGTTAAACCCGTAGTAGAAGAAATGCAGAAAAACTGGGTTGTTATCGGGGAGATCAATCGATCGACCCCTTGCCTTCGATCGATCGACCTCCCCAGAATCTTTGAAGATGTTTTTTTTTAATGTTGATTATTATTCCAAACCTTTTGTAGATATTTGGTCATTATTAATTGGATATTATGGGACTTAGAAAAGATCAGTAGGCCCTAGATAAGATTCGAATTAATTTGATTGGGATTTAATTGATTAGAATGACGATAATTATATTGAAAGGTAATTCAGTTGCTAGATTCATTTGTTGGATAATAATTGTATGCATGATGATCAAGGATAGGTCCAGTAGTGGTGATTGAATATAACACCTGGGTAGCCTTAAGTTTACAAGAGGGTTTAATTCTAAGTGATAGAAGATGTGTTTATAAGAGATTTGAAACTATCGGTTTTAACCCTAATTAAAGGGAGAGTTTAAATTCGTAGTAATTCGGGAGATATGATGATATGGACCAGTATGATATTAGTGATTTCTTACTGAATAAATACGTTGAGGAAAACCTATTTTAACCTAGAGTAATAAGTGTGACTCGGGGATAATTGAATTAAAAAAAGTAAAGTCATAATATTTTAATACGTAGAATTTGAGAGATATAATGCTACGTATGGGAACTATCTTAGGGTAATATGGGTACCTTGTTGATATTATATTATAGGTATGATAATGCCTATTTGATTGATTGATAATTTATGTGTATGACATACCTAGCTTACTTGCTATTAATGGGAGGTTTACGCGTGAGGGCAGTCATATCCTGATGAATCCATAGGATCTTTGATTTGTCGCTCAAGAACATAGGTCTATGAAAGACTTATCGGGGAGTTGATAAGTCCGTTAACTGTGGGAACGTAGGTATGTACGTGACCCATGGATATGATAACTATGTTCGCCTCTAATTTATGTGTTGATGTTTTATAGTTTGTGGAATCCATACCGAACCTTTAGTCCCATATTCGGCGACCAGCGATATTGGGACATGATAGCAGAGTAATGCATTGCGCCGCAGCTATGACTCGGGGTGCCGTAATATATATGTATATATATATGATGAATTAAATGTATGTGTAATAAAGTGGTTAAATCTATCTATTGTGTGATAATTATAGATAACGGTGAATTGAGTTAAGAATTGAAATAAGTTAATGAATATTTATTGAAGAGCTTAAATCATATTAATGAGAAATGATTCATGTTAATGAGAAACATATATGAATAATTATATGACGTATGGTATGGGACATACAGGGTTATGGTATAGGAATATGGAAACTAGTAAGGAGGAACCATGAACTAGGAGGTTAATAGGAAACGTTAACTGTGCACTCTAGCTGAGAGGTGAGAATATCAAGTGAGAGTCTGGTTACTACCATGTACATAATAAATACTTTATTGCACTTGTTAAATACTTGTTGTTTTCAAAATTATTTTCACAACTGGCTCTGACCCGTTCCCCTGCATATTTTCTTTTCTATTGTACCTTCTATATCAGGTGTCCAGCAACAGGGACGTCAGCCTTAGAGGGTTATGACGAGCTATGGAGCTATGATGTATTGCTTAGACGCCTATCTTCATTTGATTCACAGTATTCTCTTAGTTAGATCATGTCGCCCAAAGGAACTCAATTATCTTTTTTCTATCTGAGTCAAATCCTCTTATACTCTTGTCATTTTAATACATTTACTATTGTTGGGATTACTGTAATGGATTATTATGTGGTAATGTTTATTCCAATTGCATTTAAATTCTTTTGTGTTATCTGCTCGGTTATTAATGTTGTAGAATAAAATGTGTAGTGTTATTCTTAAACTAAAAAGGGTTTTTGTTGAAATTAAAATTTGGTAAGTTTTTAACACCGGCTTAATTTGTTATTGGGTGAGTTGTAAATGTTTTCGACAGTGATGCTAAGAATGAGCCAACTGTATATTATGTTTTAATTTGGTATGGGACTGGCCATCGGGTATTTAATTAGGCAGGGTATTACAGAGAATTTCGTGATCGATAAGGTAAGCGCTGAGGAGAAGAGGATAGGGAACCCTTGGAAGGATAGATTGAGAAATTCTTCAACATTTGTTAGGAAACTTGGTGTCGGTGATTTTTACCGATGTAAGGTGTGTGGAGTTTTCCCAATATCGGGAGTATTGCCTTCTGGGAAGAGGGAGTGAGAAGTTTAAAGTTTTGGGTCCATTGAGTAGGAATGAGGGAGTCTTCGGTAGTCGCAATAGCATCTTGTCCTTTGGGATGGTTAGGAAGGATTTATGAGGAAGATATTTCTTTGAGGAGAATTAGGCCTTGGAGAGGAATGATCAAGGGTGGCCTTTGTATGGCATCTTTTGGGATATTGAACCGTGTTGTGATGAGCTAGTAGAGAGTTGCTCTATTGATTTTAGGGAGTGTGAATTGTTAAGGTTATTTTTTTCTACTTAAGCTAGGGCAGGAAATTGTAATGTTCCAATGAGGGAAGAGCATATCTTGTGGAAAGGTGTTGATGTGATGTAAGGGATTAGTATAACTTAGGAGGTTCAAAGCTTAGTAGATTTATTTTGAGCGGAGAATTTAGCTCATAGTTGTTCTAGTTTTGAGAACTAGGTAGTGGTGAGAGTATTGTATTTGTTGAAGCCTTGTGTCCTAACATAAGGTGTTTATTTGGCGTGTCGAAAGACATGGAATTATTTTATATTATGTGTTGTATAGATCTTCGGGCAATATCTAAAATATAAAAATCTTTTTATAAAAACTTAACCTTGGTTCAACTGATCTCAATCCCCGACATAGCTACACAGTAGTGTATTGGGAGGGTTCCTTATTTGGATTTCGCTTGCGAGACCTCCCCCGCATGAATGTAGCTGGTGTCAGGAATTGAGAAAAGTTCAACCATAGGGAATTCCAAACTTTCATATATTTAATATGTTGTTATAGATTATGTTGTTGAGAGTTATGTTACGATTTGAGGCTAGTGGAGCCTGATTATGTTTCTACGAGTTGATCTCGGGTACGGGGTGTATGGGCGCCTTGGGTAGTTAGTTTAGATTTTTAAATTTATATGGTTCGATGTGAGAAAAAATTGAGATCGGTATAGTTATCTAGAAGGTAGATGTAAGGACTAGATGAGATTGAAGTCCTTGGTATATCTTAGATTTCGCGGGCAAAATTCTTGTAAGGGGGGGAGAGTGTAAGACCCCACGATTTTGGGACTGAGAAATTAAATTTTGAGAAAAATAAAATTTATTTAAATTGGAGAATTTTAGAACTTGGAAATTGAAGTCCAAAAATTGAGGACGTTTTAAAGTTTGTCGGATGAGGATTTTGAGTGTGCCATTGTTTCCAGATGGGTCGAGATAGTCAAAATGACTGTCATTGGGTTTTATTTCGATTTCGGATTATTTTTAAGTCGGTTTGACTCGAATTGGAGTAAACGAGTCATTTAAAGTGTGTATTAACATTTAAAACATGGATTATTGTTTTAAAGTCTTAAGAGGCTTACGGATCAAGCCTTCTCATTTGAGAGAAAGAGAAATAGAAAGAAAAGAGAAAGGAAGAAGGAAAGAAGAGAGAGAGGAAGAAAGCTTGGAGATTTCCGACCCAAACGCGATCTCGAGGACGATCCAACCTCTACAAATCCGAGGCAAGTGTTTAATCTTGCTAAATATTTCATTTGTGTATTTTATTTCATAATTGTGGATAAAAGAATTCGACTTTTGGATATATTTATCAAAACCTAATTTTTGGTTTCAACCTTGAAATTGAAGTTTACACTTGGGTTTAAGGGATATAAATTGATGAGATTAGATATAGGATGAGTTTTGATGTTTGAAAACATGTTGGGGTTGAATATTAAGGGTTGAAAGAGGTATAAATCGAATTTTGGAAAATTTGGGTTTAGGAGAAATCAGCCATTTTCGTGGCTTGCTGCACAAGCCGAATCGATTCGCCCCTAGCGAATTGATTCGGTGTGTAGCAGACTTACATGTCTAGTTGAGCCGAATCGATTCGTAGGGGCCGAATCGATTCGCAACAAGGACCGAATCGATTCTGAGGGGCCGAATCGATTCGAAAACAGGGCATTTTGAGAAATTTTCCTAGGATGAGTTTTTATCCATTTCGGTTGGGTTTCTCGATTTGGAACTTCTGTATATGATGCGAGAGTTATGTTGTGGGGTTTTTGTTGAGGGTTTCTCACATGACATGATCATGGGGACGGATCGAAATAGTTTGGGGAAATATATGTTTATGGGTATGTATTAGAGTTGTGTTTAGAGATTGTGGGAAACCTCATTGGGGATGGGAATCCTAATTATAGATCAAAAGTGAGTTTAGATATGAGGTGAGGTTAAGTGCTCTTAGAGAGAGAGTTGCGAGGGTACGTTGTGAAATCGTAGGCCGAGGTGAGCGTCGAATCCTTATAGAAATAGGATTCTATTAAGATACAAATTGGGGATGGACAAGAGAGAGTGGTCGTGTATCCTTAGTAATGATTAACCTAAGGAATAGATTGTAAATGAAATCTGATTTAGAGGTTTATAGGAGTAACTGAACCGTAGTCGGGAACCGGGAGCGATTGGATAGTACTACCAACTAGAATAGGTTGTGTTGAGATTCTAGTCGGGATAGTTTCTATATATAATTTTGGGGAGGTAACAATGGGAGTTCCAATATATGATGGAATCTCAGAATAAATTTAAGATTGACCTTGGGGTTCATAGACTATTAGTTACATGCATACCAATAGTCAAAATTTGTACTGGAAATATTGATGTACTTTCGGATATAGATGTGATGTGTAGTGATTGTTACCTACACTAAACTTTGGGTGATAACCTAAATATTGGAGATATATCTATGTTTTAAGATTATTTCTGTCATAGGAGAAATGGATGAATATGCTTCAAGTTAGGAATCGTATTCACATATCGAGGCAAATTGGATGTGTTTGGGGACGACGGCTAGTATATTGAGGATTATGTATACTTATAGCCGAGTTTGTAAATCTTATACATACGGACGAGAGATAGTGTGTATAATTATATGGATATGTGGACATATATAGTTGTGTAGATATGCATATATGTGTATACTCATGTTGTGAATGTCTAAACCGTATGTGATGGTTTAATTATATGATGGGATCATATGGATGTATATATATTGTTCATGTCAATGATATATATACTTATGTGGTTAATCATACCCCGCTCATGCTATCATTGGGAAGTTTGCACGTTGAGGGTGAGCACCCTGGCTCGAGGAGCAGAGTGTGGATATTTCCCAGGTCATAGTCGTCCATTGTATTATTATGTGATTTACATTTCTTTTGGGGTGAGACGTGGTGGGTATGTTTCGTCTCATTGACCAGTTAGGAGCTATGACCACTTCCCGGGACGTCGTGTGTGTGTGTTAGCCCTGATGTCGGTGATATTAAGTCCGATCATGGTCCCCAGGATGGTAAATGAGTAAAGCCCTGGAAGATGATAGCATGGTGCAGTTTATCGACGATATATATAGTCGGGTATATTATTTGCATGGCCATTGTACATCATATGTTGTATGTACACTTGGCTATGGTAATGAATGGTTGTATATATATATATATATATATATATATATATATATATATATATATATATATATATATATATATATATATATATATATATATATATATATATATATATATATTTAGAGTAAATATATATGCTTATTATATCCTGTAGGTGTAAGGATATGAATTTTTTATGGTGTACATCTTGGATGATTATGGTGTACCATATTATTGGGGGTTGATGTATCGCACTTAAGGAATTTTTCAGTTATGTCAACCCGGGGATATTTGTTGGAGATTTTGGGATTTTTATTAGTTAGCAATCCATATAGTAGTAGTAGATTGTGTGTATGACATAACCGATCCCTACGATTGACATTATCAAGGAGTAGTGTAACGGGGGGGTTCATTGTTTGGATTTCGCTTTGCGAGACGCCCCACGCACGAAACGCCGTGCAATGTTGAGAGTAGAGAGAAGTTTTGTCCTTATTAATTTGTGAATGTTATTTAGAAAATAAATTCTTAATATGAAGTTAAATGTTAATATGTAAAGTAATAAGATGGTTAACTGTTTAAGTTAAATTTGGAATTAATTAAGCCTAACATAGCATTAATGTGTGTATAAAATTAAGTGTGATTAGAATGGGAAGGGTCTTTGGGTTCTGTCTGAATGGAAGGTCCTACGGTATAGGCCGTGTCTATGATAAGTTAGGTTGTCCTTATGGGTGGGGTAACTTGATTAAGATTCCAGGACGCGAATAGGTGCGCTCTATTAGATGAGAGGTGAGTTGGGGCTTCACGGCAGTGCGACTCCACTTTAAATTATGAAATAAGTGCATTTATATTTATTATGCACGATTAACGCACTTGCTAAATATTTTTACAACTCGGGCTCTGACCCACTTATATTTCTCTCCTGCTATATGTATATGTACTATTACAGGTGTCCCCCCGCCTGGATGCCGGATGCCCTTCTATCCAGAGTCTTGGGAGCCGTGACAGGTGCGGATTGTTGCGGGATTTAGTTGTAGTCGCTTCCTATCTCTTTGTACATATAAACAGGACTCATGTTGTATATCGGGTTTATACCCAAGGGATATTTATTGATGTTTACATTTTTTCGTTTCAGTTATTGTAGTGTCTGTGACCCGACAGCTTATTCATGTATAGTCATTTGTATATAATCATTTCATTTTATTCTAGAATTTTATTTATCATGTACTCGTGTATGTTTTACCTTCGTTAGTAGTTCTATAGTGTTGGTTTGTGGTTTGTGGTTTGTGGTATGTTTTATTAAATTTTAACATCTCGCTTATATGATTTCGGATAGTTAGTCTTATATTATGTAGTATCGTCAGTTGATGTTGAGACTGTGCCATCTGAGATTCCTGATTTAAGGTAGTATAGGGCTGGCCACCCGTTATTATTTTAAGCGGTTTCTTACACCGGTTCGGGGTACCTACGAACCAATTCGGGGGCCTGATGCGCGAAATTTTCCTTGACAGCTGATTCGTCCAAAGAGTCCCATTTTGTTGCAACTTCTTCTAAAACGTATTTGTACGAGGGTAATGACTTAGAAAACATAGTTTTTCAGAGTTTTGATCGTTTTAATAGAGAGAAGAGTAGAAAAACATCCTAGGAAGATAACTTTAATTTGTTGATTCAAGAGTGATTAATTCCGGGTTTGATTTCAAGTTTTAATGCATAGTTTCATTCTCTCTGTTTTAATTCTTGTATGTTATTCTTCATGCATGATTTAAGGAATTTCAAGGTTCTTAATTGTTCTTTGCATATTTCAAGATAGTTTCATTATGATTTCTCTCGCATGCAACGTAGTTAATTCATGCATAGTTAAGTTAAACATGTCCGACTAGAAATAAAAGGTCGGGATGCATGAACTCAACCTTATGTGGTAGTTGCACGTGTATAAAATTAATCCTCTAAATTTATTGATTTAATATGACCGTATTGCGTAGCAACACAACCATTGTAGATCTTTGGATCTCGTTTCCTTCAGGTAAATCGGGATGCTTCAGAACGCAATTCGAGTGTAACTATCACAATATTGATTTACTCGTCCTCTGATTATGTATGGTGCGGGCTTGAACCTCATATATGTAATGCTTGGGAGTACTAAATTCTGGGTCTAATTAATCACTTAAATTTACGATTAATTTTGTACCAGTAACACACTAGGGTTGAGGGATTTTATTCTCGTCCTATTTTCCTCATCATATAGTTCAAGTTTTAATTCAATCATCATCAGTATTTTAAGTAATTTAGAATAGTTGTATTCCATTCATACTTTAGTTCATTAGTTAACCATTTTCACAATTGCATCTAGTTATAGTTATTTCAACAATCAAATCACCTTTTCCTTTTCTTTAGAGTCAGAGTTAGGGTTCCTTCGTCTGTCCAACGTCATGACAACTCCGTTGTTCTATTTCCCTGAGGATCGATACCCGACTTATCGAATTATTACTTGAGCGATGAGCTTGCACTTGAGCCTAGAGAGTACGCACTTCTGAGACACATTCTTAGTCGCGTCAAGATTTTGGTGCCGTTGTCTGGGATTTAGGTAGACTTAGGATTAGATAAAGTCAATCTAAAACTTTGACCAAAAATTTCAAAAAATCCAAAAACATAAAAAAAATTAAAAGCACAAAAATATTCCTTATCATCTCTCATAATCCTCTTAATGCAAAATTCTGAACTCACTCCAACTCCCCATAATACTCCAACCACATTCAAGAAAACCCGATAGTTCAGTACGACCCCAATAGCCCTCACACTCCTAACGCTCCACAATTCTGGGTTCCACCTCCCACACCGTCACACTCAATTGCAAATAACACTCTGTTTTCCCTCTTTGGATACACATCAGAGCACGGTCCGAGTATACCAAGTGAGGGCACAAAGTCTTTGAGTGAGAGAGATATGTCACAACACGGTAGTGCATCCGCCGGTGAGGAAGAGGCCCCGTACTGCCCGTTGAGAGAAATCTTATACCCTGAGCGCACTGTCACTCCGGGATGCATTTTACTCCCGTATAATGCAAGGTAATTTTGCTTTAGGAATGGGATGATCCAAATACTTCCCACTTACCATGGAATGGATTCAGAAAAGCCATATCTCCACATCATGGAATTTGAAGAGGCGTATGAGACCCTCAACGATCAAACTTGCACAAAATATGTGATATGCCTCAAACTCTTCCCATTCTCACTAAAGGACAAGGCTAAGACCTGGCTATGGTCTTTACCTCCAAACTCTATTTCATCATGGAACGAGTTACAATCTAAATTTCTCAAGAAATTCTTTTCTACACATCGAATGAACTCCATCAAGACTCAAATTCAAACCTTTCGACAACTAGAAAATGAGTCGTTCGATCGATGCTATGAGCGTTTCAATGAGTTGTAAAATACGTGATGTGTGATAATTGATTAAAATTATTCGCAAGATTCCAATTAAACCTTATTTAATTAGAGTCTATTTTTAAACAAAATTAATTCATCCCCTTAAACATGCAACTGCATATGTGCGTGTGTCAAACCATAAATAGATAAATCATGTGACACAAATTTAAGAAAAAATACCCGTATGGCAAAACCTTTTATTTCTAGAACTTTGAAAAGTTTACAAGACCATTTACTTACATACCATCTTGCTTTCGCCCACAAGAGTAACACATGGTGTCATCGTTAAACCTCCAAAGCAACGGCTAGAAATCAGCAGTGGGTCACACGCAGCTATACCACAAGGACACGCAGTCCTAGACACGTAGTCTAAAATCTTCACAAGGACTCCCTCCACAAAAGCACACAGTTGTCGGTTGTGGAGCTCTCCCCACAAATAATGAACAAAGACAAAATATGTTCTTGGGTTCCACAAAACAATTCACATCAAAGTAATTGGGATTTTTTGAATTAAAAATAAAATATTTGAACCCTTAAATGAGAGAAGAAAACATTCTTCCAAAGATATGCTATCGAAAATTATGGCAGTACCAAAGGCCAAAAAAAACTCTAAAAGGTTGTAAACTTCTTCTCTGTCGAACTAACAAAGCTGACATTCCTTTATATAGGAATTTTGAGGCGGTCAAAGGGATCAGTAAAGCAGCGTGTCAACTAAAAAGTCAGATCGCTCGAACGACAAACAATCTCATTTGAATGAGAAAGCTATGTCGTTTGAATGACATAAGAGGTCGTTCGAACGAGATTCCATGCTCTCTTCTAGATAATTTCTATACGAACGCGTGGCCGCCAGTTTCGTATTTTTTCAATTTTTTTTTAATTAGTTATGATTTTTCTACGAAAAGGTGTCCGAGAACAAAATCTTTAGAAAAATATTTGATAAAAATATCCCAACACTTTTAATATGAACTGTAAATGAAACTTTAAACATTATCTTACCAAATATCATATTATTGGGCTTGAATGTTGAAGACAACTTGTAATTCGGATTCGTCTTTTGTAGATGAAAACTTATTCAATTCTTCGACGATTGTAGCGGTATACGATATAACAAATTGTGATGGACATTTTATAAAAATATGTCCTTACAAATCTCCCCCTATGTCTATGCCGGTACATACATAAAAACATCTGAATTATCAAATACCAAAATACCTATACAAATATATCCTCCCATGAATCCAAAAACTGAAAAGGTAAAATTTGCAAGTTCTCAAATTTTTCTTCAACATCAAAACTCTCAAAGCTTTTCTCATCAGGGTGTGCAACATCATGATCTTTAATCTTTGTACCTACACACATGAGATAAAGCAAAAACCTTCATGACACATCGAGTTTGAAATGATATAAGAATAAATCATTAATAAATCAAATCTCCCCCATAATGCAAAAACTCCCCCATAACATGATAATTCTTTCTCCACCTTTTTATGATGTCCCCAAATAGACAGATAAGAAGAAAAAATAAAACTTGGAGTGTCACGATAAAAATTCATAGCAAATATGGATCAATCAATGCGCATGCAAAGGAGTATCCCACAAACATCCACAAAATATTTTTGGATTTTTCAATTTTTTTATACAAAAATAGGATACAAAAAAATCACACCATGGATTTAAAATAAAACAACCAAGTCATGGAAATGGAATGTATGGGTGTGAACACATTCGATAGGAAAATAAACTCAATCAATCGTATGTGCACGATGCATACGTGTACTCCTAACGAATGAACATTAAAAGTATCCTTAGGTGTAAAAATTATTGAATTTAGATGACATCTTCTTATGCAAATCAAAGTCAAAGTGATTTTCACACCAATAACGTCCAAAACTATTTAGCACTTTTTCAAGATTTTCAAGGACATGCAAACTCGTTATAAAATCTCCAACAAAACTCCCTCATATATATTTTCTTTTAGAGGTGTTAAACTGAATTCTTAAACTTTAGAGAATTGCTGCAAAAACCTAATTGGCCCATAATTGGCATAAATTTCTTTTTATTGCCTTTAAATTTTTGCGGGGATCTTTTAAACCTCTTTTGACCCCGAATAATAAAATTCCTAAATTTTTTAGGTCCAATTTAAACGGTGGCTTAGTATTCGCAAAGTTAAATGAACCTTTCGCATCCCTTTCCCGTTTTCAAATAAAGCACACAAACTCACAAAATGGTTCTTATATGCACAATTGTCTTATCAAAATTTATCGCGCTTGGTTCATTTTAAGGACAGGATTGAAGTGAAAATACCCAACCTACATGTGATAAGACAAGCACAATAATCAAACAAATCCGTGCACGTGTCCAATACAGTAAATCATGAGTCAGACATGTAGGAAGTAACACTTAATTACGTCTTAATGACTCCAAACATTATAAAGCACGAGGATGAATTGACCTATTGTCTCAAAACACTATCAAATAGTCACATGAAAAAATGGAATGATGTTGTGACTCGGCAATCCTAAGTGTCCATCCATATATGGTGCAAACAAAATACAAAAAAAAATTGGATTTTTCAAAAAATTTATCAAAATAAAATCTTTTTGTATTTTTCAAAATTTTTCAAAAGAAAAAAATTATACAAAAAGTACATGTCAACACACTAGCAAATATATATCATGAAACCACAACTAGTGTACAACAAACATGCGAACACAATCATCTATATGATATGGAAAGAGAAGAATCATGTGCAGGCAAATGAGAATCAACTTGTCTAAAATCTAGTGCCTCTAAAAGTGATTTCCTAACTCAAATGGATGTGAAACGTTGTGTGGGGGATTTGGGAACCACGGGAACACTAGACATAAACTTCCTAGGACATTTTCCAAGATCAAAACAAAAACGCCTAAGGTGACCTTTCCTACCACAATATGAACATGTGTAAACGGGTGGAACGACACCTATGGGTTGAACTTTTCTAAACTCCTTGGAATTAGTTGACCCTCTAAAACAAATAATGGTTTTGGCTTTAGCACTAAAAGCATGAGAACACGATGAGCCATTACCATCACTATTAAACCTACTTGAGTCTGTCAAAATATTTTTTAACTTCAAAACTTTTTACTCAAGCAAATAATTAGACTCTTCCAATTTAAGGGACACCTTTTTCAAATTTTCAACAATTCCTAGAAGGTTATCTCTCTCTCCCTCAATTAAGGCAAACTTTTCCCTAAGAGTCTCCTCACGTGCCACAAACTCATTTATTAAAATATTTTTGTCATCTTTGGCACAAACACAAACCATCAAATTTTTAAGGTCCTCCAATTTTTTTTCTAAAAATAGAACCCTATCATCACTTTCATTCTTGGAGAATTTTAAAGCAACAAAGTCATGGTCCAACGAAACAAATTTTTCACGATAAAAATCTCTTTGATTTTGAACCGTTTGCTAAAGATCGAATGCGGATTTAAAATGAGAATTTTCTTTTTCAAAAAACTCAATTCTTTTAGCAAACGTCAAATTCAAATGATTTATATCATCAAAACTTTGACTCATGTCATCAAAGGGGGCCATCCGATTAGATAAGTGCTCCATCAGAAAAATTGTGATTTTTTCAAAAAACTGATTTTTCAAAAAAAATCAATATCACATAATTTTATGGAAAATAGGAATATGCGTAAATTAGCGCAACTTGCTCTGATACCAATTTGTCAAATACGTGTCGTGTGATAATTGATTAAAATAATTCACAAGTTTCCAATTAAACCTTATTTAATTAGAGTCTATTTTTAAACCAAATTAATTCATCCCCTTTAACATGCAACTGCGTGTGTGCGTGTGTCAAACCATAAGTAGATAAATCATGTGACACAAATTTAAGAAAAAATCCCCGCAGGGAAAAACCTTTTATTTCTAGAACTTTGAAAAGTTTACAAGATCATTTACTTACATACCATTTTGCTTTCGCCCACAAGAGTAACGCACGGTGTCTTCGTCAAACCTCCAAAGCAACAGCTAGAAATCAGCAGTGGGTCACGCGCAGCTATACCACAAGGACATGCAGTACTAGACACGTAGTCTAAAATCTTCACAAGGACTCCCTCCACAAAAGCACTCAGATGTCGGTTGTAGAGATCTCCCCCCAAAGAATGAACAAAGACAAAAATATGTTCTTGGGTTCCACAAAATAATTCACATAAAAGTAATTGGGATTTTGTGAATTAAAAACAAAATATTTGAGCCCTTAAATGAGAGAAGAAACCATTCTGCCAAACATATGTTATCGAAAATTATTGCAGTACCAAAATCCAAACAAAACTCTAAAAGGTTGTAAACTTCTTCTCTGCCAAACTAACAAAGCTAACACTCCTTTATATAGGAATTTTTAGGCAGTCCAAGGGATCAGTAAAGCAGCGTGTCAGCTAAAAAGTCAGCTCGCTCGAATGACAAATAATCTCGTTTGAACGAGATAGCTATGTCGTTTGAATGACATAAGCAGGTCGTTCGAACGAGATTCCACATGCACTTCTAGATAATTTCGATACGAATGCGTGGCCGCCAGTTTTTTATTTTCTGATTTTTTTTAATTAGTTATGATTTTTCTACGAAAAGGTGTCCGAGAACAAAATCTTTAGAAAAATATTTTATAAAAATATCCCAAAACTTTTAATATGAACTGTAAATGAAAATTTAAACATTATTTTACCAAAGATCATATTGTTGGGTTTGAATGTTGAAGATAACTTGTAATTCGAATTCGTCTTTTGTAGATGAAAACTTCTTTAATTCTTCAAGGATTGTAGCGGTATACGACATAACAAATTGTGACGAACATTTTATTAAAATATGTCCTTACATGAGTTAATCACTTTGTGCCCTCATCATGGACTTGATCAACTGCAAATCATTTCCTTCTTCCATAATGGGCGGAATATGAATTCCAAATAACTCGTTGAGACTATGTGTGATGGTCCCTTTGTCGACTTAGATGCCAACGATGTTGAGCTTCACCTGAGGTATGTCGCCGAGACTACCCAATCCTGGGATACATCTGACCCTAGTGCTCAAAATAGAACTCGTCAAGCGACCACCACTCCATCGGCGTCCGGCCTATTTCACGTGGAAAAGAATGTTATGATGGACAGCCAACTCGATCTTCTTGAGAAAGGAATGTGAGAAATACTTGAGGTATGTAGAAGAGGACCAACTGGATCCATCCAAAAACTCATCAAGAAGGTGTGTGCAATTTGTGAGGCGGGTCATTCAACAGAGGAATGCCCGATAATACCCGCCTATAAAGTGATGCTTCAAGAGCAAGTAAGGGGTATAGGAGGATTCAAGGGTAATTTCGGTGCACCGCACGGTAATTCTTACAACCCTTCATGGAAAAACCATCCTAGTTTTAGCTATGGGAAACAACATGTTGCGATGAATCCTAATTCACATGTTTCCCTTCCTCGACCATCGCATTTTCAACAAGATCCACACATGCAAGGAAATGTGTAATCACCACCACCTCAAGGGGCATATATTACTCCACCACGGAGAAATCTCGAGGATATGATGAACCAATTTATCAATACCCAGAATGCAACCAATGATAGATATGATCTCATGATCAGCAACATAAATGCAAATATTTTAAAGATGCAATCATCGTTGAATATCTAAGAGAAGGGCAAGTTTCCTGCCCAGGGCCAAAGGCCTCCCCAAGGTCAAACTAGTGTCAGCTCCACCTCTACAGAACATCAGGAGTAATGTCAAACTGTGACCACTCTTTATAGTGGGAGAGTCGTTGATTTATCACCTCCCCCACACGACGCAACCAAAGACAAGGAGATTTTGCCCAGCACGAAAGAGGTCGAAGATTTCCCCTTGAAAGAGAGTGATAAAGAAGACACTAGTGAGCCCGAGGTAGTAGTGAAATCACCCACCGTGGCACCGTTTCCTCAAAGGCTGGTTCCTTCCCACAAAGGGAATTCCCGTGATGAAGTGCTAGACGTGCTAAAGCAAGTAAAGTTAAATTTACCGTTCCTCGATGCCATTAAGCAAATTACCGCTTATGCAAAAGTCATCAAAGACTTGTTAACAGTGAAGAGGAAGATTAAGGTAAAGAAAAATATATTTCTAGCACAGAAAGTGAGCTCCATTCTACTTAATGATCTCCCACCAAAATTCAAAGATCTCGATGCACCCACCATTTCCTGCATCACTGGAGAAAATAAAATTAAAAAATCCTTACTTGACTTGGGAGCAAGTGTCAATATTCTCCCTTACGCCATCTATAGGCAACTTGATCTGGGAGAACTTAAGCCCACAAAGATCACTCTCTAGTTAGAGGATCAAACCATGAAGATCTCAAGAGGTATAGTTGAGGATGTGATCGTTCAAGTTGACACTTTCTACTTTCCGATAAATTTTGTCATTTGGGACACGGAACCCTCCTTCGCCTCGAGGAATCATGTTCTCATCATTATTGGGCGCCCATTCTTAGCTAAGGCTAACGCAATTATCAATACTCAAAATGGGCAGATGCAACTCACCTTTGGTAACATGACATTAAAGATTAACATCTTCCATATAGCCCAACATACGGGGGAAGAAGATGATCTTCACGCGGTGAGCTTCATCGACGAGATCGAAGAGGAGTACTTTGAGGAAAATTATTGTGGAGATGCCCTAGGGTCCTGTTTAGTGTCGAGCCACGAGAGTGAGGGGATGTATACTGAATTCGAGAGGCAAGTTGAGGAGTTGAGAGAGTCATTTGATGAGAGAGCATCGAATGAGGACGCGAGAGATGTAAGTTGAGTTCATCGATTCGAGGAGTTATCGCCAAGGAAGGCACGCATGGTTCCCTCCAGCGATAAATTTTTGACCCTCGAATTAAATAAACTACCCTCCCATATTAATATGCATATATAGGAGAGGACGAGATATTTCCTGTTGTCTCATCTAGCCTAGATGAAGAGTAGGAGGGTAAACTGTTAAAGATTCTGAGGAAGCACCAAGGTTCTTTCGGTTAGTGTATTGCTAATTTAAAGGGACAAGTCCTTTGATTTTCACCCATAAGATCCATCTCGAGGAGGATGTCAAGCCCTCGAGAGAAATGCAAAGAAGGATAAACCCCAATATGAAAAAAGTGGTGAGGATCGAAATCATTAAGTTATTGCATGCTGAGATTATCTACCCAATCTTGGATAGCAAGTGGGTGAGATATATTCAAGTTGTCCCGAAGACGTCGGGCATGACAGTGATTGAGAATGCTAAGGGATATCTAGTTCCCCAACGTACCACCACCGAGTGGCGCATTTGCATTGATTATCGGAAACTCAATGCGGGAAGTAGAAAAGACCATTTCCCCTTGCCATTTATTGATCAGATGCTTGAGAGAGTAGAGGGCCACCCTTACTATTGCTTCCTTGATGGTTATTCCAGATATAACAAAATTGAGGCAGATGTACTTGACCAAGAGAAAATGACCTTCACTTTCCCCTTTGGTACGTTTGCCTACAAACGTATGCCATTAGGCTTGTGTAATGCACCCACGATATTTCAAAGGTGCATGTTGAGTTTATTTAGCGACATGGTTGAGAGAGGACTTGAAGTGTTCATGGACGACTTTAGCATTTTTGGCACCTCTTTTGATATTTATCTGGCAAAGCTCGAAAAAGTACTTGCCTGGTGTGTGGAGAAGGACTTAATGCTAAATTGGGAGAAATGCCATTTTATGGTCACTGAGGGAATAGTTCTTGGCAACATAGTTTCATCCAAGGGGATTGAAGTTGATAGAGCTAAGATAGATGTCATAGCCGATCTACCCCCACTAAAATTTCTCAAAGACGTGCGCTCCTTCTTGGGTCACGCGAGGTTTTATCGACGATTCATTAAGGACTTTAGCGCCATTGCTAGACCCTTAAGCAACCTTCTTATGAAGGACACCCCATTTGAGTGGACATAAGCATGCCATAGCACTTTTGAAAACTGAAAACCACGCTTGTGTTCGCTCCCATCATGCAAGTTCCAGATTGGTCCTTACCATTCGAGCTTATGTGTGATGCTAGAGATTATGCAATAGGGGATGTTTGGGGCCAAAGAAAAGACAAACAGGCTCATGTCATCTACTACGCTAGTCGGACTCTTAAAGTACCACAACTTAATTACTCCACCACAGAATAGGAGTTGCTAGCTGTAGTTTTTTCTCTTGATAAATTCCGGTCCTACCTTATCGGTTCTCCCATCACTTTCTTCACTGATCACGCGGCATTGAAATACCTACTAGCGAAGAAAGATGCAAATTCACAACTCATAAGGTGGATCCTACTCGTACAAGAGTTTAATCTCTCCATTAAAGATAAAAAAAGGAGTAAAAAACGTCGTTATCGACCACTTATCACGGCTTTCACCCGACGTACCTAGTGATCTGATACCCATAGATGAATACTTTCCAAATGAGCCACTCTTTGCTACCTCTTCTTTGCACTGGTTTACGGATATTATGAACTATCTTGTCACAGGAGCCGTCCCTCCCGATTGGACACCGCAAGATAAGAAGAGGTTCATCACTTGGTCACGCATGTTTTTCTATGATGATCCTTTCTTTTTTAAATATTGTGCTGACCCAATCATTTGACGATGTGTACCGGATGACGAGATCCCAAAAGTCATCCAATTCTGTCATTCAAAATCTTATGGAGGTCACTTTTCAATGAAAAAGACAGTCGCTAAGATTCTTCAATGCGGCCTCTATTGGACCATAATTTTTTGGGATGTGAACAATTATTGTAAATCTTGTGATAGGTGTCAAAGGATGGGGGCGATTACCCGATGAGACATGATGCCATTAACCCCGATACTCATTATTGAGATCTTTGACTGTTGGGGTATTGACTTCACGGGCCCTTTCCCCCCATCTTTTGGCTTCCTATACATCCTGGTCGCGAGAGATTACGTTTCTAAATGGGTGCAAGCTATAGCTACCAAGACAAATGACAGAAAATTGGTGATTAGGTTCCTACAGGAACACATACTTTCCCGCTTCCGTGCTCCGAAAGCGATAATTAGTGATAATGGCACGCACTTTTGCAACAGGCCATTCGCGAAGCTCACGAGAAAGTATGGCCTCGTTCACAAGGTTGGAACGACCTATCACCCACAAACGAATGGGCAGACCGAGTTAGCGAATAGAGAAATCGAGAAAATTCTTGAGAAGATCGTCAATCCCGCTTGAAAAGATTGGTCAATTCGATTGAACGATTCACTATGGGCCTATTGTACCGCATATAACAATCCACTCGGGTTGTCCCCTTTCCGCTTTGTATATGTCAAACCTTGCCATCTTCCCATCGAATTAGAGCACAAGGCGTAGTGGGTGATTAAGAAGTTGAATTATGACATGGATAAAGACGATAAAGCTCACAAGCTTCAACTAAACGAGTTAGAAAAGATACGCAATGATGCGTATGAGAACGCAAAAATTGCCAAAGAAAGGATAAAACTTGCTCATGATAACATTATTCGACGCAAAGAGTTTCTTCCCGAATAAAAAGTGCTTCTCTGTAACTCTTGGCTTCATCCACTTTCGGGGAAGTTGCGGTCACGATGGTCTGGCTCGTTCATTGTGAAAAATGTATTCCCTCACGGAGCTGTGGAATTAGACTATTTAAAAGGGGGAAATACATTCAAAGTTAATGGACAATGCCTAAAGCCATATCTAGAGGCGTGTGTGGAAGAAGTCGACACCGTTTGGTTGTTGAACCCCGTTTATGTGGTCGAGTAAGCTAAAAATGAGAGGTCGGCGCACCCCCGATGCATATGGGGTGAATTCTTGTGTACATTAGTAGTGTGTGAGTTAGGTTATTTAGGAGTTCGGAGCACGATTCACGAGAGGGAGCGAGTTAGCACACTTTTTGAGAGAGATTGCACGTATTTCGAGGGCATGGTGGAGGAGTTTTTAGGGAACCCAGGAGTCTAAGACATCTTTAGGGGTCATACGCATGAGAGGAGGCATGAGCAAACACTAAGTTGTTGTGAGAAGAGAGAAATTCAGCTTCTAGGCCAGCAGCCTCCACCGAACCCCAGGGTGAATCGATTCGGGGGGCGAACCGGTTCGGGGTACCTGGCAGATTCATCTCCCCCTTTTTTCCCAAATTCAACCCCCTTTTCCCCCTTCCCTTCATACATCCCCCTACGAAAATTCACCCTCTCAAACTTCCCTCCATTAATTTCCTTTTCCAAATTCCTTCCCCCCTTCCATTCCCTCGAATCCCATTCCCATTTCCCACCAAAAACCAACTCCCCACACCTATAAATCAACACTCATCCCTCTCCATTTCCCACACTCCATTTAACTCTTCCTCTCTTCTACACCATAACATCTATCTATCTCTCTCTCCATGCCACGTCACCGCCAAGCCAATTTTCGCCCTCGTAAATATGACGACACCACCATCCCTCATAACAAGGGTAGAGGGGTGTTTTGGTGCATCCAAGAACGCCATTGGGCCGAGCGATATTTCTTGGCCACGCGCCCAATTCATATAGAGCGCTTTTCCAATTGGGAGCAACTTCCCGGCGACATCACCGCCCTTTTCAATCACCGGGGGTGGTGATCATTCCTCTCTTTCTTTCGAGCAACAACGTGTTTAAAGCTGCAATTCGCAAATCATCCACGCTTCATGAAGCCTATCTTAATGGTATCCAAATTCCGTTCTCCGCCGCCATCATCGCGCGCAAAATGTGTGCCAAAGGGGTTGTCCTCCCGTGCCATTCCCATATCCCACAAATGGTACCCCCCGCACCAAAGAAGAATGTATTACCCGAATGGCACCCATGGAGGAATGGGTGTAGGATTCTTTCCCCATAGTAAGTCTCTCGGATACGGTGCGATTCACGCACCTAATTGCATTTGGAGCAATCCACCAAACCACCAATTACTCGGTGATTCGGCTACGTCACGCCAACTTCCTTTACCATTTCCTCGACCCCGAGAGTACGATAAATCTGGCCCAACTCTTCTATTCGAACGTCATCAATGCCGCCTATGACGAGTGGGGAAAATTTGCACTCCCCTATGCCCGCCTCATTACGGAACTTTTGATTGATGTCGGGGTCGAAGACCCGGGGCAGCAAGTCCGACTCCCTCGCCCCATTGGAAGCACATCCACCACTCGGAGTGAACGCCAAATGCGGGTGGCCCACCCTGACCGTCCCATTATCGACGAGGGTGAGGGGGAGGAAGCACATGATGCCCCAATGATGGATGTGGGGGAGAAAAAAGAAGAGTATGAAGAAGAGGACGACGATTCTGACTTCGATCCCCCGGGTGAAAATTTTGCTAGGCGCCTTTCGCTGGTGGAATCCCACCTTGACGGGTTCATCACCCAATATAATCAAGATCAAGCGGCCTATCAAAGGGATCAAGCGGCTTACCGGAGGGACACTAGCATGATGCATCATCTTCAAGCCCATCTTTACGAGCTCAACTTGGGTGGACCCCCTCCGCCTTTCTTCTATGATCCATATGATCCCAACGCACTCGGGATCCTCAAATTCGCTTCCCCAATGAATCCCTGTCCCTTTGTTTGATGTTTGTGTGTAATGGTGGTTGTTTACATTGTTTAGTTTCTTGCTCTACCCTCCCCATTGTAACACATGATTCTCTCTTTCTATAATAAAATTTTGCATTTCTGTTTTAATTTGTTTGTTTTATTTTTCCGCACTTTTAATTCGCTTTGAGTTAGATTTTAGTTCCTTTTGCTTGAGGACAATGTAAAAGTCTAAGTTAGGGGGGGTCACAAGTGCATTTTTCTAAAACTTCACAAATTTTCAAAAATGCCCAAAAATCTCAAAAAAATCATAAAATTTTGAAAAATCCAAAAATATTTTTCTTCAAAATAAATAAAAATTGGAATTCAAAAATTTCAAAAATTTCATTAAAAGTCGTTTTAAAGTCTCAAATTGTAAAAACATAATATACAAAGCCGAAATTGACAAAAGATGGAAATTGAACAAAAATTGACGACTTAACGAATAAGTGTGGAGATAACAACCCTGGTGAGATTCGAGCCTTTTATTTTTGTGAAATTTATAAATCAATCTGAGTTCATTGTTAACTCAAAATTCTTTTCAGCGGTCTAATAAGTCGTCGAGGATCTCAAGTCTTTCACTTTGATCGATTTTGAGAAATGTGTGTGATATTGCCTTGAAAAACGTATCGAAGAAATCTCTAAATTAAATTCATCTCAAAACGCATATGGTAACGCAATTAGTATTTTGGACAATGAAGTAGGCCATCGTTTTTTACCCAAAAATATCGGCCATAAAAAGTTGTGAAAATCATCCCCTTTGTAACCCATTTTGAGCCAAATAAAAGTTTTTCTTTCGTTTGACAACCCGAAAAAACCAAAAAGCTCGGAATTGTGAAAAATGGAAAAAGTCAGAATTTAAGTCCGAAAAGTGAAACAAAAAGGGGAAAGAAAAGAATAACTATGCTCAACAAAAATAGCAAGAAAACAAAAGCGTGAAAATAGAAAAAGTAGAAGAAAATGAGCAAAAGCCCAAAAAAGCACTAACGGACATCATAAGCAAGATTTTCCAATTCCGAAATTCTTAACCTTTTCCAATATCACCCAATACACCTTAAACCCGTAAAAGTCCTAACCGAGTCCAAAATTGTGAAATTGGTTACCACGTGGAGAGCTCAAACACAAAAGGATAATAAAAGAGATCAAAAATCTGAATTATAGGCAATATTCCCGCTTTCTTATAACCGTAATCCGATGAAGAGATCATTTCACTAAATAATTTCGTCTTTCATAATTGTGTGCGTAAACTTGCATCCCATTACATTTACTCTTATAAATCACGCACACCGAGAGAATAGCCTCATTCCGAGTGATTCGTTTGTGAGAGCATCTCGTGAGATTTTGAAATCAAAACAAAATTTCGGATAAGTAACGTACTGGTCATTCGGTGGAAATTCGCGGTTAAATTTTCGGCTTCGCACACACGCACTATGATTTGAGACTCTTGAACATGAATTGATGATGACTATTTTCTGGAAAAGTTTGAATTATACAATTTTTGCGTGTTTTGAACTTTCTTTGATTCGAATTTTATGGGTACATTCACTGCAAACCCTCACAAGACAACACTCGTCCTATTAGGGTAACCTAGGGGTTTAACGGCTTGTTGCATACGCTAAATACAATCGTTTGCCCACGAAAAAGGTATTATATCCCAATAATATGTTTAGAAGAGTTGTGACATTATTCTTTTTCTTTTACATTTCTCGGGACGCACAAAGTTCTAAGTTAAGGGGATTTGATTGAACATAAATATTGAATATTTATCCCCTTAAATTAGGTACCTTTGTGAACCCGAGTGACGCAATTGATATGGATTTAACTCACATTTATGATACTAACCTTAGTTGGTAAGAATTTCGTGTTTTGTATATCTCTTATGTGTTTTACAGGTTAATTATGCAAGCGGTGCAAAAGAGAAATCGAAACAGTGAAAGAAATGCTAGGAAGGCAAGTTCAAGGGCATTTTCATAATTCTTCTGCCTGATCCCGGAGGTGGGGCCAACTGTAAATTTAAATAGTTCGGAACAACGAGAACACTAGAAGAGACGGAACCCAAATCCGAGCTACGGTGAAGAATTTATATTCATTTGAAGTTCAGGGAAAATCCAAGAAGAAAAGAAGAAGAAAAAGAAAAAAAAAATTAAGTGTTGAATTGAAGAAATGAGACCCCAGAACCAGCAGGAATTCTCGAACCACACTACAAACTGGTTCGGGGTACCGGTGAACCAGTTCGGGGTACCGGTGAACCGGTTCGGGGGTCCTGATGCATGAAATTTTCCTTGACAACTGATTGGTCCAAAGAGTCCCATTTTGTTACAACTTCTTCTAAAACGTATTTGTACGAGGGTAATGACTTAGAAAACATAGTTTTTCTGAGTTTTGATCAGTTTTGATAGAGAGAAGAGTAGAAAAACATCCTAGGAAGATAACTTTAGTTTTTTAATTCAAGAGTGATTAATTCCAGGTTTGATTTCAAGTTTTAATGCATAGTTTCATTCTCTCTATTTTTATTTTTGCATGTTATTCTTCTTGAATGATTTAAACAATTTCTAGGTTCTTAATTGTTCTTTGCATATTTTAAGATAGTTTCATTATGATTTCTCTCGCATGCAACGTATTTAATTCATGCATAGTTAAGTTAAACATGTCCGGCTAGAATTAAAAGGTCGGGATTCATGAACTCAAACATATGTGGTAGTTGCATCTGTATAAAATTAATCCTCTAAATTTAATGATTTATTACGAACGTATTGCGTAGAAACACAACCATTGTAGATCTTTGGATCTCGTTTGCTTCAGGGTAACCGGGATGCTTCGGAATGCAATTCGAGTGTAACTATCGCAATACCGATTTACTCGTCCTTTGATTATGTATGGTGCGGGATTGAACCTCATATATATAATGCTTAGGATTACTAAATTATGGGTCTAATTAATCACTTAAATTTACGATTAATTTTGTAGCAGTAACACACTAGGGTTGAGGGATTGTATTCCCGTCTTGTTTTCCTCATCATATAGTTCAAGTTTTAATTCAATCATCATCAGTATTTTATGTAATATAGAATAGTTACATTACATTCATACTTTAGTTCATTAGTTAACCATTTTCACAATTTCATCTAGTTTTAGTTATTTCACCAATCAAATCACCTTTTCCTTTTCTTTAAAGTCAGAGTTAGGGTTCCTTCATCTGTCCAACGTCATTACAACTCCGTAAACTATCCAACTAAGCAACAAGCTTGCACTTGAGCCTAGAGAGTACGCACTTCTGAGACACATTCTTCATCGCGTCAGTAAACTATCCAACTAAGCGATAAAAGATCCATCTCATACTAAGACTCGAATAAACTCAATCTCCAATAACATAAACTGAATAAAATCCCATTACAAATATGTGAGTAAAACCGTACAACTGTGGAACCGAATGGCCCACCAAAACCATAAATTGAGTCTTAATACAAATGCGAAGGAATGGAAAACTTATCTACACTACTAAACTCAACTAAAATACTCCGGTTGCTCCTCCAAGATAATCTCCAAAAATCCTGCAATAACCCCAGCACTAAAACCTGAAAATATTAATCAACGCACGAGGTCAGATCCCCGAGCATGAATACACACTACTCCCCTCAAATAGGGTTCGTGAACCCAGACAATAGCATTATACGCAATAAATATCACAACAGAATATTTTAAATTAAAAGGGATAATTAAACGCGATAAATATAAATCACTAACTATCCGTAGAGATCCCCATTTAAAAAGGCACACCAATATTATTTAAATTCCCAAGTCCCACGATGCTAATTTTATTTAATTAGCTCATTTTATTATTGTTCTCACTTTTTATTATGACGGTCCTCCCGTCCCAGGTGGTAATCCACCAAAATGTCACACTTCCCCTTGTCAATAGCCAGTCCAATCCGTTTAAACTGTCGATCCCCTGAAATATGACAAGGTTCCAACTCACGACACGATAAAAATCGCCCAAGTTGACCCGTTTAAACTGTCGGTCACTGACACATTATGTCACCACATCTTTAGGCATTAATTCTCAATTTCTCAATTTATAAATTACCCTACACTTTTAATCGATGTGAGATCCTCAAAATAACCCTTAGTCCCATACCTAGGGTCCTCAAGTTATCAATACCTCCTACCCTATGTATAGGATGAATTTCTAACATAAACCTCAACCTAATATCATGCCTAGGCTAGCGTAATGACGATAAAGTGACAAAAATCAACCCACTCCTGACATAATAAAGTCGTAATAATCTACCCTCACTAGTCCCATACCTAGAAGGCGTAAATCATCAAAAGGCCTACCCACTAGTCCCATACCTAGAAGACATCCTAAAATATAAGGAGAGAAAAAATACCCAACAACCCGTCATCACAAAAGGCAATTAAATCATACCAACAAGTCACACAACCAATCATAATTAATCAATGTATACAACTACGCATGACAGTCCAATTCAATTAAATCTTAATTTAATTATCATAACGTCAAAATACCAAATTAATCCCATATAATTATTTTAACTTAAATACGTCGAGATTTCATCATTAATAGAATAAAATTTCAATTTCATTATCTCTACATAAATTACGTGAGTTATACGCACCCAAAAATCATTTATTTTATAATTAAGGTTTTTCTACATGCAACCTACACCATTAAAATCCAAAATACACTCATCAATCCTACGTACCCAATGGTTATGAATATTATTCAGATTAAAATATTTAATAAAAAACAGTCGCATAATTAGTGTCCACTTTCTCTAATTAAGTTACTAATTGATTTTAAGAAAACATGTAATTAAGTGTTTAGGCGACACTTCAAACGCATAATACTAAAGAAAAAAATAGAGTATTCATGCCTGAATAAAAGTTGGTTTAGAAATCTGATCTTGAATGTGTATTCCTCTAAAAAATTTGAAAAGATTCGTTATTGACCCGTCTTGAGAAAATCCGGTTAATCTTGACAAAACTTGAGTTGAAAGTTATGTATAATGGGGCTAGGGTTTGGAGGTTGAAGAAGATGAGAGGTTTCGGATTTTTTAGAAGGCTAAAATGTGTTTTAAAAGCCCTAAACTCGTCACTTTATGTTTATATACCAAAAATAATAGAGTCCTAATCAAATACAAATACTCAAAAAATCAGTACGGACGATCGGACCGTCAGAATTGCTTGAAATTTTAGTATGATGTAGCAAACGGTGAGACAGGACTGCTGTGAAAAATTCAGCTTGATCGAACGGTCGAATTTCTAAAAATATTATTTTTACTAGAGAGTTTTATGTTTTGAGGACTCTTAGAGAGTATTATATTTTGAGGAATCTTCTATATAATAAAAATTCAATTAAAACTCCATTTAAATTCCGATTCCAATTCCGTTTGAAAATTTATTTTTCAAATATAAAAATCAACATTTTAAATTATAAAATTTATAAAATTCAAAATTTTATTTTTTTCCGATTTCCAAAATTAATTTAAAATTTCCCATTTAAAAAAAATCCGGGTGGTTACAGTAGGCTTATCTCGGATGATACCATGGCTTTCGTCCCAAATGCAAGATATAAGTTGTTTCTCCAGTAGATGTCCTCGGCGTTGTTCTGTAATCCCAAATAACAAAGTGCAGTTTATTAGTCTAGTTTCCCTTGGTATCATCAAGTCTTTTCTTTAGTCCATTAAGTAAGGTTTTATTTGTCACTTCCATCTGACCATTGCTTTGTGGATGGTCTGGTGTAGAATGGAGTTTCTGGATCTTGGATTGAACATAATATGCTTTGAATTCATTATTATTGAATTGGGTTCCATAATTTGTAATGAAGTAATATGGCAGGCCATACCTACATATGATGCTCTTCCAAATGAATTGGTACACCTTCTCATAAGGTAATTCTATCAACAGCTGTACTTCTACCCATTTTGTGAAATAATCAATAGTAACTACCAAGTACTTGAACCTACATTTGGTGATCGGCAGTGGTCCAACCAAGTCAATTCCCCAGATAGCTAATGGCCAAGGAGAAGTGATCAGTGCTAGAGCAGCGTTAGGTGCTTTGTGAATTGCAGAAAATCTCTGGCATCTATCACACTTTTTACGAAGGCCTTTTAATTTACCCTTGTAGTTGGCCAGTAGTATCCCTACGCATTGATCCGTTGGAGTAATGACTGACCAGCTGCACCTGCTCCATAAGAACCTTCATGCACCTCATTGATAACCTCCAATGGATGGACAAAACAAAATAAGGAGATAGTAAATCCCCTTATGTATAAGACTCCCTTATCCAATACATATCGGGTTGCTTTGTAGTGGAGCTCTTTTGATTCTTTGGTATCAACTGGTAAGGTTCCTTCTTCTATGTAAGCCCTGATCGGATCCATCCAGGAAGGTTCCAAATCTACAGTAATGAAACTAACCATTGGATCCTCGTTTATGCTCCTTCTTGCCTACTTAATTAGAATGCTTCTCCGAAGTTCTATTCTTGTTGCTGAAACTAACCGAGCAAGTGCATCATCTCGAGTGTTAGCTATTCTTGGTATCCTGTTCATTTTCATGCCTAGAAATTTTAAAATGACTTCCATGGCCTTGGTCAAGTATCTAGTCATCAACTCTCTCTTCAATCCATATAGATGAAGCACTTGGTTGACAACTAACTATAAATCACTATTCGCCACTACTTGCTCGGCGCCTAATGAATGTGCTAGTTCCATCCCCACTATCAAAGCTTTATACTCAAATTCATTATTAATGCCTTAAATTGAAGCCTAAGGTCATATTTAACATCAATATCGTCGGTAGTATTAAGTATGATACTTGTTCCACTTCTAGTTGCACATGAAGATCCATCCATATATGAATTCCACAATGGGATATCATTGCTGAAGCTTTTTGCAGATAAAACTCCCTGGTGAAATATCTTCTTACTTTCCTCTGCATACTTCTGATCCATTTCTTGATTTTTGGATGATTTAGGTTGGTCGTCTAGGACTTTGGCTTGCTTTTGGGCTGAGCTCGCTTCCGAAGAAGTTTGCTCGAAAAAATAAGTTTTTTTATTCGGTAACCTCTGTATAGGTGAACTCTGGAATGAAATCCTCCAAAGATTTTCCTTTCAATGATGACCATGGTTCATAAATGATGTCATATTCTCCCAGCTCTACTGCCCAGTACATCAATCTTTCTAACTTCTCAGGTTTATGGAGTTCTTGCCAAAGAGGTATATCAGTGTACACAACTATGGTGTATGCTTAGAAATAAGTCTTCATATGCCTAAAGGCTTCAATAATAGCTAAATCCAGTTTTTCCAAGCATGGATACTTGATTTCGGCTCCCCTAAATGCTTCTCTAGTGTAGTAAATTGGTTTTTGGATTCCATTATCCATCTGAACCAATGCCGAGCTAACTGCAGACTCAAAAACAGCCAAGTATAAGTACAATTTTTCTCCCAAAATAGGTAGGGATAATAATGGTGGAAATCTCATATACTTTTTAAAATCTTGAAATGCTTATTCACACTATACATTCCTATTAAAGGTGTTTCTAAGCACCTTAAAGAATGGTAAACACCTATCTGTTACTCGAGAAACTGGCCGGTTTAAAGTAGCTACTCTACCAGTAAGCCTTTAAACATCCTTCTTACAGGTTAGTGACTGCATTTTTATCAGAGCTTTGATTTTGGTAAGGTTAGCTTCACTTCCTCTTTGTTTTACTATGAAGCGGAGGAACATTCCTTCTTGTACAGCAAACACACACTTGGTCGGATTTAACTTCATCTGATGTTTCCAGCTAATCGAAAGTCTGACTGGGGTCCTTGATATGATTTGAAGCCTTCTTTCTTTTAGTCAATATATCATCTACATAAACCTCTATATTTTTTCCAATCTACTCTTAAAACACCTTATTGACCAACCTCTAGTACATTGCTCCTGCTTTTTTAAGCGAAAAGGGAATTACATTGTCGCAATAAGTACCTCGGTTGGTAATAAGAAAAGTGATTTATTTGTCTTTTAGTTTTATTCCTATCTGGTTACACCTAGAATAAGCATCCAAGAAGCTCAAAAACTCATGTCCTGATGTGGCATCCACCAACTGATCAATTATAAGAAGAGTAAAGTGGTCCTTTGGGCAAGCTTTATTAAGATCAATAAAATCTACACACATTCGCCACTTATTATTTTTCTTTTTGACCATCACAACGGATATTAGACATCCTAAATTAATTAGGACTGTCGTAGTTTCTCCACCTCTTCCTGTATAGCTTAGTTTTTCTTCAGACTGAACACCCTATGCCTTTTCTTAATTGGCTTGACATCCTTATTAATGTTGAGCTCATGACAGAGAAAGTTGGGATCAATCCCAGACATATCCTCGTGACTTCAAGCAAACACAATCCTTCGTTGTCTTAAGAACGTAATCGATTCTTGTTTAAGGAGTGGATACAACATGGAGCCGATCTAGGTGGTTCTCTCCGGTTTGTCATCATCCTGGATTATTCTTTCGGCGGCTTCAACAATCTGCCCTTTAACAAACTTCATTTCATCTCGGGGATCCAGAGTATCAACTTCTGACTCACTATTGGGATTTGTAGTGTCTACCTAGTAAGTGGTGGTATTCTTCTTAAGATCAACCAAATCTTCTTGCTGGCTGAGGAGTAATAACATTCTCTGGACACCTTTTGGTCACCTTTCACGACACCAACCCCAAAGTGAGTTGGGAACTTCAAACACTGATGGAGTTTGGATAGTAACACATCAAACTTCTTTAATCCTACCCTGTCGAAGATCACATTATAAGCAGATTGGACATTTTTATCCATCACAAAGAAGCATATCTTCTCGGTGCAGCTCGCTGGCCAAGTGCTGAACAAGACTTCTAGCTTGACTGTCCCAAGGGGGTAGACTTTTTTGCCTGAAAAAACTATCAAAGGCCTATGGTATGGTTCCAACTAACTGACTTTCATTATTAAACTTTGAAAGCAGGGGTAGAACATAATATTAGTTGATCTCCCATTATCAATCAGAACCCTAGCGATGATGGCTTCTTAAATTCTAAACTTGACGACCAACGGTTCATCATGAGGATAGAAAAGTCGATTACCAGTTTGTCTTTATTAACGTTCTTGGGATGATCATCTTCATTTAGATTAATTCTCTGGATATAAGAATAGACTTCTGCTTCATTCAGGTAGGCCTTTCTCTCTTCAGTTTGATATATACCTCCTACATCTCTACCTGTAATTACATGAAAATTATAAGAGCCAAAAGGTACCATAGTTACTTCAAGTTCTGGTTATTTATGATTCATTGGTGTGTTGGGATCGTCTTCATAACCATCTTCGTGGTTTTGTTTCCTATCATCTCTGGGTTTGCAGGCAAAATTTGACCTTTCTCTAGTTTTTCTGCTTTCTCGCCACTCAATAACTTTTTTTAGCTTTCCTCAATAAATGAGAGATTCCACTTTGTTCTTCAAAGCGATACAATTATCATTAGTGTGTCTATGATCCTTATGGAACTCACAATGCTTAGATTTATCCCTCTTGTTAGGTGGTTCCCTCAGCTTCTCGGTCCATTACAAATCTTTATTGTGCTTAATTTCCTCTAGGATATGGTGAATACTGACCGTCAATGAAGTATATGTTCTATACTTTTTGAGCTTGTCATCCTTCTTCGATTTCTGCTCCTTCTTATTAAGCTTAGTGGCTAGACTTGCTTTGCAGCCACTGCTTCCATGGCATTCATGATTTTTCCTACCTTAGCCATGAGCTTAGTCATAGTTTTAGGAGGATCTTTTTCTAAAGAATAGTATAGACTTTCTGGAAGTAATCCACTCTTTAAAGCGGTGATGGTTATTTTCTCCTCATAGTCAACCACTTATAGTTTCTCATTGTTAAAACGAGTGATGTATTCTCTAGTGGTTTCCCCTCCTCGCTGCCTGACGGTAAAGAGATGGGTTGCTCTCTTTACTGGCTTGGCCCTAAAACAGAAGTTGCTGAAGAACAGCTCGTCTAGATGGTTGAAGTTGGCAATTTGTCCTCGGGGTAATTTATTGTACCACATTTAGGCTGAACCAGTAATAGTGCCGGAAAAAGCTCTAAGTCTCATTTCATCAGGAACAGAATATATGTCGGTTGCAAACTGATACTGCTCTATGCGTAAAACTTAGGGGTGGTAATTTTAGAAATGACATGAAAAAATGACACGAAATTAACTCAAAATTGACACGATATGCCGTGTTCGTGTCGTGTTTTTTTACACGAAATCGTGTCATGTCGTGTCGTGTTCGTGTCTAAATTATGAGTCGTGTCATGTCGTGTTATTATGTTTTTTAGGCGTGAAATTTATGAAATTATAGTATTCGTGTCTTGTCGTTCCATGTTGTTTTTTATTCGGGTCGTGTTCGTACTTGGATGGAGTCGGGAAATCAATAATTTCCTGAATGATGGGAGATCCCTAGATAAAATTTCGTTGTAATGGATTCTTTACCTTGACCATTTCTCCCAGTCGATCTTTTAATCACTGGATTGATCCTTTCCATAAAGGGTTTCCTGCATCAGATCTGTGTGAAGTAGCTCATCTGTTCTGACCATGTGTTAGTGTTGAGCTCTCTTCTTAAAAAATCTGGTCGGCTTGCATAGATCGTGGAACGCTATATCTTGACCTAATTGAGGCCTCACAGTGTTCGTATGGGTGTTGATTAATTTTGGATAACCCTCTAGGAGTATTTCTGTTTGCTCAAGGTCACAAACGATCAAAAGGTGAAGCTCTACTTAATCTTTCCAAAACGATGGTCTTTCAGGAGAAATATAATGTCCATTATAGAATTTTTTGGATTTGAGCGATGAACTCACTCTTGGACGGTAAGACCTATCATGTGAATATCTGGAATAGCTATTTAGCCTATGTCTAGGAGGTAAATATTGAATTTCTCTCCTCGACGATGGAACCATTTGCTACTTGGAAAGAGCTAGAAACCTAGCTAGTAATTATTAAGCCAATTGCCTCATTGTTTCCTACATGACATCCTGACCCCTGAAAATACTAGCAAGAATTCCATTCAGGTCAGCTGTTATAGGTGGAGCAGATGGAACGGTAGTGTCGTCTTCATTTTTGGCATTAGTCTTAGGATCATTCATCTTCCCATGAACAATGATGTACAAAGTAGAGAATGGTAATTAGACACACGTTCCCACAAAAAGTGTTAATTTGTTGATGTCAAAAAATGGACTAAATCCAATCTTCTATTCACAGATAAAATATAAAGTTGTAATGAATAATCACACAAGAGACAAAGAGTTTTTAAAGTGGTTCGACTGTATAAGAAAGCTTGCGTCCATTGTTATTGTATTGATTTGAGTGATTACAGAAAAATAGGTACTCTTGTTAAGAATAATATACTAGAATCCATTATATCTTACCTTTTATGAAAGGAATACAGTGTATTTATAGTGACTCGGAGATTAAGGGTTGGAATGCCTTTATAAATTCAAGCATTTACACCCATACATAATGAATGTGATGGTTGATTGTATAGACCACGTGTGTAAGAACCCTTGGTTGTTCCACCCAAGTGGTGACTATTCATTTACTTTTATGGTATGCATTCTTCATATTGGTCGGCTTGCCTACCAAGCAACTATCTTTAGGGCTGATTAAGTGGATTTTAACTAGGATTGTTGCCACATAAGGAGATAAGTTCCCATATATGATTGGTTCACGCAGGTGGATAATTTTTGGTACCAACAATCACATAAATAAATAAAAAATCAAACTATGCGTACAACATACAAAATAAATGTAAGTAAATATTGTACTAGGGATCCCACGGATATGCAAGTACGAAGGACAAAAATTTTAGTGATTGCTTCAATCTAAGAATAAGAAAACAGATTGAGAAGTGTGACCTAGTTAAAAGCGCAAAGTATGTAAGCACCACAAAGTTTAAGTGTAATAAAAATATATATTTGAAGCTCAGTAAAAGTTTTGAGAAACTTACTCAGATGTGTTCCCTACCAAAATATAAAAATAGGTATAGGAGATTAATCGAGTAACTTACAAATATGTGATAATAAAGAGCGATGCAATAACAAGAAAAAGGACCTAGGGTCGCTCGTGGAGGCAAAAAACCTCATATACGAACAAGTGTGGGCAAAAGTATTAGCCTACCAAAAGTGTACAGTTTATACCCCGAATAGACATATTTTAGTTGCTAATTCTTGACAATAATAGTCTTACGTTGGTAAATGTTCAATGTACAGGTTGATTGCCGTTTGCAAAGTTCAAATGCTTAATTTAAGGCAAATACGCATCAAATGGAGCTAATTACCATGCCCTATAACATCACCCGAGCCTAAACCTGTCCCTAAACCTACCCGGAAGACCCTGTGTGTTTCGTTTGTGCCTTTTTATATTTTTTTATATTTTTAGTTAGAGTCGTTTTATTTTTAGGTTTTATTTTAGATTTATTTAGGATTTCTAAGTTTTATTTTCTATTTTTATATTTTATTTTTATTAGTGTGTTTTTATTTTAACTTTATTTTGATTAGTTTTTAGTTTTATTTTATTAGGATTAGTTTTTTTTAGGATTTCATTTATTTTTAGATTTATTAGATTTTACATTTTTTTTTAGGATTTTAGTTTTTAGTTTAATACATTTCTATTTCTATTTTTATTTCTTTTTAGTTTCATTTTTTATTTTGAGTCTTTATTTTATTTTTAGAATAGGATTTTATTTTTAGATTTTTAATTTTATTAGTTTCATTATTATTATTTTTTTTTAAAGGTCCAAATTAAACACTCAACACACTAATCCTAAACCTATCCTACATACACCCTCACCTAACTAACATAGACCCTCACACACACTAACCCCTCTCCCATCTTCTTCCCCAAAATTATTTCTCTCTCCTAAAACATCCATAACCCATTTCTCTAACCTCCCTCCATAACCAAAACCCATATCACTCTTTCTCTCTCTTTCCCAATACCAACCCCCTTATCCATTTCCACCATAACCTGCCACCTTCCTCGAACCATAGCTCCTACCCGAATCTTAAACCAGCTCAGATCCCATCTCCTGTTTTACCCCACCTCCAACCCAAGTCCAGTTCAGCCCAATTCGTACCTCTGCCCCACTCCGACGGCCTACCCACCAACCTGTCGACACCACTCAACCCGCTGTCACCATCCGAAACTGGATCCTACCTTAACTCGGAGCCGCCCTAACCTAACTCGCCCAGCTCCAAAACCATAACCGGAACCAAACCTCTACGCATCAAACTTCCACCAGCCCTCCAGCCTAACCCCCTATCCGTCGGTACCCATGTCCGGCCACCAACCGAACCAACCGAGACCAACTCTGGCAGGCGAACTCCGATCACCCAACCCGTCGGCATTCAGCCCAGAACCAACTGCTCCGATCGCGACCCATCGTGACCCCAATACCCATGTAGCCTCGATTTTGATTTCAAACTCATTCATAACCTTCCAACCCATTTCACCCATTTCTTCCAAATCGATTTCCTTACCTTCTCAAGACAAGCCAAAACTAAATAACTAAACCACATTTACACCACATGTGTTTTAAACCCATTTAACATCTTTTCCCTTATTACCCCCAACTAACACTTTTAAGCCTTATACCCAAAAAAAAATCCATAACCAAATCTGATTTTTATTCCCTCACACTCTCATTACCTTACACAATCCATGACACACCTCTCCCACATGCTCACCCCTAGCCTATTTCCACATATACCCTTAGCACCATGGCCCACTACAAAATGAAGACCTCAAGGCCATTTTTGGGGAGATCGAAAAATTAGAGATTAGAGAATTAGAGACTTGGAGAAGGAGAAGAAGATGGTTACAGAGAGAAAATTCTATTTTTTGTATTTCTAGTTTTTTTTTACCAAAAAAAAAATATTGAGTCATTGTAAATTCAGAGATTGTAATTGAAGATACCATTTCAAGTTTAAGGCAAAATTGGCTTTGATTAATTCATCTCTTATTAATCATTCTATGCTATTATTTTATTATAATTATTCTTGAATGTTGATCATGCTTGGCTAATCACTCCATTCAAGGAGTGAAATGAAGCCCGGTGAATGCAATTAGATGAATTAATTACTCTTGTTTACTTTGTTTCATTTAGTTGATAATTTGTTATTCCTACATGTGTTTATGCATCGATAGATGGTAAACCATCCTTGAGAAAGGATTGAACTCTAATATGCTTTTGGTTTTTGGATTCAAACCAGAGATAGGATGATCCACTAATTAGAGTATATTATATTTTGTTGTGCTCATACATTATTTTTTGGCGATTTAAAGTTAATTACACGAATTTTCTCTAGCGAGTGATTTATATAATTTCTCTAAATCATTTCTTCATTTGAGTAGTAGGGATAATCAATTACTTAACTAAATCTATATTAGTTTATTTTATCAAATGATGAGAATCAATTGATGAAATAAATTAATATTTGGGAACTTAGTAAACTTGAATAATCTACTACATTTAATTCATGAAGTGGAGGTGAATTTTCACTCCTTGATTTTATCTCACTTGATATTATATCAAATTAGTTACATCTTATTTTAATTATTTGGTCTTGCTTTAGCACACTTTTTAGTATTGTTTTTATATCCTTCATTTAGTATAGCTACTTAATTCACACCATCACAAAAATTGTTTTAATATTAAAAAAGCTAAAAAAAATAGAAAAAGATAAAAGTCCAAAAGAGAAAATAAAAGTGAATTACAATTGAATTTGTCGCTAGCTTTACCCCCATGATGTGTATTGATACCCTTACTTACCTCTACACTTTAGGTTATTATATTTTGTAGGTATTTGAGGTTTTGATTAACTTGGCTTGCAACAACGACAACACAAAAAAAGCTAGTTATCAAATGGCGTCGTTGCCATTATTAGGAGCGTGAAACACTTGGAGCGGATTTCATTTTGTAGTTCATTTACTTTTCCTATTTAGTTGCTTTTCGTACCATTTTTATATTCTAGAAGGCTTGTAGTAGGACTTTATTACCTTGCTTGTATTGCGGTTCATAGAGGCACCTTATTATTTTGCATTTAAATTTGTAATAATTAATTGCGAAGAAAAGCGTGATAGGAAAATCGAATAAGGTAGGCGAGGATTTATAAGTCTCTCTACCTTGGGTCTGTTAGACTCCTGGGGCCGATTGAGATAGGCGTTATCTCCCCCCGATCGACTCAAATTTTTCAGCACCCCGCGGCGTAAAAACCGTGGGAGGTACATTTCTAAACTCTCAGGCCTCTCCTGTTAGCGAGTCCATTATTGTGTGTGCTTGTGTGCTCTTATTTGATTTTATTCTCGCATTTATTTTTTGAATGGTCTGATGAATTAATTGACTAAGATTTACATCCGATCATTCACGAGAAGGGATTTCATCACCCGACTCACTCGTTTACCCTTGTGTGCTACCTTAGCCATCATTAAATTTAAAATCAATCAACTAGGTAGCCCAATAGGAGAAAATTTTGTAAAGGCGATCACTCAAATAATTTTATGATTTTTTATCGCCCGCGGACTTAATTAAAATTTGACTAACCCTTTCACTAAATTTTGAGATAAAAATTGGCTATGAGCTAGTTAGGAATTCTCCTTAACTTGTGTGTGTCCAATTCATTTTTCGGTAGTCGGTTTTACTTAGTTCGTCCCTTCAAAGAGTCCACCTATTTTTCCCGCTCTTTTCTTCCAAAAAAATCCAAAAATATTTTCTTTCCTTTTGAAAAACTTTAAAAATCAAAAATATATATTTTTCTCGCCATGGCCAAAGAGCGTCCTTTATGGGACTACTTTGGTCATTTTCCATTGACACGCGACACATGTGAGAGTGATCCCGAGCCATCTCTTTATGATATTCTAAGTGGTTTCAACTCTCTCGCGAGTATCGTTGGTACTCTTGACCCATCTATGCATGCACCTCCTATTCCATCACCATCAGTGTCAAATGTTGACGTGTTGCATATTTTGTCGTGCACCCACTATTCCTATGACGATCACTTGTCCCATGAGTGTCCGTACTTTTCATATCCCTACGAACGCACCATGGAACAAGTGTATCCATATGACACTGTTCTGGAACCCATCTAGGCCTACTATCCCAACAAATCCATTCCCGAGTTGTGTGAATACCCTAGCTATTCGTGGAAGCCTGATCACCCTTCCACGCAATACGAATCCCAACCCGATGTTGTGGATCCTCACACGTTCCAACAGTTTTCAGGGCAACCTTGAGCACCCGTTCACGATCAGTTTCCTCACTATGTACACCATGAATATATGATGAACTTGACCCCCTTCCCCACACTTCATATGAGTATTCTTATTATAATCACGATTATAGCGAGTTGTGTCCTCCTCAACCACCTCCACCACCCATCAATCCACCACAATCCTCCACCTCTGCTCTCGAACATCTCTTGCAAAAGTTCATACTTGAGAAAGAGCAAGCCACTCAAATTCAAACTCAAGCTCTCCAAAGGCTTAAATAAAGATTAAATGAATATGAGTGTGCGAGACAGTCGGACATTCCCATGGATCAACCCATTGCTGCACCCGAGTGTGATGATGATGTGTCCTCTTGTGACACGAACTTTGAGTGTGACCAACCCTACCACCCCGAGAATCTCGACATTGAGACAATTCCATGGTCTAGGACTCAAGTTAACAATTGTGTTGACTTATTTTTCATTAGAGAGACTGATCCAATCCCACCATGTCCACATGAACCCATCATTGCGGTTCACATTCCCTTTCTCGACAAATTCAAAAGCATGACCGAGTCTACACCTATTGATCCCACCACTTGTGTTCCCGAGGAACAATTTTATCCTAGGTTAGCTCCGGCTACGAGTGTTCCCCATTTTCTCGAGATTGAATCTGAGATGGTTTCTACCTCTCTGAATATGGATCATGTTCCATCGTGCTTGGCACATCTTGAGCCCATTATTTCTAGTGATTCCTCTATCTCCGATCTTGGTGCCTCATTTGAACCACAAACCACATTCATCGACAATACTCTTATGGAGTAGTTGACCACTCCATCTTTAGATCCCACAATCCCTTATGAGTATTCCTTTACTCCTCCCAATGAGTGTTTGTCTCCTACTCTTGAGTTGGATCATCTTACTCCACCATTTATCCCACCCGATCCACCATTTACCCCACCCATTGTCCCTTCTACCCCACCACCTGGTTTGGATCTTGATATTACACGTTTCATATTTCCATCCATATCTTTAGATCCTAACCTAAAACCATCCTCCACCATTCACGAGAGTATATGTGGTGCTACTCTCTACTTCCGTGACATCGAGCTTGTTACCTTATGCCCGCCACTCTCTCGTGGTGTTGATTTTTCCTATAGACAACTCCCTGGTGTGTCACGGCGCGACCACTATCATCACCCATTCATAGAACGATCGTGTCATTTCTATGAAACCCACCCCATCACTATTTCCACACCATTTCGCCTCCCTCACCAACTTGAGCACCATTCTTATAGGGCCCTCATTGCAATTACCTTCCGGCTCAATAAGGCCCGTGATCGATGCTTAATCACCCATGCCTTTTTCACCATTACCTTAATACCCACCCACTCGTGGTCCACCGATGCTTTGCATCGCGTGATCCACTTTGCCATACAAGTGAACTGACCATTTTTAGCCTTTATCCAACAAGACTGACGCTTTAGTCTTGTTTGGGGGTGATCCTCATCACCCCATTTTTTTGACATCCTGCGCTTTCATAGATCTTATCTTTAGGGTGAGATCCCTTCGGTATGGCTGAAGACATTAAGTTTAGCGCTACCGGGAGGCAGCCCGTTGTTCTTGTACTAGTCTCATCCTGTTTGGGGGTGGTGTTTCACATCATCTTATGTTATACCATGCTTTATAGACTCGTACACATTTTTATCTTATCATTTCTTCAGGTTTCATTTTGGCTTCATCTGCCCACTTCTTTAGCGGTTGATTATGGTAATATTTTTCCTCACCTTTGCTCTCAATTTTAAAAATCACTTTACTTAACATCGAGGACAATGTTCCTTTTTGTTTGGGGGTGGGAAATTTTATCAAAATTGTACCTATTTTGAAAAATTTTGATTTTTAAACCTGATTTTTAAAATTTTTGTGAAGTTTCTTTCATCTCCCTCATTGACATGAATTTTCTATCATCCATCTTTTTAAAGTCTAGGAATCAAGCAAGAGAATTTATTTTCTAAATAGCTTATGTAATACGTAACAAGGCATCTTGCACCATGAATTTCTAGACTCAACACAATTTGCGCACTTATCACGTCACTGCGGTTTAGAGTTGAAGAGTACTACAACTCTAAAGAAAACCTTAAGGATCACTAGTAGAGACTTTAGCTTGTGATATTTGTGCCTTTCACACTTTCAGAGTGCTTTACGCAATCTCCAAGTCACAAATTGATTCAACTTCATTTGGGTCTGCACTTTAAATCGTTGTATGGTCTCATTATTTTTCATAAAATTTTGGTGTGATCACTGAGAACGACATCTTTTTCGAGTTGTAAGAAACGCGTGTCTTGAAATTTATCCCGATCACTAGATTTTCACCCATTCACTTCACCCATTCTACCCTATTCACACATATTCCTCACACCCTCAGCTATCATCTCCATTTATATTTCATCCATCATTTTTTGAGAAAAGAGTGTTGATTCCAAATGTTAAATTTCTTCAGTGTTGAGAGTATAAAAAAAAGAGAAAAATAAAAATAAAAAAAGAAGAAAAAAAGAGAGAAAAGAAAAGAAAGAGAGTTTGTAGTTAGTAGTTAGTTTTGAAATAAAGACATTTGTTCTTCATAGTACACTCTTCTCGCTCATCCATCACTCATCATTCATCCATACATCACCATCCTACCTCATATACCATCCTACTCATTTCATTTCGCCCTCACCCATTATCATCCATGTTCCCCTAGGTGTTCGGGTAAATGAAAGTCAACGTGGTGAATAACTCGACGTTCTCACTATAGTGATTAGCATTCTTTCATGAAATCATTTTTCTTTCTATTATGTTCATTCTTTGTTATATGTGTGTGAGACATTTGAACTTGCTTACATTTACTCACTTCCTCACACATAAGAGCGATACATTTACCCTAATCTCGAGAGTTTGTTTGAGAGAGTTATATCTAGTGAGATTTGAAGTTGAAGCATTGATTCTAAAAGGCAATCTAGGAATTACTCTGATGATACTCGACCGATTTTGACTGATTCACACTACACACGTTGAGTTCTAGGAAGATGTGCCTTGAATATTTACTTAGCTAAACTTTTTACACATTTTAGCTTGTAATTCTGAAATTATTTCTCTCATGATGGATTGTGCGATCATTTTATGTCTAATAAGAGATTGATTGTCTTTCAATGAATCTCTTTAAATAAAGAATTTTGTGGGTATATTCCCTGCAAATCCTCACGAAACACAACTCGTCATGTAGGGAAACCTATAGGCTTAAAGACTTATTGCACATGCTAAGTGCAATCGCAAGTGCCCGCAAAAGTGGTACACTTTTGATTTCTTATCTTTCTCTTTCTCTCTATCTAATTGCTCAAGGACTAGCAACGCTCTGTTTGGGGGTGGTGTGATAAACAACAAAAAGTGTACATTTTATACCTCGAATAGACATATTTTAGTTGTTAATTCTCTACAATAATTGTCTTATGTGCGTAAATGTTCAATGTGCAGGTTGATTGCCATTTACGAAGTTCAAATGCTTAATTTAAGGCAAATGCGCATCAAATGGAGCTAATTACCTTGTCTCGTAACCTCACTCGGGCCTAAACCTGTCCTTAAACCTACCCTGAAGCCCGTGTCATTTAGTTTGTGCCTTTTTATATTTTTTTAGATTTTTAGTTTGAGTCGTTTTATTTTTTGGTTTTATTTTAGATTTATTTAGAATTTTTAGGTTTTATTTTCTATTTCTCTATTTTATTTTTATTAGTGTATTTTTATTTTATCTTTATTTTTATTAGTTTTTAGTTTTATTTTATTAGGATTAGTTTTTTTTAGGATTTCATTTATTTATAGATTTATTAGATTTTACATTTTTTTTTAGGATTTTAGTTTTTAGTTTAATAGATTTCTATTTTTATTTTTATTTCTTTTTAGTTTCATTTTTTATTTTGAATCTTTATTTTATTTTTAAAATAGGATTTTGTTTTTAGATTTTTAATTTTATTAGTTTCATTATTTTAGTTTTATTTCATTTTTTTAAAGGTCCAAATTAAACATTCAACACACACCAATCCTAAAGATATCCTACATTCACCTACACCCTCACCTAACTAACATAGACCCTCACACACACTAACCCCTCTCCCATCTTCTTCCCCAAAATTATTTCTCTCTCCTAAAACCTCCGTAACCTATTTCTCTCACCTCCCTCCATAACCAAAACCCATCTCACTCTTCTCTCTCTTTCCCAATACCAACCCCCTTATCCATTTCCACCACAACTCGTCACCTTCCTCGAACCATAGCTCCTATCCGAATCTTAAACCATCTCAGACCACATCTCCTATTTTAACTGACCTCCAACTTGAGCCAAGTTCAGCCCAATCCGGACCTCTGCCCCACTCCGACAGCCTACCCACCAACCAGTCGACACCACTCAACCCGTCGTCACCATCCGAAATCGAATCCTACCTTAACCCGGATCTGCCCCAAACCAACTAGCCCATCTCCGAACCCATAACCGGAACCAAACCTCTACACATCAAACTCCCACGAGCCCTTAAGCCTAACCCCCTATCCGTCGGTACCCATGTCCGGCCACCAACCAAACCAATCGAGACCAAATCCGACCGGCGAACCCCGGTCACCCATCCCGTCGGCATTCATCCCTGAACCAACTGCTGCGATCGCGACCGTTGTGACCCCAATACCCATGTAGACCTGATTTTGATTTCAAACCTATTCATAACCTTCCAACCCATTTCACCCATTTCTTCCAAATCGATTTTCTTACCTGCTCAAGACAAGCCAAAACCAAATAACTAAACCACATTTACACCACATGTGTTTTAAACCCATTTAACCTCTTTTCCCTTATTACCCTCAACTTCCATTTTTAACTCTTATACCCAAAATACCCGATAACCAAATCTGATTTTTATTCCCTCACACTCTCATTACCTCACACAATTCATGACACACCTCTCCCACATGCTCACCCCTAGCTTATTTCCACATATACCCCTTGCTCCATGGGTCATTATAAAAAGAAGACCTCAAGGCCATTTTTGGGGAGATTGGAAAATTAGAGATTAGATAATTAGAGACTTGGAGAAGAAGAAGAAGAAGAAGAAGAAGAAGAAGAAGAAGAAGAAGAAGAAGAAGAAGAAGAAGAAGAAGAAGAAGAAGATAGTTAGAGAGCGGATTTTTGTTTTTTTTAGTTTTAGTATTTTTTACCAAAAAAAGATATTGAGTCATTGTAAATTGAGAGATTGTAATTGAAGATACCATTTCAAGTTGAAGGCAAAATTGGGTTTGATTAATTCTTCTCTTATTAATCATTCTATGTTATTATTTGATTACAATTATTCTTGAATGTTGATCATGCTAGGCTAATCACTCGATTCAAGGGGTGAAATGAATCCCCATGAATGTAATTAGATGAATTAATTATTCTTGTTTACTTTATTTCATTACGTTAATAATTTGTTATTCCTACATGTGTTTATGCATCGAGAGATGGTAAACCATTCTTGAGAAAGGATTGAACTCTAATATGCTTTTGATTTTTGGATTCAAACTAGAGATGGGATGATCCAGTAATTAGAGTATATTATATTTTGTTGTGCCCATACATTATTTTTTGGGATTTAAAGTTAATTACATGCATTTGCTCTAGCGAGTGATTTATATAATTTCTCTAAATAATTTCTTCATTTGAGCAGTAGTGATAATCAATTACTTAACTAAATCTATATTAGTTTATTTTATCAAATGATGAGAATCAATTGATAAAATAAATTAATATTTGGGAACTTAGTAAACTTAAATAATCTACTACATTTAATTCGTGAAGTGGAGGTGAATTTTCACTCCTTGATTTTATCTCACTTGATCTTATCTCAAATTAGTTACATCTTATTTTAATTACTTGGTCTTGCTTTAGCACAGTTTTTAGTATTGTTTTTATATCTTTCATTTGGTATAGCTACTTAATTCACACCATCACAAAAATTGTTTTAATATTGAAATGCTAAAAAAAATAGAAAAAGTAAAAAGTCCAAAAAAGAAAATAAAAGTGAATTACAATTGAATTTGTCTCTAGCTTTACCCTCTTGATGTGGATTGATACCCTTACTTACCTCTACACTTAAGGTTATTATATTTTATAGGTATTTGAGGTTTTGATTAACTTGGCTTGCAACAACGACAACACAAAAAAACTAGTTATCACCTACAACTTAAGGTACCATGTGTACAACTGATATTGTTAAAAGGTGTTAGTAAATAAACACCACGTGATGTTAATGCATAGGACTTGATGAAGTCCCATTAGGTCCCAATATAGGTGTGTAAACACAAAGGTGGAAATACAAAGAAAAAGAAAGTCAAGTGATGAAAGACAACATAAAGTACGCATGTTTACCTCATGAGAAGAACTCAATAAAGAGACAGACACTAAGGTCTTCTCTAAACGAAAGGAATACATGTAGGTGGAAAGAAAAAGTGATAAATAAAGGGGTAATTCTAACCCCTAGAAACACGTTTACCTATTAACTTTTAATCGAGTTATGTTCAAGTATTTTTCATAAGGGACTAATGTAGACAAATCCTCCAGCAGGTTAAGAGTGAGAGTATAATTTTTATTATGCTAATGATAAATTAGTTAATATTTCATGCACTAGTATCTTAACACTATAAGACACTTTTGCACGAGGGGGATAATGTGAAGGGGTCTCCAAATAAAAAAATACAAGTGTGAGTTTGTCCCTAAGAAACATATGGCATATGTGGGAACCTAACTTAAAGATGAAAGTGCAAGCATATTGAGGTTCTTATTACCAACAGAGTAAATGGTACAAAAAATTTCATAATTATTAGATTGTGCGTACACAACTCTCTCACGGAGTAAAAGACTTATGCACGAGGGGGCTAATGCAGAGGGTTCCCAAAGCTTCTTAGTCCGAGGCCCCTCAAAAAGTCATTTTCATAAATAGTCACTTGAGGATGCTTCATTCCCCTCAAGTAATATATTTTGTTTACAATCACTCGAAAAGGTTCATGGCCCTCGAGAAGTCATAATTAAATTGACAATTAGTCGAGCAGGCTCACGATCTCTCGACAAGTCATACACACCGCATAGGTGTCACGCACTCCAGAAAAATATCACTTTTAATAACATTTTGATTTTTACCTATTTATTTTAGTCCCACTGAAAAAGGAACTTGATGCGTGTATCTTTTATAAACATGTTTTTGGGCCAACCGCATAAGGTTGTCCCCAACCACCTCATTTTCTTGTCCACCAAGTCCCATTATCTTATTTAAATAATAAAAACAAGTTTATTGGTTATTTTAATGACACGTGTCATGTTATGGAGAAATGCTAATCCACCCAAACCTATTATAAATAGAAGGCATATCCCTCAGTAGTGGGGACAATGGGAAAAAGAGGCAAGAGCCCTATGTAGAAATAGAGACTCATAGTTAGGGTCAAGAAATCATCCATAGAAGCTTAGAGTTATAGCTTCAACATCATGGCATTTTACAACAGTTTATATGTCATTAATATATGAGTCCATAACATTTTAATTCACACATACTTGGTGCTCTTACACCCAGCTACTATCTCTCTTATTTTAGAGTACTTATTCTCTCATCCCCTTCTCCAAAGCTCTCAAAGGTTTTTTCATGAAGATTAAATGTTTATTGTTATTATTATTGAATGCTACAGCAAAAAATATTCACACCAGATTACTCATTTAATATTCATTGAAGGAAATTCACTCCTCACCCGATTAAGTATATTCATATAACCCGATTACACTACCCTCCTACATATACCGAGCATAAATTAACCAAGTACACAAAAATAATGAAATCAAAATCCTTTTTGATTTTCCATGGGTGATGATATGTATACATACTATGAAAGGAACAAGAAAGTAGTAATGTATAAACAAATCCTTACCAAAAGTATAAAAATGATCAAAATATATCAATAAATCTCTCCCCTCCATCAAATAATTTCAAAGAATCAAGTAGAATCAAGGAAGGAACCAACAAACAAGAAAGATCCTAGATATCATATTCATCTACATGTATAGGTAGGAAAGGTGATGCATCTACCAGATCCCTAGGAGGTACTAATGCAACTTACTTCTTTCTCTCAACTTTCATATGAGTAATCTCAACCTTAATAGTGTTTCTAGGAGCATTACTAGGTTTACATCTCTCAAACTTATGTATCAATCTTTCATTCCTCAAATTACCTTTATCTCTAGGCAATGAACTTCTTAATATTTTTTTATTTAAAACATATTCAAACTTTCTTATTAAAATTCTAATTTCACTCAAATTATCTCTATCTCTAGTATACAAAGGTTATTTGTCTCCTAGACAATTCTTGTTCAAATTTCTATAAAAATTACAAGGAGTTAAATATAGCATATTTCTTTTTCGAAATTGATTAGATTTAGGTTAATGGTATTTCTTTTCTCATTTTCTTTCAAACTTCTTTCTCTTAAGGCAAAAATAGTAGACATGACTTTCCTTCCCATAAAATGATCAACCAACGACACTAGACATTGGTAAAGACTTAAGGACAACATCTTTTAGTTTCAATTTTGGAGTTTGTTCCTTGGTCAAGATTTAACAACAAGAAGAATATTGAAATGTTGATTTCAAATTTCCCTTTTTCGGTAAAAAAAACAAGTCCAAATTTATCATTCATTACTTGACCATGTTTGAAAATGGCATTGTTATGTACATTGGTTCTTTCAATCAATTCCATTTTTAAATCCTTAGCATGTTGTAATTTTAAGAGTCATATATTTAAAATTAACTTTTAAAGTATCTCTTTTAAGCGCGATATCTTATTTTTCTTTCACAAGAATTTAATTGACCTTCCTCAAGGAGTCAATTTCTTCCACAAATCTATCAACGTTTTCACAAAGTTTCACATAATCTAATTCAACATAACTTTGTAAGTTATTCTTGTTCATCTTGAATAATTTTGATCTTTGAAAAAAAATTAATGTTAGACATTTTGATTTTGAAATATTTTTGATAAAATTTATCAAAGGATTTATTAATGTTCTTGTGAGTGCAATTAATCAGAATAAGGTATTTCTATAAAGTAGTGAGTTGAAAGAATATAATAAAATGCTCACAACACAAAGATATACGTGGTTTCGCTATTGCCTATCCATGTAGAGGTTTCTGAGTTCTTAAATATCTCTCAAAATTTGAAAATTGCATCCCCTTTGATCCTAGGGTGAGGGTTATATAGCAGTGTAAAGTAGTTGAGTCGTATAAAGAACTCTCCTAGCTTGTTATTAACTCATACGGTGACTCGTGTTTATCTCATCTGAGATCTTAAGAAACCAACTAAGCCTCTTAATATGCAAATGATAAGTGATTGTATTAATCCACGTGATAAATGTTCACATTAATTCTTCTGTTACTGGATTGGGACATCGTAGTGATCCTGTTGGGCCTTTTCGAACCACTCAAAATTGAGCTTTTATGGTTTAGGATCACAATTTCTCCTAAAATTCTTTGCCAAAATTGTACTAGAGTTGGGCCAAAGAATTTTAATTCCTTTGTAGTCCCAAAGGATTGATCCAAATGACTCTAGAAACCTTTGGTCGACCATTTTCATAATTAGTCAAAATCGGTGGGGGTACACTGGTCATTGTTGAAAATGTGAACCGCTAAAAACCATTCTTAAGCTTCGTTCCATATGATTATCTGCATACAATTTAAACGTCACTTTGTTTCAAACTATGTACCTGTCATTTTTCCCTCCATTTCTACTCAAAACAATCTTGAAGCTCTCATTTTCTTTGCCTTCTCTGAAATTTCTTCTTTGCTTCTCCTTGATTTTTGTTCTTTATAATTCTTTTCTACTTGCATTCCTTACATACTATTCTATTATTCTTCTTCCTTTGTTAAAAATGGTGAACATTCTTTCATGGAAGGAACTTAGACAACTTTAGGAAGACGTATTCCATTCCTCTAGTGTTACAATTGAGTGTGACCCCTTTCCTAGAAATTCCATTGCAGTTGACGAGGGACACTAAAACCACACACTAGTTGTGGTGCAGGGGGGATTAACTTTTCCTCTAAACCAACTCTTTTTAGAATTTTATGAATATTTTATGGTCGTCCTAGCTCAATGTGCTCCCAATACTTGGCGTATTGTCAATGGGTTTCACGTAATTAATGAATTATATGGGACCAATATGGATATCGGAACAATTATGTATTGTTACTCTTAGTCTCATACCAATGATAGTCTTGTGTACCTGAAGACGAGGAAGGCCAACAGGGTCCTTGTAGTGAACCTTCCTAATTCCAATCAAGGATATTAGGATCAAGGTTTTATTTCCAAGAATTGGAAATATATGCCTCTCCCCGAGGGCGAATAATACACTTGGTTCTTATGCCCAACTTAGGGGAGTGATACAGGTTGACACTCACTTCTTACATACTTTTCTTTGATTTCTATGTTTTGAATTATCTTTACTCATGGAATTTTTCTTTCTTCAATTTGAACAGCTCACTCAAAGAAGAAGGGACCTTCTTTTACCCAAATCAATAGTGCAGAGTAACTAAAGGCTTAGAAGTTGAGGGAGACACTTGCTGGCAGTGATCATCCCCATTCGACCTCTTTTCTTTTAGAATAGGAAAAATGCTATTGGCAGCTTTAGTGCTCGCCTAGTGGACAGTATTCCTAACCTTTCTTTGTCTGATAAAGAAGCATATGTCTCCTCTTTCTTCGAAAATCTCTACGTTTAGTCAATACTTTCTAATGAGGATGACTCCATGGCCCACATAAAGAGAATTTTATTGATTGATGATGATGATATTGAGGTTGGGGCCTCCTCTCCCAAAAACAAGTCCTAGAAGAGGACTGAGCCTGAAGGCCATTGACTCGGACTTGGCCTTTCGGGATAAAAATAAGAAGCACAAGGCCCCTTGGCCCCTCACCCCACCAAAAGGGTGATCTTTCTCCTCTTGTGAGGACTTCACAGACAATGTTTATAGCCAGGAACCCGTCCCTGGCTTATAGTCTTTTGAGGGGGGTTGTGCTCGCGGTTGATCGTGAGTGAGTCAAGCAACTATCTCCTGAGCAGCTTTCATCTCATGCTGCTCAAACTCTATCACTTGTAAGGAACTTTTCCCTTCTATCTTCTCAGCTCATTTTTTGTTCTAAGATAGGTGTGTCTAACATATCCTTTGTTTCTTTATTCGTAGTTTATGGAAGACTATGTTTAAATCTGGTATGGTCGTCTAGTTCAGTCCAAGATCAATGATGAGCTCAGCGAGGCTCTTAAAAAATCGCAAGAGACTATGGACAACTCCAAGAAGGCATATGATAATAAGAAGAAATTCACTAACGACACCATAAATGTGCTAAAAACCGAGAACGACCAGTTCAAAGTTGAGAATGGTCAACTGAAGGCTGATCAATCTTATTTAATAAGGAGGGTAGAGGAACTCCCCTCTGCCAAAGAAGACAGTTTTAAGAAAGGCTACAATGAAGCATTTGAGGATGTCAAACACCAACTGGCATTCATCCAAATGTCCAACTTCAAGAAAGGCTAGGATGTAGCCTTGGCGAGGTCCAATTTCCTAGTTGAATCTGACCTGTTCAATGAGCATAAATCGAGATTTCCACCAAGGATTGAAAATGAGGCTACCACTAACGTCCCGAATGAATATATTGGGGATGTGTAAACCAAGGACAAGATCACAAAAGTTGAGGAGCAGGTGAATATATAAGAGTGCTTAGAATAGGACTTGTATTCCTGGTAATTTTTCCTGTTTTCCTGTTTGTAAAGGTTTTGCCCATTTTGAAGTTGATAATTGGAGAAAAAATTTCCTTTATTATCATGTTGTTCACTGCTTTGCTCAACTTTTTCCTTTGTTTATGTTTACTTTGTGTATTCTGCTGACGGGGACGTTCCTTCCTTGGTTGATGATTTAAATGTCCTTCTTAGTCGGAATGCGAGTGCTTAGGCACGCCGAGCATTTATAGTTTTTCGTAAGTATCATAAGAAGATGACTGGTGCTTACAAGGATCAGTCATCCTTGGTTGCTAAGTTAAAGGATGACTTGAAGTACGTAGGGGACATAGGAGCCTCAATGTTAGATGAAGTCAATAATTTGAAGTCTCGACACTGGGGTAAAATAAATTATCAATGTTGGTTCCCTTCTTCAGTTGGAGAATGATGAACTCAAGAAGAAGCTCGCTAACACTGAGGAAAGTATACAAAGAGCTCTCGTTATGGTCATGGGACTTAACCGTGGTTTGACCAAGATTCGTTACTTGCTTCGGTTGCGTCCACAAGAGGCTTGGTGGGGGGGCTATGATGAAAGTTGCCCTGATGCTCCTATCAGACTAGAGGAGGCTAAGAGTGTGGCCTACAAGCATGGTTGGCTCAATGCCATGGGAGTTATGAAAGTTCCTTATGATTCTCAACTTTAGTACATGTACCAAGTTGATTGTCCAACATACATGAACCCTCCTTTTGGTAGCGATGAGAAGTGTGTCCCCTTAGACATCGTTCTCCTTTATCGTGACAATGTTATTTGGAATCCCATGATAGTGACAAAGAGTTCCGTACAGATCCAAATGATCACTGAAAAAGATAGATTGTTGAATTCCTTATTTATCGATTATAGCTTGTTCGTTCTTTTTATGTTTAAAATTTTTGACATTTTTGGTAACTTGTAACTGAACATTCCAGTCAAGTTTATTTAATACCAATATTATGAATTTTTCCATTCCTTTATGCCAAATATGTGTTATTTTTGTCTTATCTTACCTTTTAGGTTGTTTTGTCACACTACTTTAGGCCTAAAAAAATAATGGCAAAAAGGCATCTGGTGTAAGGGCAATCCACCTATTCAAATTTTTATCCGACCAAGTCGGGTTCATCTAATCCATAGGAACCCCTCGTAGAGCTTTTTCTTGCCTGGGAAATTTATGCGGTCATTTGTGTTTGTAATGATAAAGACCTGGAGACCTTAAGTATAATTGTAATAAGCAAAATTGCCATTGCAATTAAGCTAAAGTCTGATTGGCGTTTGAAAGTTAATGACAAATGTGAGCATGTTGCTTCAGAAAAATATAAAGAAGTTGAATGGCTAAGTAATTGAGAAAATAACGAGGATATTTATTAATAACTTGAATCTAAACTACGAGCAACATAAGTTTTGAAATGAAAATTTGCAAAAATTAAATATCCTAAAAAATAAAATTAAAACTAAAACTTCTTGAGGTTAGTTGCGTTCCATGCTCCTGGTATCCCCTTATCCTTCGTTATTTCCAAGTGATAGTCTCCTTACAAATCATCCCTGATCACTTTGAATGGAGCTTCCCATTTGGGCTCTAACTTGTTGTCCGAGGGCCATTTAGCGCTACCAAGGACTTTTCTGAGGATGTAATCCCCGACTTGAAAGTTCCTCAGATTGACCCCTTTATTATACTATTTTTATAAACTATTTCTGGTAGGAAGCCATCTTAATCAGGACATGTTCCATCAGTTTGTTTCTAGGTTGAGTTCAATGGTAAGGGCTTTATCGTTCAGTCCTTGTTCGACAATGTTTGTCTTCATGGTCGACAGACCAGCTTCGAGTGGAATCACGGCTTCCATTCCATAGGTAAGAGCGATGGTGAATCCATAGTGGGTCATCTTCGCGTAGTACGATATTACAAGAGGACATAAGGAAGATCGTCCACCCAAGCGCCCTTTACTCTTTTCAGTCTCTTTTTTAAGCCATCGAGCATCGTTTTGTTGGAGGCCTCTACTTCGCCATTACTTTAAGCCTATGCCACAGAATTGAAGTGGTGTTTAATTCCATGATCATCACAGAAACCTTGAAAAGGACCACTCTCAAATTGTGTCCCGTTATTTGTTATGACTATTTTGGGTACCCCAAATCTAGTTATAATATTTCTCCAGATGAACCTGATCATATCAGCATCTTTCATGTTCACCAGTGGTTCTGCCTCAATCCACTTTGTGAAATAATCCATGCTGACTAATAAATACTTGCAATATCCTAGTGTAGTAGGGAGCGATCCTATGATTTCTATCCCCCTTTGCACGAACGACCATCGACTGGTCAAGGGCCTTAGGTAGCTGGCCGGTTGATGAAGCATGAGGGAGAATTTTTGAAATTTTTCACACTTTCGAGCATAAATACTTGCGTCTTTCTGCATATATGGCCACCAATAGCCTTCTTTAATTTCTCAGCAAGTCAAACATCTTCCTCCTGCACTGCTCCCACAGATTCCATCGTGTAGTTCATAGAGAACTAGGTCAAAAAAATTTAGGGTGTACGCATTGGAGGTAGGGGACTATAAAAGATCTCCTATAAAAAAAATTCCTAGGTCCTAGGTAAAAGTGAGAAACTTTCACCCTGATTTGATGAGCCTGTTTTTTGTCAGTCGGCAATGCATTGTTCTGTAGGTAAGCGGTGATTGGATCCATCCATCTTGGGCCTTTACCAATGGAAAGAACGTGCTCGGAAGCTACCACTTTTTCAATGCTAGTCTTGGAGAGGAATTCCAATTAAATTGTTCTCCTAAGATTGGAATCTATTGCTAAAGCATCAACATGACTATTGTGCCCCAGGGGGAACTATTGCACCACTCTAAGGTATGCTTCCATCCACTCATCCTTAGTGTTAAAATATCCACTGACTTAGTTGGATACTAACTTTGAATCACAATATACATCAAGTTGATTTTCCCTTAGTAAGTGTGCCTTATGCATTCCGGTTATAAGTACTTCGTGCTCGGATTCATTATTGGAGCCTTCAAAACCTAACCCGATACCTTGCTCGATCATGGAATTTTTTAACGTTACAAGAATAATCCTTACTCTTGATCCCTTGAAATTAAATGCGCTATCCACATACATCGTCCAGTTCTCGAAATGATCTTTGTTGCAACCTCGTAGCTTCTCAGCCATCTTTTGATCGGTAGGAGTATCTTCTTTTGTAAATTCCATAATGAAGTCAGCCAGCACCTACCTATTGATTACTATCCTTGATTGAAAGTGTATGTCAAATTTCCCAAGTTCTATTGACTATTTGGACATGCATCCAGATAGGTAGGCTTTACAAAGAACATTTAAGAGGGATAGATATGATGACAGTGATGGAATGGGCCTCAAATTAATTCTTTAATTTTTAGGAGGCTATTACCAGCGCATAGGCCTTCTCCTCTAGTGGTAAGTAGCATTTCTCAGTGTCCAGGAGCGTTTTGATGGCATAATAAACGGGGAGCTATTTAGACACCTTCTAGCAGACTAAGGCCAAACTAATCACATGACTTGAGACTATAAGGTAGAGATAGAGAGGGTTCCCATGATCAGAAATTACCAACAGTAGGGGTTTGCTCAGGTGGGATTTAATATCCTCGAGAGACTTTGAACATTCATCGTTCCAATAAAGGCACCACCCTTTTTGAGCAACTGAAAATAACGATCTGCAACACTCGTATTACTTAGAAATGAAGCAATTCAATGTTACGAGCATCCCAATGAGCTTTTTAGTTTCTTGCAGCATGTTCAGATGATGAACATTGTTGATCGCTTCTATTTGACCGGGGTTTGCTTTGATTCCCCTCTTGCTGACTAGATATCCAAGGAACTTTCCTGAATGGACCCCGAATGAGAACTTTCTCGCATTGAGCTTCATCCAGTAATGCTTGAGGATCTCAAAATTGTCGACCAAGTCTCTGAGGTGGTCATCTTTACACTTGCTTTTGACAAGCATATCGTCGATGTATACTTTCATTGTTTACCCCATTTGTTTCTTTAACATCTTTTTGACCATTCTTTGGTACGTGGCTCCCATATTATTAAGGCTAAAAGGCATGACCTTATAGAAGTACAGGCCTAGCGGTGTAATGAATGTGGTCTTGTCTTGGTCAGGGATGAACAGAGGAATCTGGTGAGCATCTAAAAAACTTATTCCTTCATGGGCTGCAGTGGCGTCAACCAGTTGGTCTATCTTTGGCAGTGGGAAACTATAATTGGGTCAAGCCTATTGAGATTGGTAAAGGATATACAGACTCTTCAACTGCCGTTACTTTTATAAACCACTACTGGGTTTGAGACCCATTTTGGGAATTAAACTTCTCCAATAGGCCTTGCCTTCAGAAGTTTCCCTACCTCATTTTCCACCGCTCTTGCCTTCTTCGGGGAAGTACGATAAGCTTTTTATATGATCGGCTTAAATGTTGAATCTACGTGAAGGCTATGGAAAGTGATCGCGGGATTAATCCCTGGCATATCATATGGTTCCCATGTCAAAATGTCTAGGTTTTCCTTCATAAAGGTGATCAACTCCATCCTTCTATGGTCAGATAAAGTGGTGTCAATTAGGAACTTCCTCTCTAGTTGACTTTCGTCAAAAATTACCCCCTCCAGTTGCTCTATAACCCTGTCAGCAGGGTGGATCTTAGTCTCCTCAACACCTAATTGGTCGTGCCTTAGTTGCTATTTAAAAGGAGTAGCCCCATCATGTGTCATCTCAGATAGGACTTCTCTATTTTTTTCTCCCGCTTGGGTTTAATGACGATAATATAGCATTTTATAGCAATGGATTAGTCGCCTCTGATCTCCATTGTACCCCGATCTATGATTCACTTGAGTTTTGGGTGGTAACTTGAAGGGACTACTCTTATAGTCTGAAGTCACCCTCTGCCAAAAATGCATGATATGTTGAATTAATGTCGATTACTAGAAACTCAATGAGTTTCAAAATATTCCATGCCCTCACTGGTAGGACTACCTTCCCCAACGCATGGTCATCTTTCCTGCAAAGACTACCAAACGGACAATCGCTTCCTTCAAATCCGATATCTTTAGTTTAATCTTGTGAAAGAGTTTTAGGTCCATTACCTCTGAAAGACTACCCTGATCCATTAGTAGCTTGTCCACATCCTAATTTGTAATCCTGAGACTGATTACTAGTGTATCGTGGTGCGAGATTTTTACCCCGACCAAATCATCCTTCATAAACACTATGTTTTGGTGTAATCCACATCTTCTTTTCGCCTACATTAGCCAGGTTGGATTTTATAAGGATCTATTTGGAAGGTCTCCATCATCGCTGTGACCTTCTTGAGTTTCATACAAACACATTTTCGTGGATCTTCTTGAGGTCGAAAACCTCATGTATAACAGCGAACTAATTTCCTTCCACATCATCCAGTACATAATTTTATTTTTGATCGCCGTTGGTGATGACCGTTTAGGTGTCCATCCTGGGATAACTCCTTAAGGAGAGAATTTAGGGCATTTATTTTTTTATCCCGTGTCCATTTTCTTTGTGGAATGTTCACCTAAGTGTGTTGTTTCTTTTGGTCGGATCTCCTCCTATCCTCTTCGACCACTTGAGAAACTGTTAGTCCTTGATCTTCCCCTGGATATTTTAAATTGGCTCTTTAAAGATCGTTTTAATGGCTTCAAAAGATTTGAAATAATCTACTTTTCCCTCATTCTTAGCTTCATTTTTCTTTTTATTCCCATTCTTGGGGACATTCTCCTTGTCTTGCCTTTGTTCGCCTTAGCGCTACCAATCTTTGTTTGGCTGACATTGACCACATCCTCTACTCTGGCATACTTTTCGATATGCGACATGAGGTCGTCAATGATGTTCGATTCCCTATTAGTGAGGATATGGTGCAGCATAGAAGTAAGGGAAAGACGATCTTGAAAAATATTATGACAACCCGCTCTGAGAAGTCTTTCACCTCGTTAAAAGTCTCCCAGCAATGCTTAGTGTACTCCCATAAGATCTGTTGTGTCTTTTTCCTCATCGTGAGCATATAGTCCATCCTCTTTGAATATGAGTTGCTAGTTATGAAGCGAGTAGTGAAGGACTTAATGAGGGACTTAAAGCTCTAAACCGACCTGTGAGGCAGCCTCTTAAACCACTTTTGAGTAATATCTCCTAAGTTGGATGGGAATATGAGACACTTAAGAGCGTCATTATGATTCCATGGGGTCATGAATTGCCTATACTGGCAAATATGATCTATGGGGTCTATTTTGACATTATAAATGTTGAACCTTAGGGCTATAAACTTCTTCGAGGGTTCCTCCTCCTCAATAGCCCTTGAGATAGGAGACTTAATTTGGGTGATTAGGCCTCGGTGGCTTGGGCATTGGTCCATCTCTCTCTGAACCAAACTCCTTATATCATCCCTATGGAGCTCTTTATTCTGATGGGGTCTCACTAAGTGATTTTCATGATCTGAACGCTTTTTATCGCACCCAGTACTCCTTCCTTAGCTGTGAGTTTTGCTTGCCTGAGTACTAGGAGTCCGACCACAATACTTTTGATTCTTTTAGTGGAGTTCTTTCTCCATCTTCTCTAGTCATCTCTGGAGGCGTGCATTATCCTCTATTCAGAGGCGAGTTGCCTCCTCTTGCTTTTGGGGTTGTGCTTTATATACGTTGACCAATCACGAAATCTGAGTTGATCTAGGTTGCTCATTAATTTTCTCAGAGCTGCTGCTCTGAATGAAATCTTCGATTCTCATCTTGGTGAATCTCATATTTGATCCTGAGTGGATCTAGGTCATCCCTCAGGTTGTCGGCTAGGGGTGCACTATTTAGAGAGTGAGATATTTGTGATTCTTTTTTATATGGGTTGCTTTCATAGAAAACAAGATCGTTTCCCATAGACGGTGTCAATTGTTAGTGCAATTAATCATAATAAGGTATTTTTAGAAAGAAGGGAGTGGAGAGAATATAATAAAATGCCCAAAATAAAAAGATATACGTGGTTCGGCAATTGCCTATATCCACAAAGAGGTTTCTATGTTTTTATTAATATATCTTAAAGTTCGAAAATTACATTCCCTTTGGCCATAGGGTGAGGATTGTACTTATGGCAATGTAAAGTAGTTGAGTCGCACAAGTAACTCTCTTATGTTGTTATTGTCTCGTACGGTGACTCCTGTTTATCACATCTGAGATCTTAGGTAATCCACTAAGCCTCTTAATATTCAAATGATAAGTTCTTGTATATATGCACATGATACGTGTTCATATTAATTCTTTCGCTACTGGACCTAATTCGGACATCATAATAATCTTGTTGGGCCTATTCAAACCACTCTAAATTGAGCTTTTATGGTTTGGGACCCACAATTCTCTACTTTATCATCAGTATCATAAGATGATCTAGGACAGGATGTGTGTGAACTTACACTAGCACAAAAAGATGTATCACTATGTTACATATGGCTAAAATATATCAATCTGTATTCCTTCACACCTACATTAAGAGAATCATTCTCTTTACTTTCTTTTTTAGCACAAGATGAGATCCTTTTGAACTCATGTTCATTTATAGACATAAAAATGGCATTCTTTCTTTTGTTATTGTTTCGAGAAACTTGCTTCTCTTCTTGAGTGAATTCACTTAACACTTTCTTAATCCTCTCATTACTTCCATCAATGGCTAGTTTAGTAGGATAAGTATATCCATTTTTAACAATATCCGAGACATCATCTCCCAAGTTTCCTTGTATGAAAGCAACCATCCTTACTTTCCAGTAAGCATAGTTGTTTCCATCAAAGAGAGGAGGTCTGGTCAAGTTACCAAATCTTTCATTTTTCTCGTCCATTGTTTGATTTTAAGAAAATAATTTCAGAAACACAAGATCTTTTAAAAAGAAATTTCCAAAGCTCTGATACCAATTGAAAAAATTGTTACTTAGGCCGTTTAATACAAGATTAAACTATTGAAGTAACTCCGAACTATTTTTTGAGGAAACTCTTTTCTTGAAAACAAAACATATTAACACAAGATGTGCTTAATAAAAACATGCACGAGATTTGTTCACGATTTTATAACAGGTTTAGTAAAATAGTTTAAATTAATTAAACTCGGCACAACCACAAAAATGAGATGAGGAGATGTAGAAAGATTAAGGACAAGGCATTTTTAACGTGGTAAAACCTCACCCAACTGAGGAAACATCCACGGTGACTTCTAAGTCACAAACCAAAAATCCACTAAAATAAAATATACAAGTTACAAACTATTTAACACACATGCACACAAATCAGACGTATACAAGTTTAGAAATGTACTCACTGGTTTGATTCTAACTTCTCTGCAATTCTGATGTTGATGTGGCTTTCCCAATTTTCTAGCTTCTCCACTTTGTTCCAGTCTTTAAGTTGACTCTTGAAGATTCAAGATCTTATAACCAACACTTTTGTGTTGTAGTGTGTCAAGTGTTTATGATGGTGCTCTAACACATGCATGCACACACACACACACACACACACACACACACACTTATTTTATACAAATAACCTATCAAATTACAGATTAGATCTATATGCTGTGATTTTCAGTTTCTCTCTTCTTAGAAAACAAAAGAACTTTGTTTGAACTTTTAATTAATCCCATAATCCAAGGTTACCTTGCTCGTAAGACTGCCAAGGTCATTGCCAATTTTAGAGGGTTTTGAAAATGATTTTGAAATTGAAAACCATCGATTGTGATTCCAACTAGGTCAGAAGTCTTATTTCAAAAAAACTAGAAACAAAAAATAATTTTGTTGATTCTAGAGTTGTGAAAAACATTTACAAAAAATAATCAACAAAGTGATTTCTCAAGATGAGAAACTAAATATGTAAATCTAAGTGTAATATAACATAAAATGACCAGTTCTATAATTTCTATAAAAAAGAAATGCAGATCTAACCGAAATGCTTAAGTTGGACACAAGATCTCAAACTCAAGAGAATATAAACCATGAACGGGCTTTCAAACTGTAAGGACACAAATTTCCAATTGAGTCCTTTGTAGTTTTGGCTCAATTTCGAACAAAAATATTTGAGTCATAGGATAGAGTTCTTGACCATCCTTCGCGCCTATGACATACTAAAGTTGAAGACGTAGCGGCCAAGAATATAAAGTTTCATCAAATGCCGAGTTTATTGTGCCTCATTTCTACGTCCACAACATTTGTTTCGTTTACTCCTAAGGTATGAGTGCATTACATATTTATATAGGAGCTTCGAACATTTAGTATTGGGTGTAAGTTTTATTTAAACTGTTGTTTGTTTTCAGAAAGTAACTTTAAAACTTTAAAATAAAGTTTCTGGGCTAAAATTGACTTTTTAAGTTTTCTGGATTTTCGTTCGAAATTGTCGTTCGAATGAGTTTTTCGATCGAATGAGAATTTTGTTTGAACGAGGTCTGCCAACGACTTGCCACTGGAACTTAGTTCGATATTGTTGTTCAAACGAGTTTGTTTGTTCGAACGAGAATGTCGTTCGAACGAGTTTGGCAATGAGATTTTTCATCAGGCCACTGGAACTTCGTTCGAACGAGATTTTCGGTGGGAACTTAATTTGGCAGTTTTGGGAAATTTTTCACCTCTATCCCACTACTTTTACCCACTAACTTTTGACAGACTTATCTAGTGCGGGAACCAACTCTTTTAAATAAACTTTTTCACATTCCTCCATCTCCTAGAGAGAGTTTGAGAGAAATATTCTAAAATGAAAAAGTTCATGTTTTGAGTGTTTATTTTTCAAGGAAAAATCTTTAAAACACTTTTGTTTACACTCATAGTTTGTTTATTCCATGTTTCCATATAAATATCTTGCTCGGAGTGTTTGGCACCGGGTTTACTCTACCGAGTTGAAGAGTTCATTTGGGTTTACTTCTACATCCCTCAAAAGAAGAAGTCTCATATTTTGATGCGGGATTCTCACATGGTGTAAGGCACCATGTGTGTGTGACGGTGTTCCTAATGTCTCATTGGTGAAGTCAAAGGTTCCGGTGGAGTTCTGGGGTTGTCGACTAGGCGGAGGTATTTACAAGAAGACGCGTCAAGGCTTGAAAGAGGTCGAGTGGAGGAAGTAAGTCATATGTCTTGTAATTGTAAAACCATACTTAGTGGACTTAAGGCTAGGGCCGTCCGAGGTTTTTTCCCGTTGGGAGTTTTTCCTCGTACATCGCGGCATAGTGGTTGATTTGTTTATTTTATCTTTTGCAAAATTTACCTAGATGCATGCTTAGGTAAAAAGATAAAATTTGGTTTAAATCACTACTTACTTAAATTGGTGCTAATTTAAATTTGGATATATGTTAATTTAATTCAAGTCGTCGCTTAATTTGTTAAAATTGGTTTGACCTAATTTGCAATATTGAAAATATGACTTATGAAAATTTCTAGGACTTGGGTTGAATTAAGTTAATTTAAGTGAAATTAAAAATATGTGTATGTTTAATCTTATTTCACTTGGTTTAATTTTAATTTAAAAGAAATTAAAATTTGTTGTTTAACCTAAGGTGACCGTGTTAAATTCTTTACCCACTTTAGCCTCTACGAAATTAGAAGAGCTCGTAGGTGATTTACAAACCTATGAACTAAACATGTTTCCCTCTAAAACTGAAAAGAAAATAGATAAGGGCGTTGCTTTGAAAGCCCGAAAGGAGGAAAAATAAGTAATAGAGAGTGAAAGTGATAGTGACTCGGAAAATATGGATATGTTTGCTCGAAAGTTTCGAAAATTTCTTAAATTGAACAAAGATAAATTTAAAAATGATTTTAAGAAATTTGAAAAATCTACGCATGACAAAGCCGAGAAGATCCCTGAAACTATTAATGAAAATTTAAATGGGGACGAGTCAAATAGGTGTTATGGTTGTGAAGGGTATGACCATAGGGCAAAAGAGTGCCCCACTTAACTAAGGAGAGAGGGTAAGCAACCAATTTCTTTTAATGCAACCCTTAGTGATAGTGATAATGAAGAGGGACCCGATTCCTCCTCTAAGCCCAACATTGTGGCTTTTATAGATAGTCATGTGAGTGATAGTGAGCACTCTTCTATTGATGAAATTTTAACACATGACACTTCCAAGGTCAAAGTTTATGATTCCCTTATTTTTTATGGTGGTGAAAGTGGAGAAGAAAGAGAGAGTGAAAGTGAAAATGAGATTGATGTGAGTGAACTTCAAAATGCTTTTCAAGAACTTTATGAAGAATCTATTAAATTAAAAAGAGCTAATTTGAAGCTAGAAGCGAGTGTAAGAGATCGTGTCAAGGTCGTTGATGATAGTGTGTTGATTGAATACCTTAGGACACGTGAGAAAGCTCTTCGAGAGAAGCTTGAATATATAGAAGGCGAGAGAGATAGCCTTAGAGGTTTAATGGAATCAATGAAAAAGGATCTTCTCGAGTTTGAAGAGAGAAATATTTGTTAGAGTCTAGAATTTTAGAATTAGAAGAACAATTAAAAGACTCTAGTAAAGTCAAATTTAATTTGGAATGTAGGTCCAAAAAACTAGATAAAATATTAGGTACGGTCCAAATTAAAATTGGCACTTGTGGTTTAGGCTTCGATACTTGTAATGAATCAACTCATAAAGCTAAAAGTAATGTTTTAATAGAATCACCTAGGAAAGCCTATCAATCCTTAGGTTCCACCTATCGACGTCCTTTTATTTGTTCACATTGTAGTAGAAATGGTCATCTTAAGAAATTTTGTTTTGATCTTAAATAAGGTCCTAGAAAAACCTTACGTAAGGCAACCGAGGTAGCCAAGATTCCTAATTCTCGAGATCCTCATTCATCATTAATTTGGGTTAGGAGATCCGACTTGGTAGCTTTACAAGATAGGGTTTTTGTTTCTTATTTACTTTCACATGCTTCCTCCCTTGCAAAATCTAAAGGTTGAATGTGTTAGTTTTATTTGCATACTTTAGCTTTTGTACTACATGCTATATGCTTCTTAATTATTTTCTAGTCTATGCTCTATGCTTTATCTTTGTACTAGAACAATGATTTTGTTTATCTTTTGTATTATACTTCTATCATTTTAGTTTTCATTAAATGAAAAATACAAAAAGATTTTTATTTATCATTTGTGTTTTACCTTTTAGTAATTTAGGCTTAATGAAAAATACAAATGATTTTTGTGTGTCTTTTGAGTAAATATTTTTTATGTTTGGTTTAAAAATTTCAAAAACTCAAAAAGATTTTTGGTTTGTGTGTATTTTAGTTTGACATACTTTATGTGGCATATACTTGCGTTAGAATCCCTTCTTTTTTGCTTCCATGTGGTTAGAACTTTTGGTTTAGATTGTCAATCCTTATTATGTTCTTTACCATGCTTATATGGAGTAGTTGGATTTGTGTTGTTATAATGGATTCTATTTTTATATGCCTCAATTCACACATGCACGAGCTCACTTGAAATTTTAACTTCATATGTATATTTGAGCTTTGTGAGATGTTCTCCTACCAATCTAGTCATCTACATATTATATGATCTTGGAGGACTAGTGCATGTCAAAATCCGTTACACGTGAGATTTATGAGATATGAAAATAAAATATATATATAAATGTGCACGGAGAAGGGCTCCGAAAGGAAATATCATCCTTTGCGAGTAAGCCATCGTTTGGAATGGACCTAAAAGAAATACGTGGTCCAAAGGCCTAAAAATAAAATATGGCACTAAAAAGAAAAATAATTGCCATGGCCTATGTTTAATTGATATATTCATTCAAAAATATATATGCTTATTGAGGGAGTTTGGATGGTATATCAACGGTTTGCACAATGTCCGTGTATCCTAGTTGTACTTTTAATGTCATGACTCTATTGGTTTGTAGAATCATCAAAAGTCTAAGCTTGTACGCATTGTGTATGTTTGTTCATTGAGTTCAATTTATATTGTCACATGAGGTTAAATTAAAATGTGATGAAGTTTGCAATCAATTGAAAACTATTTGAACATATTTTAAGTGATTGGGTATAAATTTAATTGTCGCTAGTTCACACCCCAACACTTTCGTTTCCATATGACACGTTTTTACCATACGAGTGTGAAAAGCTTATTAAATTTTGTGTCGTGTGTGTGTTTATATCTATATATATGTGTGTGTGCATCTTTGGTATATCTAGAGTATGTATATATATGATATTTATTTTATTTATCTTTGCCTTTCTTTCTAGTCCATCTATGCCTCCACTTAATGATTGATATCTACCTTGTTGCATTCTTTGTTGATATCACATGCTTAATACTTTATGTATCATATTGGTATCATTTTCTTGAATCTTAGTTGGTATCCGTTATTATTTGTTGGATTAGTTATGATTTTGTTGTCCATGTGCTTTAATGTTCTCATCACTTTATGCATTATTGCATGTTTAGCTTGTTATCCCATTTTATTCATCCCTTGTTTAGTTTAGGGGGAGTATATGATTTAATTGGGGGAGATAAGTTTTGTTTTGATTCTTTTGCCTTTGTCTATTCCTCAACAAAAAGGGGGAGAATGATATGGGAGAAATGGTATCTAATCCTATTGTAATCTTATCTACGTTTAGGAGATTTAACTTAGGGGAGAGCGCTATCTTCTTACGTTGATCATAGTTGATAAAGGGGAGAATTAAGTTAGGGGGAGTATTTAATTTATATGCATTTAATATTTTTGATATTCCCTATGCGTTTGATAGTTTGCTTAAGTGTGCAGGAATTCTTCTTAATGGCAAATTTCATCGTCGGCAAAGATATTAATCCTTGGGTCTTGAGTCAAGTTTGGGTGGGATGTTTGAGTCTAGTAGAGCTTGACAGCCCTTTAGGATTTTTGTTGGGTTTTGTCCCGGAATAGCCAAAGGGGGAGATTTGTAAGGACATAAATTTCCAATTAAGTCCTTTGTAGTTTTGGCTCAATTCCGGACAAAAACGTTTGAGTCATAGGATAGAGTTCTTGACCATTCTTCAAGCCTATGACATACTAAAGTTAAAGACGTAGAGGCCAAGAATATAAAATTTCATCAAATACCAAGTTTATTGTGCCTCGTTTCTACGTCAACAACATTTGTTTCGTTTACTCCTAAGGTATGAATGCATTACATATTTATATAGGAGCATGGAACATTTAGTATTGGGTGTAAGTTTTATTTAAACTGTTGTTTGTTTTCAAAAAGTAACTTTAAAACTTTAAAATAAAGTTTCTGGGCTAAAATTGACTTTTTAAGTTTTCTGGATTTTCGTTCGAAATTGTCGTTCGAATGAGTTTTTCGATCGAATGAGAATTTTGTTTGAACGAGGTCTGCCAACGACTTGCCACTGGAACTTAGTTCGATATTGTTGTTCGAACGAGTTTGTTTGTTCGAACGAGAATGTCATTCGAACGAGTTTGGCAATGAGATTATCCATCAGGCCACTGGAACTTCGTTAGAAGGGTCGTTCGAACGAGACTTCGTTTGAACGAAAATCTCGTTCGAACGAGATTTCCGGTGGGAAATTAAATTGGCAGTTTTGGGAAATTTTTCACCTCTATCCCACTACTTTTACCCACTAACTTTTGACAGACTTATCTAGTGCGGGAACCAACTCTTTTGAATAAACTTTTTCACATTCCTCCATCTCCCAGAGAGAGTTTGAGAGAAATATTCTAAAATGAAAAAGTTCATGTTTTGAGTGTTTATTTTTCAAGGAAAATCTTTAAAACACTTTTGTTTACACCCATAGTTTGTTTATTCCATGTTTCCATAAAAATATCTTGTTTGGAGTGTTTAGCACCGGGTTTACTCTACCGAGTCGAAGAGTTCATTTGGGTATACTTCTACATCCCTCAAAGAATAAGTCTCGTGTTTTGCTGCGGCATTCTCACATGGTGTAAGGCACCATGTGTGGTTGACGGTGTTCCAAATATCTCATTGGTGAAGTCCAAGGTTTCGGTGGAGTTCCGGGGTTGTCGACTAGGCAGAGGTGTTTACGAGAAGACGCGTCAAGGCTTGAAAGGGGTCAAGTGGAGGAAGTAATTCATCTGTCTTGTAATTGTAAAACCATAGTTAGTGGACTTAAGGCTAGGGCCGTCTGATATTTTTTCCCGTTGTGGTTTTTTCCACGTACATCGCGGCGTAGTGGTTGATTTGTTTATTTTATCTTTTGCAAAATTCACCTAGATGCATGCTTAGGTAAAAAGATAAAATTTGGTTTAAATCACTACTTACTTAAATTGGTGCTAATTTAAATTTGGGTATATGTTAATTTAATTCAAGTCGTCGTTTAATTTGTTAAAATTGGTTTGTCCTAATTTACAATATTGAAAATATGACTCAGGCAAATTTCTAGGACTTCAGTTGAATTAAGTTGGTTTGAGTGAAATTAAAAATATGTGTATATTTAATCTTATTTCACTTGGTTTAATTTTAATTTGAAAAAACTTAAAAATTGTTGTTTGTGTGTCTTTAGTTGAACCATCTCGCTTCCGCATCTCTTAAAAGGAAATTACTTTTTGTTTAATAATTTAAAAATTATGGGCCTTCGCGTTTTCACAAACCAACTCAAAAACAACTCTAAAACACTCAGGTTTGGTTTTTATTTAAACTGACTTTGGAAAAATGAGTTTAGGGTTTGAAACAGGGTTAGGACGATTTAGGGTTTCTTTCTCTCTCTGGTTTATCTCTTCTCTCTCTCTCTCTCTTTAGACGAAATGCCAAAAGTCACCAAATGCTGAGTATAAGCCTCCTTTTATAGGGAGCAAGGAAGGATCGAGAAGGTCTGTTCAAAACCAAGGGCTGAGATGAGGTCAAGGGCAAAAGACTTTGATCCAATGGTTAAAGAACAGCGGTGGATTAAACGTCTTCTGATTGGTCTAGATAGGTTCACAGGGATTGGGTTCAAACGCATGCAGAGCGTTGATAACAATGATCCAGGGGATGAGATTAGATAAGGGTTATGTGTCTACAAACAAACACAAATCGGGTCGTTATAAGGATGACAGGTGTAGGGCTGAGATTGGCTCTCACACACGCATTTTAAACTTAATTACACAGGCACCCTCAATTCTCAAGCGCTTTCGGATCCTACCCAAACCAACTTTCTGGTATGAAAACATAAAACTAGGAATTACAAAAAACCCTAAAGTTTTATAAGCCAAATTTTAATTTCCAAAAAATCATTTAAAAATTTCTAAAAATTATTAAAACCATTTTAAATGGGATTAACCACACACAACTCACGCAAAATCAAATAATACACAATATGAAAAATGTATGCAACCGTAGAGTGTGTAATTGAGCATTATACTTTCAATAGAATCAAGTATGGCTTAAGAAGAAGATTCTGAGGCTCTTTGGTATCTAGGGAATGCGACTCTTATTTTGTCACTATTTCCAAACTAGATGAGCACTTATACAATATAGTCTCAAGTGAGTCAAGAGTATAAGGTGCTTCATTTCAAATATGCACAATTTTTAAAATCCATCCAAATTTTAGCATCCTAATTAAACATACTTCTAGGTGAGATTGCAAAGCCAATGAATCGAAAATTGAACAAATTTTAAAGAAGATTAACTAACAAAATAAATTAATTAATGAATTAATTTCCAATTAACACTTATATTGGGTAATATAAGTCGATTAGGCCAAAAATCAACTAGATCCACAACCAAAGTTTAATTTTAATAAATATACATGGAACGAAGAAAGATATATGTGTTGTGTGTGTATACAAAGTTATTATAAAAATATTAAAACACATATTACACTGCAAGACAGATTTATGAGGAATAGCCCAAATCTAAGGGTAAAAAACAACTATGTAGCTTAATCTCTCATTTAACTTAAAATGGATTTATACGATGAAGGAATATGCCTTTTTCTTGTTCCCTAACAAAAATCTATCTAATGAACATTGAATTTATACCATTGAAATAAGAAATATCCATCCAAAGTTCTATTCCATGAATTAAGAAGTTTCGTTTTCTTCCTTAGAATAGCACCAAGATTGAATTCTCTGATAACCCAATAAATTTTTTTAGATCTAAGTATTGATTTTTAATTCTAATCTGGAATGGTTGAAATGAATCTAGGCCATGTTGATTATATTACAAAACACTCAAAAGTTACTCACAAATCATATCGATGTATAAATCTAAACTTTCACTCAATTTAAATTAGAAAAAAGTGGCTTTGTAAAGAGAAGAGAGATATAAGATCTTTATCTTCAAATGGGTCAGGAAACCTGTGTTTTTCAAAATGTTGGGAAAGAGACTCAATTTATAGAGTTTTACAAAAATTTAACAGCGTTGTGTGCATTGGAAAGAATGAATCCAAGCGCACAGTTTTGAGAAGTAACCAGTGTCACACTCGTGCTAGTCATACACACGATTGCATTTTACTTCGTGTGCACCATTTTGATCAGCAAGAAAAAATATATTCAAAATGTGCGGCCCGTCCAAATGGGTAAAAAACTAACCGTATGTATGGATATATGCAATAGACCTATAAATAGTATAGCCTTGCCCTTGGTTTACCCACCACTTCTCAATAAAAAAAATCACTTGAATCGCATTAAAATAATATTTTCAAAGTTAAAAGACTTTCCTTTAACTAAAAAAATCGAGTATCTTGGGTTGACTATGCATGACTCAATTCCTTTGACATGGAAATAATCCAACCAAAATATATATACATATATTACATGCTTTTTCAAGATTTGACTCACCTAAAATCGATCGACCCACAATCATGCACCTGCCCCATTCTGACTTGGGCTCGGGCCTCAGCTTGGTTCTTAAGATTTGTCTTGGTTTGTGAGTTGAATTTTTTTTGGCATTTTTGTGAACAAACATGAACTTGAAAAAATTAATTTACTTTAATTACAAAATCTATTCAAAATGTATTATAAAATGGAAGATAAGTCGAATTAAAAGGACATGTCCTCAACCACTTGTCCTAGTAATCCAAAATTTAGCGCATCTTAACGTTCTAATAATATTTTTAACATCCGATTTTTCTTCAAATATAGATATCATGCCATGGCCTTCACATTTTCTAATAATTCATCTCTCTCATGCTTGAATTTATGATGTTTTTGAGAAATGAAATTCCGAGTGGGCATTAGATTTTCGCAATTTTCTCCCATTGATCATTCTGATAATGTTGATTGGGATCAATTTCCATGCTTGCTGAAGCTTAAACTTTGTGGGGCATTATTACAAATGTTGTGAAGATTTAAGTGAGTAAATATGACACACCCAACATATTCATAAATTCTTTTGGACCAACAACAATAGACATAACTAAAAAAATATGTTCTTACAACAATAAAATTTTAAAGTCGGATGAACAAATGATGAATATTGAATTGGTGCTTTTATATTTTATGCACTTTTATTGGCTTATATACTATTTTGTCATATTGCACATTAAATTGTTACATAGTGATATTTTCTACATAACAATTGTTGATACCAAAATTAATCTGCTGACATGGACCAATCAAATGAAGACACGTGGCTATCTACATGGAAACAGCAAATACTTCCGAGGAACCCACTCGCTCCGAGGAACAAGGCTACAACGAGGAAGACTAGTTCCCCGAGGAACAATGCATCTCCGAGGAACTCTTAAATACCGAGAAGCTTAGGTGGTTCGAGCAACTCATGGCGGTCCGAGCTGCACCTCGAAGCAGGATACCAACAGTTTAAATGCTCATTAAATGCTTATCATTTGGACACACACGCAAAGAGGGCATTAAATGTATTACCCTTTCATATGTATATCATTTAATGTAGTACCCTTTCACATTACAGCCTCAGGTCTATAAATACATTGTACAATCCTCATTGTAAAGGGACCCCAGACCGGAATTTCTTGAGATAACTTGTAATCGAGAATTCTTAAACACTCAGCAATAAAACAACAGTGGACGTAGGCCATTCTTTGTCTCATTTATTTATCTGTGATTGAATTATTAGAGTGATCTAATTTTTTACATCAACGGATTGGCGCCGTCTGTGGGAAATGACTGATAATATCGTTTTTCATCAAATACAATCCATTACCAATGGCTGATATTCCTGAATCCAGCAATCGAAACGCTGGAACCCCTCCAAATCCGTCTGCTCCACCAATTGTTCCAGATCTTACTGGAATAATGGCAAATCTGGCTCAGGGCCAGACCGTCATGCAAGAAACGATGCGACAACTCATCCAAACCCTCCATGGCGGTACATCAGCCCATTCCGGACCACGAAGAATTCAAAGAAATACCCGTGCGCCTTCTTCGTGTACTAGGCGAACTAATTCATATCGCGATGAGGAATCTAATGATTTTTCTTATCAACCTGGATGAACTTCATCAGTGCGAGCCACAGATACTGAGCAACGTGTCACCCTCTCCCCAGAAAGGACCAGCGCACTGGAAAGATTAAGTAGGGCTTCTCCTTTCGATCGATTAGGCCCTAGGAGGAACAAAAGTCCTCTTAATGCAGTGTCGAGGAACTTTCGACGACCATCAGATTTAAGGGAAGGATCTGCCCAGTCACGATCAGCTGCTCGTCAAGATAAATCCTATGACCGACCAGCTGCTCGTCAGGATAAATCCCAGGAAGCCACTTCAACGCGATCAGTTGCTCGAACCAATAGGCCCGAGGAAGGAAATGATGCATGGAAAGGATCTATTCAGAGGCTGGAGGATAGATTAGGGAAAATAGCTAAGGCCAAGAACCCTCTACAACGAACCTTTGTTCGAGGAACAACTTTTGTCCAGGACATTGTTGATTTTCCAACACCATCAAAGTTCAAAGCACCTGTTGTGACTCCCAAGTATGATGGAAAGACTGACCCTGTCCTTAATATAGAACAATATCAAGCTGCTGCCGACATCTATGCTGTCCTAGACGAGATGAGATGCAGGGCATTCTCGGGAACTCTTACGGGATCTGCTCAGATATGGTACAATAATCTTCCTCGGGGTAAGATTTCAACTTTTCTTCAACTGGCCGAGTTATTCAATGGGAATTTCTGCTTTGGAGCAAAGCCAGTTAAGCGAGTAGCACATTTGTTAAGTGTTAGACAAAAAGCTGGTGAGAGTATCAGACATTATATAACTCGTTTTAATAACGAGAAACTCAAAGTCATTGATTATGAAGAGAAGACAGCGATTACTGCTTTGATCAGTGGACTACTGCCAAACAAGTTGTACTACACTTTGGCCAAAGATCCACCTCGAACCATGTCGGATCTGATGGGAAAAGCGTCCAATATTATGAATGCCAAGGAGGCTATGTCTGCGAAGAAGAATATGGATGCCAAAGAAACCAAGGTGGAAGGTGATAAAGCTAAGAAGAAAGAACATAAAAACAATGGTGGTGACAAACAATCCAAAAATAGGTCGTCATGGGAGGTCTTGAGGAAATTTGATAATTATACACCTTTGAAGGTAAATATCAACCACGTCCTGGAAGAAAGTAAGAATAGCGAGGAGTTAAACTGGCCAAAGAAAATGAAGGCAGACCCTAACACGAGGAATAGGGAAAAATATTGCGAGTTCCACAAAGATCATGGCCATATGACCAAAAATTGCATAGCTCTTCAAAATAAGATTGAAACACTCATCCGACGAGGAAAGCTAGAAAAATATGTTGATCGGGGAGGCGAAAGAAGAAACAACGACCGAAATAGAGAGAGGTCTAGATCACCTCGTCGAGCAGAGGAGAACAAGAAGAGAAACCATGAAGTTGATCCAGAAGATGACCCCGATCTTCCCAAGAAACCAAGGCAGCCAAAACGAGAGGTATTTTCAATATGCTTTGGGTCATTTAATTGTAATGTTATTACAGGAGGAGGAGACCTTACTGCAGAAAGAAAAGCTTACCTCGGTGAGGCTCAAGCTTTCTCGTACATTCATCAAATAAATTCAGCTGAGGAAGATCGCCCGAGAAAGGTAAACAAGGAGAAATTGGTTATCGGTTTTTCAAAAAATGACCTTGCAGGTGTTTTATATCCTCATGATGACCCGCTGGTGATCAAAATGAGAATGAAGGAAGTCATGATTTCAAGAGTGTTGGTCGACAATGGTAGCTCGGCAGACATAATGTTCTACTCGTGCTTTGATAGTTTAAATCTAAAGCTATCTCAACTGGAGCCTTATCACAGACGCCTCATCGGTTTTGCTGGCGAGAAAGTATTTCCACTTGGGATGATCAAGTTGGATATATTCATTGGTACGTGGCCTGCTTGTCGTATAGAAAGAATACGTTTCTTCGTGATGGATAAGAATGTCCAATCATCGTACAATATCATCATGGGAAGAGTACGATTGAAGAAGTTCGAGGTTGTGCCATCTACAGTACATCAGTGCTTAAAATTTCCAACAAACTTTGGAGTAGGAGTTGTGAAAGGTGATCAAAAAGTAGCTCGGGAATGCTATTATTCATTTGCCGAGCAAGAAGAACTGGAAGAATCAAAGAAAAAGACCACTACTTATCAAGTGGATGAAGGTGCAAAAATTGAAACATTGGATCCCCGAGATGAGTCGCAACTCGTAAAGGGTCAAGTGGTGGAAGCTACTGAAAATATCATTCTGGACGACGAGCACCCTGAGCGAACTACTCAAATAGGTTCATAGTTGGAGGCCTCATTAAAACAGGAATTGATAACTTTCCTTAGAAGCAGAAGACAAATTTTTGCATGGAGTCATGAAGATATGCCTGGGATAGACCCAAACTTCCTATGTCAAGAGCTCAATGTGAATAAGGAGATCAAGCCTGTGAAGCAGAGAAGAAGAGTATTCATTCCCGAGAAGAATAAAGCTATACAGGAGGAAGTCGAGAAGCTCCAGAAAGCTTGTTTCATTGAAGATCTTAAATATCCAGATTGGTTAGCTAATGTGGTGATGGTAAAGAAGAAAAACAACAAATGGAGGATGTGTGTAGACTTCACCGACCTCAACAAAGCATGCCAAAGGATCACTTTCCACTGTCCCGAATTGATCAACTAGTGGATGCTACCTCGGGACACGAATTGCTGAGCTTCATGGATGCTTATTCTGGCTACAAGCAAATTAAAATGAAACCTGAAGACAGGGAGAGTACTTCTTTTATTACCCCTAGGGGAACTTACTGTTATAATGTTATGCCTTTGGGTTTGAAAAATGTAGGTGCGATATATCAGAGGCTGATGAACAAGGCTTTTGCTGAACAAATCAGTGACAACATGGAAGTCTATGTTGACGATATGCTGATAAAAAGCAAGAAAGCTGCCGATCACCTAGTTGACTTAAGCCAGATTTTTGATCAACTAGATAAATATCAAATGAAACTGAACCCGATGAAGTGCATCTTTGGAGTACGAGAAGGCATGTTTCTCGGGTACATTGTCAATCAACGAGGCATTGAAGCAAATCCTAAAAAGATCAAAGATCTATTAGGGCTGCAATCTCCAACGACGAAAAAGGAAGTACAGAGTCTCACAGGACGAGTAGCGGCACTCAACAGATTTGTGTCATGAGCAACTGATAGATGTCTCCCATTATTCAAGACTTGAATGGAATGATGAATGCGAGAAGGCTTTTCAAGACTTGAAGAGATACTTGGGAGCACCCCCATTATTGTCCAGGCCAGTGATGGGAGAAAAATTGTACTTGTACCTTGCAGTGTTAGAGAATGCAGTTAGCTCGGCGTTGATCAGAGTGGAGAATGGAGTACAAAAGCCAATTTACTACACAAGTAAGGCCTTCCGAGGAGCAGAGATCAGATATCCAAGGCTGGAAAAATTGGCACTGGCGCTGATTGAGGCAAGTAGGAGAATGAGGCCATATTTCCAGGCTCATACCATAATAGTATATACTGATATGCCATTGAGGCAAGCCCTGCATAAGCCAGAAAAATCAGGAAGATTGATATACGGGCAATAGAGCTCGGTGAATATAATATAATCTATGAACCCAGATCATCGCTTAAAGGGCAGGCTGTAGCAGATTTTATAGCGGAGTTCACCTATCCTGATAGTTTCGAGGAACAAAAGTTACTCGCTGATCAACCTGTGGATGTTACAGGATCAACAAACACAGGCTCAGACCAATTCCGATTGGTAAAAGGGCGTGTGGATGTTACAGGATGTGACGCAGAGATAGTTGTGAGGACTCCGGACGAGAAACAAGAGTTGCTCACTGATCAACCTGTGGATGTTACAGGATCAACAAACACTAGCTCAGACCAACTCCGGTTGGTAAAAGGGCTAGTGGATGTTACAAGATCATTGACTTCGGGCTCAGACCAACTCCGGTTGGTAAAAGGGCAAGGAGAAATGATCGACGAAGAGCAAGAAAAATCCGAGGAGGAAAGGAAGGAACAAATATTTCACCGAGGAACTCTAACTGATCATAAATTTGAAGACGAGTTACCTATATGGAGACTATATGTAGATGGCTTATCTTGCACTGCAGGATGCGGCGCGGGGATAGTTCTGAGCACTCCTGATGAGGTAGATATGGAATACGCCTTGCGTTTCTAATTCAAAGCTTCCAATAATGAGGCTGAGTATGAGGCCATGATTGCAGGACTTGGTTTAGCAAAAAGTATGGAGGCGCAACAGGTCATTGTTTTCAGTGATTCTCAATTGATCATAAATCAAATGATGGGAGTATATGCAGTTAGAGGAGAATTAATGATCAGATATCACGTAAAGGCAAAGGAGATGGTATCAGAATTTACCGCTATTCAGCTGATCAGAATACCAAGAATGGAGAATGCGAGAGCAGACGCACTAGCCCGACTAGCATCAGCTACTCGCACCGAGCTACGACGAACAATCCCAATTGAAGTATTAGCTGGTCGGAGTATAGATAAAGATCTAACGATGAACTTTATCACCCTTGATTTAGGACCATCTTGGATGGATCCCGTCAGGGCGTATATCGAGGAGGGAGAATTGCCAATTGACAAACTCGCAGCCAAGAAATTAAAGTTTAAAGCGGCTCGGTATGTATTAACTAATGGTGTTTTATATAGACGAGGAATTATGGAAGGTTTGCAGAGATGCATACATCACTCCGAGGTGAAAGAACTGATTGAAGAAATCCATGAAGGGTCTTGTGGAGCACATGTAGCAGGTCGGACGCTTTTACAAAGGGTGATGACGCAAGGATACTACTGGCCGACGATGAGGGCTGATTGCATAGACTACGCCAAGAAGTGTGACAAGTGCCAGCGCTTTTCCTCAATCCGAAGAACTCCAAAAGCATTGTTGACACCCATAACTTTTCCTTGGCCATTTGCCATGTGGGGAATTGACTTGGTTGGGCCACTGCCGACGACCCAAGGAAGGTTCAAGTACCTCGTCGTCGCAGTGGATTATTTTACTAAATGGGTAGAAGCTGAGCCCCTCATTGACATGACGTACGAGAAGGTGTACCAATTTGTTTGAAAGAACATCATCTGCCGATATGGTCTCCCTCATGCCTTCATCACAGACCATGGAACACAATTTGATAACGAGGAGTTTGTCACCTATTGTCATCAGTCAAACATTTTGAAGGTTCATTCAGC